>JARHVA010000242.1:4392500-4977500 GCA_037957365.1 Torreya grandis
TTAGGGTTGACTAGAAGGTGGTAAGTTGACCCTATTTTTCTTTGATGCCCTAGGTTTTACACCATATGGGTTAGTGACCTTCCAAAAATATTTGAGATCTAAGGATAAATAATATATTAAAATGGCAAAATGAGTGCTCAAAAAGTACTTTACAATCATTTGTAAGTGTATGATTTATTCTATGGTTGAGGATTTATGAAAATGGAAGGCTAATTGGTAGATCAATTTGTGAAGGAGCTATGATACAGAGGAAGAGTTGGATGATGATTCTTGGCATTAATTAAGGGGAATATGAGTGTGCATAAAATATTAAATTTAAATTAATGAAGGTGCATACACAAAAATTTATGGGCTCTGCATAGTTTAGGTAGGGCTATTAGGCCTCTAGGCAAGGCTAGTGTGAATAAGAGTGATTTTTGGTCATTTTATTCAAAATAAAAAGGTATGGTTATCTTTGAATATGTTTCTTAGTTATATTTATTCATCATATATGTTTGATAAAGATATTTAATGTCCACTCTTCATTATATGGGTGGTTTGTGAGAGAAAATTTGAAGGCAACTATGAAATTTCATCATTGTTGGAGATGGTCTGAAGGTGATTAAGGGGTGCCCAAATTTAGGTTACTTAGGGGGAGTCCCTCTTTTTATTCTCAAGGTGTGATCACTCATATTTTATTGATATTTTTCATTTCTTCTTCATATAGTAGTGCATGGTTAAAGAAGAATGTTGTCAATAAGCAGTCTTGAGGTAGTCCTGGTAAGGAATGATATGTATAGTGATAGGGGGATTTTATATCATCTATTAGAGGAGGTCCCTTCTTGATGTTGGTCATGAAAAAAATTATAGGTCCTCAATATTAGCAAGTAATACCACTTTTTCATTGTGTCAAAGGGGGAGAAAGTGTTTGTAGAGGGAGAAAAGAGTATGTGCATACGTTTATTGTTGACTTTAAAAAAATTTACAAGTGTTAAAATAAATGAAAAAGTGGGAGATTATTGAGGCATTTTCAATGATGTCCCTAAGGTTTCCAATATTATCCATGAGTTGATATGTATGCATGGTTCTCAATGATAAAGTGTGCCTTAGTAATCATGAATGGACCTTATAGTGTTTGCTTAGTTAGGTAAGATGATGGATGTTGGTGATGTATTGACCATGTTTTAAGTGTCATATGGGGGTTCAAGAGTTCTTGGTGTACTTGTGTAAGTGAAATAAATTCATATAAGTAGTCTTGTGAAGGTTTAGGTTATCCTAGACATCTTGGTAGAATTTATTGAGTAAGCAAATTGATGACATTAGCATTTGCAAATGTGAATGTGTAAGAAGAAATTGGTCGCATGGGTTTGTTCAATTTTGTGCCTAGAGAATGTGTTTCAAATTTCAGGTCTTGAAATAATGTATATAAAAATTTATGGTGGTTTAAAGTTGCTCTCCCAGGCATATTTCACTAGTTTCCATCCATAGTCAAATTTTTATTAAAAAGTGATCATTGGAATTCAAATATTTGAATTTACAAAGGAAACCTAGTTTATAATGTTTTATTTATAACTTTTGATGATGGATGAATTTTATGATGGAGTAAAAATAAAAGTGGTATATAACTTCAAGGAAATTCTAGGAAAATTGATTTGGATATTTGAATGGCCATACATTTGTATTTATTATGGTTCAAAGTTGATTGAGGGTTTGAATTTCTTCTAAAAGTGACCCAAGAAGGATGTTTAAGTTTATATTGATAGTGTTTGGATGTTTAATTATGAATTATATATTAGAGAGTGTTTTATAATTCCTAAGGATCATCTATATGGATTTTTTAAGCTTGAAAAATCCATATTTAGTATTAATAATTACTTACAAGTTAACTATGTATTCGTTCATGGTGTGTTCATGTACAAGGCAAATGTTTAATAGGTTTTGAATATATATATGTATTTAGTGATGAATTTAATAACTTGAGGATGTATTATGGGTAATGTGTCATGGAATTATGTTATTTTAAGTGGTCTTGTGTTCTTATTTATGCTTGGTGAAGTGTTAAAAGATGAATAGGTCTACATGGACCTATGAGGGCTTCTTAGGCCTAATTGAAAGGTGTTGGTGCTCAAGGGTGATCTATCAAATCTATGGTCAACCTATGTAGGTGGTGTTGATATTTTTAAAAATGGGATAGAAGACTTAAGGGTTAAGGAATGTATTGTGGCTTATCAATAAGGTGGTGATCATGAAGGCTCTATAAAAAGCATAAACAAAGGTGAATGTTTCTAGAGTTGACAAATAAGAAAATAGAAGTGTGAGTATGCTTGGTGGATGGATTGAAGATAAAATTAGTGTGAGGAATATGTGTATGACCAAGTGGTCATATTTTTTATGTTTTAACAATTTTATTGTAGGGTTAAAGATTGAGGATGAATGAAAATGTGTAGAGTGATCCAAAAGGTTATTTTTGATGCATTGATTGTGTGTGAAGGCTTGAGGAAGTGTGAAGGGTTGAAGAGAGTTTTTATTCACTATTTATCCATTATATTGAAAGGAAATTAGAGTTATAGAGGTATTGATATCATAGGTGTTGTGTGTGTACTCAAAATTTAAAGGAAAGTGGGTGCTTGTCCATGCATAGTGGTTGGTGCTCCTTATGAAGTGGGTGCCTCACTAGAGTCTCTTATTTGTGATGTATAGGGGTTGGTGCTCCTTGTGAAGTGGGTACTTCACTAAAGTATCTTATTTGTGATGTATTATAGGACCGTAGTCCATGTGTTTATAGGCTTGAGAGTGGGTTTTATCCCCCATGAGGGTTTTCTAGATAATCCATGTGTTATGTGCTTTGATCTTGCATAGTTTCCTTTATTCTTTACAATAACTAGTTTATATGCTTCATGAATGCTTATGTTGAGTAGCTAAGAGTTTGAAATTTTTGGATTTGGAATTGAATTGTTTGCATCACTGATTCACATCCCCCTCTCAGTGATTATACCTCTGACATTTTATTCACCTATATGAATCCCGCTACCTTCATGACTCATATCATACTCCTGAATTATGGCTAGATTTTTATTTTCCATGCATTCTTCTACTTGAGCTAAACTTTAGCTTGGGAAAATATCTCTCTTTTTCATTTTTGCAAATTCATAAAAGTCTTTCCAAAATTTCACTCTTTTTTTATCATCAACAACTACCCAAATCAATTTTTTTTGAAAGCTAATATGAAAAGGAAAACATTTTTTATTGTATTATCATATGTATAAACCCAATCATCCCCTAATTTGAGCTCATTTGTAAAATTTGTCTCTTTTATTTTTAATTCCTTTTGCCACTTGATATTTCCCAAGTTTATGTTACTCTTTTTTTATTAGAAACCTCTTCATGCCTACAACAAAATTAGATTATGGGCAGCACTAGAAAAAGTAAAAAAATACAAAGCATGGGCAGTGTTCTTTCATTTTAAGGCCTATTTTCAATAGAGTCACCAATATTATTTTTCAAGGGGAAGATTCCCTTAAAATTTTAGGAATCAAAAGGAACCTTTTTAATCCCCATTGGAATCACCAAAAATTATTAGTGTAAATATGGTCACTTTTGGTATTTCTTGATTTGTGACTCACCCAATGTGAAGTGACACCTATTCACCAATAGTTAGAGATATCACTGTAGATAATGGTGATTCTCCTCTGCAATTGATAGGTGTAGTTACCTCATGTGATATGAATAATTTGGTGGTTTTTATATAATTTTCACTTGAAATAATGAAAGGAAATAAAACTAAAATTAAAAGATAAAAGAGGAGAAACCCATAATGGGATAAAAGAGGAGAATGTTGAGGCCAACATACCTCCATTTAAAAAAAATTAGAACCCTTGAGAAACCCTAAAGATTAAACATGAAAATATGGCATGTTAGGATCATTTATAGAATTTGAAGATCATCCACTTCATTAAAAATAGGTTTATTAATCATATTTTTCTTTTAATCTACCTAACATTACTAATAAATGATCTTCATGTATTTAGTTATAGGTTACATGGTGTTTTTATTGATAAATTCATGTTCTAAAACCCTGGAGAAACCCTTAGTTTAAATTTGAATATTGGGGGGAACTAAATTAGCAGGAACCTTTAAAACCTATTTTGGACTTAAGCATAAAATTCATGTTTAAAGAGTAATCATGTTTTGTAAAACTACTAAAGATTAGCCTAAAATATGCTCAAGTCCCCTTTGTTATTTCCCCCTTTAAGTTCTTTATATTTCTAACTGGGTCTACTATTCATTTTGTAGGGTCCCCTTTTAATATTTATTAACTTGGTCCCTTTGATAAATGTCTTATCCTAAAGGTTTAAAACTAAGGCCTTGATGTATTTATTAATATGAAAGGAACCTTAGCTTTAACACTCTAATCTTAAGTCTTTACTTTAGTCTTGAGTTCTAACTTAACTTCGTTGCTTCTCATAGATCCAATGGCCCATGCTTCATCACATGGTTTGATAAAAAAATGAGGACCCAAGATTTAGATAAAAAGGCATGAAACTAAAATGATCTAATGATTCATGATTCCTCATAGCCTTTCGATTGGATGACATGAGGGAAGCCTGACAAAATCCTACACATTGCCCCTTGGAGCAATCACATTCAAGCTTCTAGATCATGATCAATAGTTCTCACTTTAGTACATATCGAAATCAGATAGAGCAAAGACATCATGGAAAAGTCAAAAGCCTAAGAGTTCTAAAATATTGAGACAAGAAATCCTTACATTCAAATATTAAAAGTAAAGGGGCCCACCTGAAAGATATAACCAATCATGAGAAAGCTCCTAGATCTTGATCTTATGGCTCTCATTTCATTGCAGATCTTGATCTAATGGAGAAAATTATGTCCAAGATCCTGGGAAGCCCCATAGAGGTTCCAAGTGGCACTCTCGCATTGAGTTATATAAAGTTTCACTAGCTTAAAATTGATGTTTGTGTGACCATCATTTGATGTCTGTGAGGACGTATTTGATGTCTACAAGATCATCAAATTTAAGCTAATAAATTATTCTACTAAAGATTAAAATACACTCTAAAATGTTGTTATAAATCTCATGAATTATTTTGTAGATGAATATAATCCCTAGAAATATTCTCAAACATTATAAATATTCAATCTACAGATATTAAAATGGTCTAATGGTCTAAGCATATGTAAAATGAACCTAGTCCAAGTCTATACCTTAAGGTCCCCATTACATTTTGTTCAAATACCATGAACCTTAAGCTATAGAATTATACTAGGTCTTATTTTAAAGGATATTTGTAACATAAACTTAGACCAAATGTTTATAACCAAAGGTTTTAGTGTGTTTATTGATGAAATAAAACCCTATTTGACAGTAGACCATTATATCATTTTGATTCCTTTGAGCATATTCTATAGGATTGACATAAATATTTTTAGCTCAAAGTGTAGATTATGTTTATTTAACACAATGTAAACTTTGGCCTAAAATATTTAGTCGTGGTCTCCTTTTTATAGATCTAGAAAACTTAGGCATAAACACTTTAGCCAAAAGTTATTTCCTATTTAATAAACATGAAATAAAACTTAGCCTGAGAGGTTTAAACCTAAGTACCTACCTTAATAATATGGTAAATTAAATCTTGGGCATCTTTATAGATTAATGGTTTACACTTCATCATAGGAAGATGATCTAATGTTGTGAAGACCCTGAAGACCTTTCAATGGAGTCCCAGGAACCCATGAGATCGATGTATGGCAAAATCATATTTGAAGTAGAAATGATATATGATCTAATAGTTCACGCTTCATCATGCTTCATGATCCAATGATGAAAAGCACTAATGACTTTTTAAAGGATTATGAGCTCACCATGTGGCCAATACTCATTCAATAAAGGATTGATGTAGGATACAGTGCACAAGAAGGCATGTGAATATGTCAAGTGGCAAAACCATAAGGATTGGTATAGAAAGGATCCATCATAAAAAGGACCCAAATCATGATCAATAATAGTTCATGGTCACTCACAAGACCATCATCCAATGGTGTAAAACAAAAGAAGGCATTTTAAATGCCAACGACTAGTGCTCAAAAACATTTATGAAAAATTCCATGAAAGGTCTAGATCATTACCACATAAGCACCACACAAGAAAAAATAGACAAAACAAAAGATCCTATGTGTTAAAAAATGTGAAGGTATAAAGGCCAAGGTCCAAATTAAATCCCAAGTAAATATAAGCTGAAATCTAGATGAGCTACTGATATTAAAGATAAAAAACCTTAAACCCTGCATAAAAGGGACCCTAATTAGATTCATTTGATTAAAATTTAATACAAGAGAAGCTTAAATATGTTTTTGAGAAAAAAAACATAAAAAATATCAAATGTAATCCAATGTGAATAATTTTTAGAAGTAGAAGCCATGGTAGCTCATAGAAAATAATGGAAAGAGGAGATAGAAATATATTTATCCATAGATAATGAAGGCAAAATCTTCAAGGACACTGAGCTAGATATTATGGCACTAAACAATAGATGCAAGAACTGCTCTAAACTTTTCTTCACCATAGAATAACTACCCCTTATTACTAAGGAAGGATAGAGAATTGATGTGGTTAGCAGGAAGCACTATGACTTGGTCATTGTTTAGATGGTCGACCTTCATTATGCTACTACCAAGCTTGAGGTGCTTCATTATATTGATGTGTTTTCTCCTATGTTTTTAGATTGTAAGATAGATAAAAATTGGATAATCCATGAATAAAATTATAATAAGGTAGCCTACATTTCCCTTATGGCCTTTGAAAAATATTATAAGCTCCCAATTCCCCATGTAGACCTACCCAAATTTAAGGAGTGGACTAGTAAATGTGACTTGGACACCATTCTTCATCCATGGTTTCGCCAAGGGAACCATATGTTTAGGGACCTTGAGGGAAGGATCCAAATTATACAATTTAGGTAAGGGATTAAGGTAATCATGACCCTATTGAACCAAGAATCAGAAGCGCCTTCCATCCCATATGTAAACATGACCTAGGTTTTATATGTATATTTCATGATAGAGGAAAACTTACCCCTTCTATTGGAGAACTAATTAGCATTCACCTAGGGTGCCAGTTTGCTACCATTAAGAGGAAGATTGATAGGAAATTCTACATGATGTCCTATTTACTTGATGCCCTACTTGCTTCCATCAACTTCCATGGCATAAATAATTGGTCTCTATATGGTAGAACCACCACTTCCCATCATTACTCCAAATTGCACATCTTCAAATATAGAAACCACATGAAATTTATTTGTGACTATGTATACCCAACCCTAGTAGAGACTATCATAGGCTTTCCCATGCATAGGGTCTATTTATTGATCAAGAAATATGTAGAAATGATAGGGGGTATCTAGTTTTATCTAGACTACATAATTATCATGATTGAGGGAATGATGTCCTCACCCTATAGATTACTTGTGTATGTACCAATTAAGCTAACAAAACAAGAGATTACCTCCCAACTCATCAATGGAGTTAATGTAATTTTTAAGGAAAAGAGGAAGGGTCTTCTCCATCTCTTCCCTCTAATTATTGGAAAGAATGTATTACAAGATTAGAAACAAGTAGAAATTATGTCCATGCATAAGGACTCATTTAGGTTTCAATTTAATGAACTCAAAATGTGGGATCCCAAGAACATAGTGAGTGATCATTTGAAAGAGAATAAGCTACCTAAACCTATATATATGCATTAGCTTGATGTTTATGGCACCATCTACATTAGGGAAAGTAGCTTTGAATAAGTGTTAACCAAGCTCAAGGGCTACAACATCAAGCTTGATAATAGGTTGACAAAATATTATAAGCCAATAGGAGATGTGTGGTAGATGCATCATCTCCAATATCACTTGATGCCTAGACCATTTGGACCATCCCAAAAATAACCTCAAGTGGAGTAGCCACAACCTCAAGGGAAAATTATGCAAAGGAAAGATGAACAACGCCATGGTAAGGAGAAACTAGAAGATAAACCTGGAGAGAGACCCTCATGCTCAGCCTTACCACAAAGGCCACCTTCCCCTATTGAACATATATATATGATTGCCTTAGAACTATATGAGATAGTTGTGGGTGCCCTATAGGAACTTAAAAAGGCATATGGCATAGATGAAGAAGTGGAAAATATTGAAGAAACTCAAATCCAAGCATGGGAGCCTAGAAAAGAGATAGGAAAATAGGTTACTCTTGATTTAGTCTTAGTGGCTCCTAAGGAGAAGAGGAAGATAGAAATGGAATTGGTCCTTGTTGGACTTAAAATACTAAGGTTGAATCTCACACATCCTACTAGTGAGATCAACCTATTCAGTGAAGAATTCCTCATTCATGGACCAATCATTGCTAATTGGTTTATTTATGGGAAATTATGAAATATCCTTTCTCTCTCCCATTCATGGGCCATAACAAAATCCATAAACATTGAACTACATGATGACATTAAGCCATGGATTAGGGATATAATGAAGGAAGAGGAAGAAAGAAGGAGAGTGGCTATTGGAAGGCTAGAGAGTAAGAATATGGATGTTCTTGGAGTATCAAGTAACATAGGAATTGAGGTCCTAAAACCTCCCAAATTCATAAATATAGTCACCACTATCCAATTTAATTTAGAGATAGCTAGATTGGAAAGGGTCACCACCAAGAAGGCCATGGTGGGAAATGAGGAGTTCACCTTTCACAAGGTGGAACCTTTTGTAGGCCTGACCCTAGTTGAAGGATAATAGTTAGGAGAACATCCTATTCATGAGGAGGATGTTGAAAGTTTACTTGATTCCCAATCAGCTCAATCTAAGGCTGGAATTAGAGGAATGAAGTAGAAAATTCAAAATTTAGAAAAGGAAAAAGAGAACCTAGAGACATAGGCCATTCTATCTATGCTTGATGCTATTTGGGACATGTTTGAAGCCTCCTTTTTTGATATATTCAAATATCTATAGTCTATGAAGATGAGGCTAGATGCTTTGATCCAAAAAAATAAAGTGGCCAAAGGAATGATAGCAAAATGGCAAGAGGTAGAGACCAAGTTGAGGGATCTCATCAACATATGGATTGGGAACAAACTTCCAAAATTCAAAACTATTATCCTAGGCCATCTAAATATAACATTGGGGATAGTGGTGGACAAGATTCAAATTTTAAGTACTTGGTTAGTAGGCTTGTGTTAGGAGGCCCCTTGTCCAACGGTAGCACAATTGATTACTTATATGTGAGCAATTAAACATGAAAGTTATACCAGAATGATTAAGAAACTAGAAACATGAGACAGCAAAGAATTTGAGAGACAATACACACTCTTGTATTAGATAATACTAAAAGAAAATACAAATAAGGAAGATGCCACTTCTTCCTCCACCTCAAAGGCTTGCCACACCTCAAGACCTTCTTCCCTCTCTCTCTTGCTCAACACAAAACCAACTCTATAACCTGAGTTACAATCCCTCCTTGAATGCTTCAGCTGATCTCCTTGACCTTACACCTGTAGATCTCCTTGACCTTGCTTGCTTCAATGCTCTTACTTGATCAATTTGATAATTACAATACATGCCTCATGGTTCTTTAAATAGAATCCCATGGTTACAAAAATAGACATCTAACTACTAAAATTAGACACACAGCTCGCGACTTAAAATAGCCTCTTAGCATGCAAACACTTGGTTTAACTAACTGACTGTTCGTAAACAGCAGTTTTGGACCACACAGGCGACCGACGCTGGTCCCTGCTTGTCTGGTGCTGCCGACGTCGGCCGACTCTCTGCCATCACCGGTCTCCTTCTCCACTGCATCTGACTGACGTCGGTCATACTGCCGATGCCGGTGGCTCAGGTTCTTCAGCATCCTCTTCATGTGTGTGCAAACAGTTGAAGCTTTTAGCTCCACACCTTAACAATCTCCCACTTGGAGATAAATAGCTGCAACTTGTACCTGTACCTGTACACCATCTATTTTGTTCCTTTAGCCCTGTATCCCTCTTCAAAATCACCCTTGAAGACCAACCACCACGCAAACCTATGATGCTATACCTGTCACCTATGCCACAAGAATTTTGTTGCTCCCAAATTCTTCATGACATACTTCTGAACCAACTCTACCCTTAGCTCAGAAAACTCCCTGTATATGAAACCCTGCAAAAAGTAACACAATACAGTAACAGGATTATGTAGCTAATATTATCCAACCTGGTAAAGATAAAAAATAATGGTCAAACCTCCATTGCCCTGCAGCTAACTCAAGACCATATACCATAGCCTTCTATCTCAGATGTCCATCCACTCTCTTCTCTAAAATGGGAATCCATCCCTATATCCAGTTGACAACTCCACCAACAAATACCTGTTTGGCTCTACTCCAAAGACTCACACTCCTCATCCATGTCAAGCTCCCACTGTTTCTAGATTCTACCTACATTGCTTCCCCCATCTTCCTAGTTCATGACTAACAGTAAGCAATATAAAGAAGGTGAACAACGAATATGAGGTTCACATACCTTTTCTAACCTCTATATGGGTGTTTGAGACTCATAGATCCACCTAACATCCGTTCCAGTGACCGATCTCGGCCAACTCCCAGTCTGCTCCTGACCGATGTCAGTTCCCTGCACTGATCCTGACTACCGACGTCGTTACCCCTGGCCGACGCCGGTGTACCCCCTACCGACGTCGGTCCTGATGACCAACGTCAGACTTCTCCTGCCCGACCTACCGACCCTGCTGGTCTGCACAAGACCGAAGTCAGTGTCTGACTGACCGACATCGGTTCCAAGTAACCGACATCGGTGCTTGTGTGTTCCCGTGAGTGATGAATTCTTCATCCGCGAGCTCTTCTTGGATCAAATCTCTATCCATGATGCCCTTCTCAGATTTATTTATTGCCTGTAACTGTTCTGTGGCCTTCATCTCCTCCAAAAACATCAAGACATCCTTGTTCTTGTCAAAAGCCTTAAATTTCCTTTTCCTGCAATGAATTCTATCCATGCCTTCTGAATTTGAACACATACCTTTTGAACCAAGAACTTCCATTCCCTTCTTATTCATGTGACCCTGCCTATTAGACCACATCTTCGAATCTGTACCAGAAGTGGAATCAGTAGTACAAGTAGATAGATAAAGAGTACCTACTTTCTTATCTCTTGCCAAAACAAGTGCTCCCTTGGTAACCTTCCAAGAGTCCGCTGTGAGGGTTATTGTGCATCCCTCATCACCCAACCTTCTTACAGAAATCAGACTTTGCTTCAGAATTGGAACATGCATGACCTCCTTCAACACCCATGTGTTGTCAATCTGCAATCTCAGCTGCACTTTCCCTTTGCCAACAATCTGACAAGGCGTACCATCCCCTAAATAGAGCACTCTAAAGTCTCCCTGTTCATACTCATGAAACAAATCTCTGTTTGGGGATGCATGAAAAGATGAACCAAAATCTAATATCCATGATCCTACGTGAATATCCAAAGAAAGTATGAGAGCATCCTGTACCACAATATTTGCATCCTTTGCTTCTTCAATACCTGCATGTTGGTTCTCTTTATCTCTCAACCAACACTCCTTTGTATGTCCTTTCTTTCCACAAAACCAGCAGGTAATACCTTTGGACTCGAATCTCCTTCCCGACCTTGATTTCCCTTGTTCAATCTTCTCCTTTTGCCTTCTTCTACTTTTTGCACTTAGAGCATTCCCTGATGATTCACCTGTGCTTCTCCTGCGTATTTCTTCATTCAAGATCACACTCACAACATCATCAACCTTTAAGATTTTAGAAGTAGATGCAGAATTACTTACTGCCATAACCATACCGTCCCAACTTTCAGGCAAAGAACATAAAATCAAGAGAGCCTTTACCTCATCATCAAAAACAATGTTGACTGAAGCTATTTGGTTTACCAAACCATGGAAATCACTGAGATGAGTATGTACCGAACCACCTTCCTGCATTTGCAAAGTAAATAGCTGCTTCATAAGGTATACCTTATTAGAAGCCGAGGGCTTTTTGTATAAATTTGCCAAGGACTTTATCAACTCTTCCGTTGTTTTGCACTGTGATAAGTTGGAAATCACAGACGATGCAAGGCTCAACCTTATGGAACCGAGAGCCTTCCGATCAAGAACGTTCCATTCTTCATCCTTCATATCTGTGGGCTTGCATGCAACCCCACCCAATGGTAAGTACAGATCCTTCTGATATAGATAGTCCTCAATCTGCATCCTCCAATGTTGATAATTCTTGCCGTTAAACTTCTCCATTCGTAGCTTGCTTTCTTCTGCCATTGCTGAACTCCCACTCAATCAGAAAACCCTGTGAATGACCTGTAATCAAAAACAATAACCTGCTTCCTGCAAACTGTAGCTCTGATACCAACTGTTAGGAGGCCCCTTGTCCAACGGTAGCACAATTGATTACTTATATGTGAGCAATTAAACACGGAAGTTATACCAGAATGATTAAGAAACTAGAAACATGAGACATCAAAGAATTTGAGAGACAATACACACTCTTGTATTAGATAATACTAGAAGAAAATACAAATAAGGAAGATGCCACTTCTTCCTCCACCTCAAAGGCTTGCCACACCTCAAGACCTTCTTCCCTCTCTCTCTTGCTCAACACAAAACCAACTCTATAACCTGAGTTACAATCCCTCCTTGAATGTTTCAGCTGATCTCCTTGACCTTACACCTGTAGATCTCCTTGACCTTGCTTGCTTCAATGCTCTTACTTGATCAATTTGATAATTACAATACATGCCTCATGGTTCTTTAAATAGAATCCCATGGTTACAAAAATAGACATCTAACTACTAAAATTAGACACACAGCTCGCGACTTAAAATAGCCTCTTAGCATGCAAACACTCGGTTTAACTAACTGACTGTTTGTAAACAACAGTTCTGGACCGCACAGGCGACCGACGCCGGTCCCTGCTTGTCTGGTGCTGCCGACGTCGACCGACTCTCTGCCATCGCCGGTCTCCTTCTCCACTGCATCTGATCGACGTCGGTCATACTGCCGATGCCGGTGGCTCAGGTTCTTCAGCATCCTCTTCATGTGTGTGCAAACAGTTGAAGCTTTTAGCTCCACACCTTAACAGCTTGGATAGACTCCTCAAGGATGATGAAGAGTTGATTGCCCATATCAAGTCATTACTTGGCACCATGTTGCAAATCCTGCCAAGACAACTACCTTTGGAATCATTGATGAAGATGAATACAAACACATGATCACTTTGGTAATGCAATCAGTTAAGAGCAAGAATCAAGGCCAGTCTGGTATAGATAATAGAAGAATCTTGGACATGATTTTCATAGTTGAAGAGAAGATAATAGAGGCTAGGAGTATTAAGGAAGCTATGGATGAAGATGATAGGGACTTTAATGATTTAGCTGACCATGAAGATGTCTACTTCATGAATCCTATTATGGACCTAGAACTAATCAACGATCAATATATGAAGGCTATGGAGCTGCTACAAAATCAAAAGGAGAGATCAAAAGCAATGGGCCCACCAATCAATTAATATTCCTTTTTTGTAAAAACATTATAATATTCAAATTAGGGAATATTATTTTGTAAGGCATATGATAGTCTGTTAGTATATGGCCTCTAGGTCAATCTAACTTTAAAAGACAAGTGTATTTTATAACTTTTTGAAGGACAATTGTCCTTATCTTTTGTACAGTTATATTTTGTAACTGACCAGTGTCTACCTTGTTTCTCTATAAAAGGCAATATTACCATGTTCCTAAGGGAGAGAATTTTGAGAAAATTTTGTATACTTGGAGCAATTAATATAATCAAGGATTTTTGAAAATATTATCCATATTTGATATGTCAATTGCTAGCATATTTTTTCTCTCAATTGCTAATTTTATGTCTTAAATTTGAATAGCTTCTTTGAATTATGGGTTGCACTTTCTAATCATAGGGTTTCTAATTTGTGCATAAGAGAGTTTAGTTAAAGGATCTTAGATTTGATTCACTTAATTTTGCTTTGTATTTAGATGTGTAAATGCTATTTGATTATAGTAGTAAATCTTTAAAAGTAAACCTAGTTTTTACTTGTGATTATTTACATTATCCTTCAAAGTTTACCTAGTATATAGAGAAATCTGAGCTTAGCCCATTTTGCATTATATATTGGTTTGAATGCATACTCAGTTAAAATTGATGCTTTGTCATAATATTTGAGACTAAGATAGGCAATCACTCATTTTATTTTCTACCTTACCCTTCTCTTTGATCCCCTTTTTACACCAGATCTCTTTAGATTAAACTTCATTATAAATATACATCTAGATTAATTTGTAGCTTAAGTTTGGATCATAATTCACTGAGTTAACATAGATCCTTTGAAATTCACAAGGAATGGACCATGATGGCTCCTAACCATCACTTATTATAATTTTTTTGGAACACTCATACATATCTCTACCTCTATTTCACCATAGGTGACATCAAGTTACCACAATCTACTACTCATGATTTGAATTCTTGGAATTTTACAATGAGAAGTGTTATTCGAACACTAAAAACCTATATGTTGTAGTTAGAGACATCATTAGAGAACCATCGAGATAACTCAAAACTAAATATTAGAAATAGAATTCATTCCTCTCACATAAGAATGAACATAGAAGTAGTAGGGGTTTTGGGAATAAAGGGCATGATTAGAAGTAAAAAGTATATTCATAAACCCAAATTTACACAATTGGTATGAATTTATATTGATATCAAATACACAAACAATTATGGTCATTAAGGAATCTCATACATGGGGGCTCTTAACAAAAAGTTAGGGAAACACTATTGTTGTAAATAATCAAATAAATGATTTTTTTTAATTGAGTTATTATTCATAGATAGAAAATAAAAACTCATGAATAAAAGACATAAAAATACTCCAAAAGAGTCTCACTATCTTGATTGCATTTCATTGATCCAATCTAGAAATAACATGACTCACTCCAAATTGGAGTTTTTTCTATCCAAGAGCTTGAGAAAAAGAAGAACCTATACAAAAACCATATTTATCCATTTTGTAGAATCTTTTCCTTTGGAATATGAAAAGTGATTAATTTGACCATTTTTGGTTTCTTTTTTTATTTGGATAAATTTACAATATTCAAATAGAATTTAAATTTACACACAATATTAATTCTAAAAAGAATTAATATACTATATGTCGTGTTGACCAATTTTGACTCCTAAGTCAAAAAGGTCAACCTCATATAGATTGAAACTTTCATAGGGATATTAAAATTTGTATGTGGCATTAAAAATGTCTTTTCATAGTCTTGAAAGGTCTTTATGTGGTCATACTTGTACTGGTTTAACATTGCCCAAAGTTTTAGTCTTATATTACTTGTCTAGTCCTAGGAGCCATTTATAGGTCTTGGTGTTGTCAAGTTTGGTTAACATTGTGACATGGTCTATAGGAATTAAAAATTATTATTAATGAGTTTTTAATATCACATTATCATGTGTTAGCATTTCATTTTGTCCTTATGTGCTAAAAGGTCATTTTACCACCTTTTTGGCTTGTTTTATGGATTTATACATCCTTACTTAAATTTCAAACATTTAATGAAGGTTAAAAAAACATACCTGATTTTATAAGATTTGAAATAATAGTCAAATATTGATAAATACCAAATTAGGAAATATGCCACTTTACAAGCACTTTTGGGCACTTGTATGGACTTAGAGGATCATTTTTTAGTTAGAAATATTTTTAGAGTGTCAATTAAGATACATTAGATAATTTTTAAGAATTGGAATAATTTTTAGGTCATACAAATACTTTATGAATTATCTCCCCTCCATTGCTACCTTCACAAGCTCAGAAAGGCAAATTTGAAGTGAATGGTACAGCTAGGAGAGAGAGAATTAGAAGCTAATTTTTTTTCCATTGTTAAGGGTCCTAGCAAAATTAAATTTATTAGAATTATTTTTCATATTAATGTCCCATTAATTATGAACAATTACTAAGAGTGATAGTAGGTCACTATGTCTTATCCATCCAAGTAGGGTCTAATTTTACATATGTTTCTCCACTTTAGAATTTGATGGAGATAAATGGAGTTTAAGGATGTTTTAAAAGGTCAAATATATCATTTTCATAGTGGTTTAATTATTTAAATCATATCCATGAAGTGTATTCAATAAGAAGGAAAAATGTCTTAAGTACAAGGTGTTCAATCACTCCTATTGCAAGTGTTTTGTTTTGTTTTAATGGTGGTCATTCTTAGAGGCTCCCAAGTGTTTCATAATTCATGTGATATCCACCAAACTCATAGAGTTCATTTGATACCATTTATAATTTAATTTTTTTATAGTCTCTAAGTGTTTTGATCTTTGAAAGGCTTGTACAGTATTTGAGCAACCTTCTCTAGTCTAACCATAAATGTTTGGTTTGAGTGTTATTTATAAATCCATAAGTATTATGAAGATGGCACAATTGAAATTTTGAGAGTCATAGATAATAATGGTGATGAGACAAGTTCACCTTCAAGTACGGGCTAATAAAATGCTTTAGTCACATGGGCTTGGAGGCTTACAAATGGACATTCATGAGCCCAAGTATATATTAGGAGTGTTTGATAACATGAGGGTGTACTCTAAACTCTTTGACATACATTACAATCTAACTATATCCTTTGAATGTCACTAAAGATAATATGGGAAAATGAGGATTCTTCAACTCATGTGAACTAATATACACATAGTCCTATGCACCTCGAACCTATGCACCTCGAAGAACAATTGATGAACAATTGATATTCACTTAGAATATGAAGACCTATTGAATATATAGTGAAAAGTTCTCAAGGTAAAAGTGGTAAAATTGATAAGTACATGGAGTCAATAATATTGGAAGGAAGAAGTATACCTACATGAAGGGTCTATAATGAGTACATACACTTCAAAAGGTGAAGGTGTTTATGGCTTTAGAGAGGGACCAAATGAATGTTTTAAAATATTAAAAAGTTATAATATATTTATTACCAAATTACACCATAATATAAGTAAAAACCATAACTAAATGCTTATAATTCCCCAAAAATCACTACCTACAACCAAGCTTAAATGGATAAGGATTGAGAGTGATGGGTTTCAAGATTTTGAATTCTTGTGGGAGGTTGAGTAGAAATATAAACACAAAAGTCCTTAGTTGATACTAAGATCAATCCAATATATGCCTATTGAGATAAAAAAGGCAAGTTAAATCTAACTACTACATACATAGTCCATATCATCTATAGGCCTACACAACTTAAGTGATGAATTACACTTAGTGATACAAAAGATGAGGTCTGCAAAAGTATGCAATGAAATTTGTCAATAAGGTAAAATTTACCTTAATGCCTTCAAACAAGGAATTGGGATTCCACAAATGTATTTAATGATGAAAACCTTGAAGGCCTAGATGAGATTAAGGTATTCTTTCACATGTTATAGACCTAAAGGAAACTTCTCAATAGTTGGAGGAGGTTGATAGATTAAAAGATATTTAAGTTTGCACTTATTTTAGTACACTCAAGGTCTTTTTGAGTTCACTAAAACTTGTAGGGTCAAAAATCCAAAAGAAGTTTTAAAACACTACAGTCATTACCTAAAACCTTTCATGAAGAGAAAGAAATAGGTTCAAGGCCATACAAGCAGAGTTGACTCCATTTTAATATGAAAAATATCTAAGCACCTCAAAGAACATAAATAAACATGAAACACAACCTTTTTAGAGAAAAATCACCACCTACAGGGGCCTCTGAATGCTAATGACAACCTACAGCTACACCTTGAGGTTTAGTGAGTGAACTATGAAAGTGTTATAGAGTGAACAATGTATCAAGTAATATAACATGAGTGACCTAAGGGGTTTATAGAGTGAGTTACATGCACTTAGAAGTGTATAAGTTATTAGATCACCCTCTTCAAGAATAAAATACAAAGAACATAATCATTAGGCTTATTAGCCTTATACACTCCTCAAGGCATCAACACTTAGAGACTGAGGTCAAGAAAAAAAATGGGTTGAGTGGAGACCTAATATGAATATTTTATCCTTCCTAAGAGATTTAAAGAGGTGAAAAGGGCATTGGTTTACAAAAGGAAGCTTGGAAATGGATAGTTTAGCCTAAAACTACTGTTAGAATGCATAAGATGCACATTTTCCACTTGAGGAGCATATTTAAGTGATTATAACTATACAAAATAGTTTCATGGGATTTTTATCACTTGGGAAAAGTTGAAGGGCCTTGTATAGAAGAAACTAGTGGAATTAGTTCATAGGTTAGGGGCCTAACCTTTATGAACAATTGCTAAAAACCTGAACCTCCTTAAACCCCTCTTAAACCCTAATAAGGACCTGATAGAGAAAATATTTAATAAAATGTATCTAAATGGATTAAATTTTCAACCTCCTTAAACCCCTCTTAAACCCTAATAAGGACCTGATAGAGATAATATTTAATAAAATGTATCTAAATGGATTAAATTTTCCCATGTGATAGTTTAATCATGTTAATCACTCCCATAGGGTTTTTATGACATAATTTTTCCATATTGTCATCTGTACGGATGAGGAAAATGCTTCATTTTGATAGTTTTTGTACAAATTTAAAGGTTTAAAGATGAATAAATGAATGATAATAATATTTTAGGGTGTTTTAAGATGTGTTAAAACCTTCCAAACCTAAAAATATACTAAATCCTTAATAAAATCACTTATGTAGGTCTGTGTAAGAAAGGCAGTCTCAATGGGCTAAAATGGAGTAAAGTGACCATCTACATGAACAAGAAATAAAAAATTAGAATTATCCTAAGGTTTTCATGATATACCAAAGGAAAAATGGGATTAATACACATGTTTATCATAAATTAATAGAATGATATTGAATTCCTACAACCATCCAAGTAACTAATGTCAAGTAACTAGGCCTAGTTTGCTAGTTGGCTTAATTGATCATTGAAAGAAGAATTCATGATATGCAAGTAATAGCATGAAATCCAGGTGTATAAAGGATATGTCATTTAAATTAAGGTTTTGATAGCTATTTTATGCATGATTTCCATTTTTAAATCCAAAATAAAGGTGTCAAAAGTCTCAAAGGTAGTTTTAAATTGTTTGTTAACTCCCTAGTCAAGAGGGTGTATTTTCGCATAGGATTATAAAGGTGTCAAGTTGAGATGTTAAGAAATATAGGTGTCAAGAGGATCATCATATTTGGAAGGATTTTTTACCAATTTAACTCCTTGTGTTGAAGTGGCATATCTTCAAAACTTCAAGGATACAAAAATGAGTGCTTTCTCTTCTCATCTTTGCTAACTTCATGTAGTTACTTAAGGATCTGATTGAGACATGTTTTAAATTAGGTTTTGTGATTATCTTCTAGTATTTGAAGAGAATAACTTATTTAATTATGATCTAAGATTCATCATTTTTCTCTCTTACATCTACCTCTCTCTCTCTCTTGAAAATTCTCTATATAAACAATGGCTTTTAGCCTTATACTCTATCCTCACATTGGTTATGGTGAAGCCCTACCAAAATTGAGTATTTTAATTGCCTATTGAAATGATTCCAAGCTATATATTCTATCTCCTTCTTAAAAATAATGAATTTGTATATGTTGTATTAATGAGTGCTTAATGATAGTGTTGTATTCTTTGTTTTTATCCTTCATGTCCTTGCCTTATGCAAGTTGTGTCTCTCACAGGTCATATGAAGTGTTTTACTTAGTTTTCTAAGATATAAAACTAATAAAATATTAATTTTAATATTATCACCTCTTATTTGACATCCTAGTCCCTTTTGAGCCTCTCAAACCTTCATATTGAAATACTAATGTAATTAGGACTATTTTGGAGTAGCATAATCAAATTGTAGTCTAATGTTTCATAGTGCATCTTCAACAAGTTGAGGAATTCATATTTGGTGCATTACCTATAAGTTATGTTTTTAGTTTTATTATTCATTTTTTAATTTTCCATGTCAAACACATAGTGTAGTTGGTTAGTTTAGGATTTGTTCTTTTGGGAGCTAGCCCAAAATATAGAGGTTTGACACACTTGTAGGTAACCCACAACCTAGGATCAATCTAATTACATATATCAAAGAGAGAGGGCTTGAAACACCCTATCATAGGGTATATTTTGAGATATAATAGTTTTGGCATGCCCAATGGGACCCAAATTAAAGAGGTTGTCCAAGATTGATGCTTATCATTGCACTAGTGTAGTAGTAGCAGCCTTGTTCATGCAACATTTAGTGACTCCAAAAGGTTTTACAGTCTTAGTTATTGACTAATGGTCAAAATTTCATGCCAAAGGTGACTAAAAGGTCAAAAGTGAAAGGTATTACTTTTTATTGTATTGAATTACCTTTGCATTCATATAAAATAAAGATATTTATTCATACTCTCCCATACACTAAACCACCTAGAAGGAGACTCTTTATTCCAAATTATCCAAGTCCTCCTAAAGTTGATAACATGGATAGAAATATACCATTTATTACCTTAAATGGTTAATCTCCTTTGAAACTTAAATAATATGATGATATAACCATGGTTTCCCTTAAAAGTGTGCCTTATTTTAATCAAGATACTTCTCTTACTCCTATTGAACATATAGGATACATGGCCAACTTTAATAACATCCACAACATCACACAAGATAATGTGGCATTTATGTTGTTATAAATCAGTTTTAAAGTAAAATATTTGGAGTGGTATAGGAATTTATCTCCTAATTTAATTGACTCATGGGATGACTTAGGAGAGAAGTTGAGCAAGAGATTTGAGGAAAAAAGTGATCATTTATCTTTGGATGAACAACTGACTACCATAAAAAGATCCCCCAAATAATTTATGAAATATTTAAATGATAGGTTTCAAAATACATGGGATATAATAACAATACTTGTAATACCCAATCCAAAATATGTTTTTCTCTATTATCTCAAGGCATTGAATAGTGAGATTCCAGTCATGATCCAATCCATGGATGGGAATAATTTACCAAATGCATATGACATTACCATACTAGCTAATAATAACTTGATATAGGCTATAAAAATTTATCTAAGGCCTCCTATTCCTTTATTTCCTAATATTTAACTTCCTACCCCATCTCTTACTATAATTCCTACCATAATCAGTCATGAATTGGCTGACCCTAGCCAAACTAGTAAAATAAATGATGTGGAAGGACTTCTCAAGACACTTGAAAACAAATTCATGGAAATGGAAAGGTATTAAAATTAGTTCATAGGATTTATTAAGCTCAATATCAATCTCATCATCATTATCAACCAAACAAGCCACCTTTTCAAGGAAATGTTCAAGGATAAGGTCTTATCACAAATACTAGACCATATGCAAGTTTCAATCAAAATACACCCTCTAATCAAGAGAATCACTCCCCACTCAAAATAATAAATGAAAGAGTAATAATTTCATCCTAAATGGAACCAAGTTCATGAACAATCCACTAATCAAGATGGGACATTGAATCAAAATTATGTGGCACAAGAAAGAACCTTTCCCTCTTTGACTCAAGAAGAGGTATCTAATCATGTTATGACTATTGGATATCAAGGCCAATCAAGTGATACCCTTGTTAAATTCTAATCAGATTATTTTTGTGTAATAAATTATATGGGAAGCTCAAATAGAGGGGTGGATAACTTAGTTATAACCAATACTAAGTCTAAAAGAAGGGATGTTGAAGAGTTACAAGAGAGTGGAAAAGGTTCAAATGCATTTCCATCCATGAATCAAGGGGTAAAATAATATAATGTACCTCTCAAGGCTCAATAATCTAATATAAATTATAATGACAAGGGTAATTTTGTATATTAAAACAAGCAGGTCCAAGGTGATACTATGACTACTTGAGGACAACCAAGGATTGATGCTTCTTCTCTTAACATAGTAGATCAAATGAAAAATGTTCATGTAAATATACCTCTGTGGGACACTTTTTCAATTTTGGGACAAAAGTATACATTGAAATAAGAACTATCTAAGCTCAATCTATCATCAGGAGCATCAAAAAAAGGTATTGCTATATATGTAAACACATCTTAGATTAGTGATCCAAAACAAGGTAAGGTGAACAATCCTAATCCATTCTATGTTTTAGTCATCATTGGTGATTTTTAGGTGCACAATTTCATGATAGATAGTGGGGATGGTAGCTCAGTCATACCAAATAAAATTATGAACAAACTAGGTCTCAAGGATGAACATCATGATAAATGTGTTTTATAACTAGATGGATCAACCACTAAGATAGTGGGTGTTTTTAAGGTTTTGAATCTAACTTTTCATGATTATCATAAATTTTTGATTGCTCAAGATGTATTCTTGGTTGATATACCACCATACTTTTCCATTTGATTGTCAATGGACTTCACAATAAAGATATGGAACCAAAGTGACTATAAGATTAGAACCTATATCAAGGTTTCATATTAATCCATACAAGTCAAATGTCACTAATTTCAATTGTGCCATTATTGATGAAGAAGATCAGCCTAGGGATCAAGAACTAGTTGTTCCTCTTAGAAACATTTTAGACCTTTTCCTTGATGAATTAGGGGTAAAAAATAATTAGTTTGATCCATATAAGAGGATTTAAGAGGATGGTATTTGTGTATACTATTTAAATGAATAAGGTATAGCCATACCTTCTCTTTATAAGCCTAATGATTATGATGATGGTTTGTGGAAGTTTTTTTATGGCTCAAGAAGTGAGAATGGAGTAGGTGTTGGAATGATGTTGGTTTCTCCACAAAATAAAAGGTATTACTCAGTTATTAGGTTTCAATTTAGTTTTTATTAGAATGCATCAGAGTATGAAGCTCTTATTTATGGGATTTAATGGGCAAGGAAGAGAGGAATCAATAAATTTCAAGCCATTGGAGATAGTGAACTTGTTGTACACCAAGTAAGAGGTATGAATGTATCTAAGAACACTTTTTTAAAGTCATATAAGCATAGCGTGTGGGACCTTATTGAGGAATTTTAATATTTTTACATCAAATATATCCCAAGAAAAGATAATCAACATGATGATAGGTCGGTAGCAATTAGAACACAATTTGACATTCCCAATGATGTCAAGAACCTAAAATTATATTCACACACAATGGTAGTTATAAGGCCATCCATATGGATAATGATGTGAATTAGAATGTATTTGAAAGTGAAAAATAAATAACATGTTTTCTATAACATGAAGCTTAGTTCTCTTCTAAAAATCAGACCAATTTATGACATCAATATGGGGAACAAATTGTATAACTAAGATCTAACAAGATCCTTAAAGGATTGGTTACTCTTGAGAGTTTTTTCAATGAAAGTGATCAAATAATGAGAGATAAAGTAAGCATATACACCAAGGAAGAACACTATGAGAGGTTATCTATCTTTAAGGACAAATTATTCAAGCTTGGGAAGGTATGCACACAAGAAGAAAATGCAACATTCATTGAACTATGTAGGGAGTTTGAGGATATCTTTGCTTGGGAGTATAGTGACATTAAGGGGTTTCATCCCTCATTGGCTCAAAACACTATATAAATTTTTATCATTTCTAAAACTATAAGGAAAAGGCAAAGTAACATCAATCCTAAGGTGGAGGTGCTCATGAGAAAGGAACTCACAAAATTGATTGAGTCAAAGATCATGTTTCCTATAAAAAACTCTTCATGGGTTGACAATATTGTTCTTATGAGAAAGAAAAGTTGTAAAATTAGGTTATGTGTGGAATTTATAGACTTGAATAGGGTATCATTAAAATACCACTATCCTTTACCTTTCATGGAATAAATACTTCAAGTAATAGTAAGTTCTCAATGTTTTTCACTCTTGGATGGATATTCAATGTACAACCAAGTGTTGGTCAAAGAAGAAGACCAATATGAGACAACCTTCAATACCAAATGGGAGACATATGCATATAATATAATGTAATTTTTTTTTTATAATGTAGGTGATACATTACAAAGATCCATGGATATGGATTTCCAAGGATTTCTCAATGAGATGGTATTGATATATCTTGATGACATAACATTTTTCTCCAAGAACTCTAGTGACCACTTGAAGCATCTAAGTTTAGTATTTGAAATGTATAGACAATATGGAGTTTATCTTAATCCAAATAAGTGTGTATTTTATGTTCATGAAGGTAAGTTACTTGGACACATTATTTATAAAGGTAGATTAGTTATTGATCTTGATAGAGTTGAGGCCATTCTAGCTTTGTCACTACCCAACCATAATAGGGCTTTGAAAAGTTTTTTTGGAAAGATTAACTTTTTTATAAGGTTCATACCTAGAATTTATACTATTTTTAAGCACATAAAATCCATGTTTAATAAAAATCAAGCATTATAATAGACCAAAGAAGGAAAATCTAGTTTCAAGGTCATCAAATAAGTTATTGCTCAAGCACCCACACTAATCAATCTAGATTTATCTAAATATTTATTTTTGTATGATTTTCCTAACACCAAAGCCATTTATTCAATGTTGATATAATAAAATGATGAATGAATTGAACAACCTATAAAATTTTTTAGTCAAGGACTAGAAGACTATGAAGAAAGGTATACATATGTTGAGAAGCAAGTGTTGGATGTGATAAAAAATCTTAATAAATTTAGACATATGGTGTCAAATAAAAATAATAATGTGATGGTAACCCATATAATAATAAGAGACTTCCTCTTGAATATGGAATTGAATGAGAAAATTTTTGGATGGATAACTAATGTGATGGAGTATGGTGTTGAGATCAAGGCCACCAAGCTAGTAAGAGGAAGAAGGCTATGTGAGCACCTAGCATCAGACCTAATAGAAGAACAAGAGATGGTTTTGGTATTGAAATAAGTTCATAGTAAAATTGAACTTAATCTCATAAAATTTGGACACAAAAAATGAAAAGACATAAATAGGGTTATATTTAGATGTGTAGAGATAGATAATATTGATAAACTCTTAGAACAGGAGGTCATTTTGCACCTAGAACCACAACTACAAAAATAATGAGGGTTGGTTACTATTGGACCAAAATATTCAAGGATGCATATGATTGGGTTATAAAGTGTCAAAAGTGTGCATTACTTAAAGGTAAACAATGACTTACATCCCTTCCTCTTCACCAATCTAAATTGAACAACCATTCATGCAGTGGGGGCATGCTTTCATTGGAATGATCAACCCTCCATATAGTGATGGTCACAAATAGGTTATTACAACTATGTGCTATTTCACAAGGTAGCTAGAAGTAGTATCCCTTAAGGAGGCTAATGAAACTTCAATTTTTTATTTTTATGAGAGTATAATAACAAGGTTTGGAGCACTTGAAACCATAATTTCTAATAATGCCATGGCTTTTAGTGGAATAAAGATAGTGGAATGGCATCTATAATATGGAATATACTTGAGTACTTCCTCTAATTACTATCCCCAAGGTAATGAGATAGATTAGTCCACTAATAAGAACTTGATAATAATTATAAAGAGAACTATAGTGGATAATCAAAGGATTTGGCATACTAAACTAAAGACAACCCTATGGGCTGATAGGATCACTTCCAAGGTTGATATTGGTAACTCTCCTTATATGTTTGTCTATGGGAGAGAAGCTAATTTACCTATTTGACTTAAGTTACCAACTCTTAAGTTGGCATATTAGTTTGAGAGGATGGAAAATGATCCTATGGAGATAATATGGGTAGAACTAATGGCCTTGGAGGAAGCAAGGAATCATGTTATGCACACCATGGAATGTCACCAAGCACAAGTGAAGAGAAAATTTGACAAGAAGGATATATAAATAACCTACTAAGAATGGGATCTTGTCTTGAATTGGGATTCTAATATGACTAAGGCTAGTAAGCATACCAAGTTTGATTCACTATGGAGTGGACCTTATATCATCATTTTTTGTAAGGAACACAATGCCTTTTAACTAGAAAGACTAAATGGAAAAGAATCAAGTATCACAGTCAATGGGATACACTTGAATATATTATATTGAGGTTAGTTCCATCTATTTATACAAATTAGGTTTTGACTTCCCTAAGTTCCTCATGAACAAATGTTTGCCTTATTTATTTTATGTCTTTCCTTCTTTTAAGTATCTTATGATACATGTTTGGTGTGGTGTTTGTCCAGTTTTAGTTTGTTTCATGGTAAGTGTCAATTTATATTTTCACAGTGGCCACATTGCCT
The DNA here is from genome assembly GCA_037957365.1 of Torreya grandis. NCBI lineage: Eukaryota > Viridiplantae > Streptophyta > Pinopsida > Cupressales > Taxaceae > Torreya > Torreya grandis. The sequence continues at coordinate 4,418,785 of JARHVA010000242.1, forward strand.
AATGAAAAAAGATGAGGCAACTGATCTATCAACTATATAAGCAAGTTATTCCTATGAGTAGCTAATTCACTAACCAATTTTGACTCCTAAGTCAAAAAGGTCAAGCCCCTATAGATTGAAACTTTCATAGGTATATTAAAATTTGTATTTGTCATTATAAATGTCTTATCATAGTCTTGAGAGGTCTTCATGTGGTCATAATTATACTAGTTTAGCATTGCCCAAAGTTTTAGTCCTATATGACTTATCTAGTCATAGGCATCATTTATAGGTCTTAGTGTTTTCAAGGGTGGTCAAAGTTATGACATGGTTTAAAAGCATTAAAAATGAGTATTAATGAGTTTTGAAGGTCACATTATCATGTGTTAGTATTTCATTTTGTTCTTATGTGCTAAAAGGTCATTTAACACCTTTTTGGCTTATTTTATGGAATTGTACATCCTTCCTTCAATTTAAATTTTTTTAAAGAAGGTTTAAAAATGTACTTGATGTTAGAGGATGTTCAAGAATAGTCAGAGACTGACAAACTTGTAGTTTTAAAGTCCAAAATGGGAAATATGCCGCTATACAAGCACATTTGGGAACTTGTATGGACTTTAAGGATCATTTTTTAGATGGAAATGGTTTTAGAGTATCACTTTGGATCCATTAGATAATTTTAAAGATTTAGACCAAGTTTTAGGTCATACAAATACTTCAATCATTCTCTCTCCATTATTGCATTCACAAGCTTAGAAAGGCAAATTTGAAGTGAATGGTATAACTAAGACAGATAAAGAGTAAAAAGCTAAAACTTTGGCCATTGTTAAGGGTCATAGTAAGATTTAAATAAGTGGAATTATTTTATATATTCATGGCCCCTTGTTTATGAATAATTGTTAAGAAAAACAATAGGTCACTATGCCTTGTCCATCCAAGTAGGGTTCGATCTTGCATTTATTTCTTGACTTTAGAATTTTATGGAGAGGAATGGATTTGAGAGATGTTTTAAGAGGTTAAATATATCCTTTTCATGGTGGTTTCATTGGCTGTCTCATCTCCATTGTCTTTAATAAAGAGGAAAAATGTTTTAAGTACAAGGTGTTCAATCACTCCTCTTGTAAGTGTTCTATTTTGTTTTCATGGTGGTAATTATAAAAGGCTCCCAACATTTTTATTATTCATGTAATATCCATAAAATTCATGTGCTCCCATTTAGAATGTAATTTTGTCTATAGTCTCTAAGTGTTTTACTCTTTGAAAGGCTTGTACAATATTTGAGCAACTTTCTCTAGGTCTAAGCATCAATGTTTGGTCTGAATGTTATTGAGAAATCCATAAGTACCATGAAGAAGGCACCATTGAAATTTTGAGATTCATAGAGAATGATGGTGATGATCCAAATTCACCTTTAAGTACGAACTAAGAAAATGCTTTAATCACATAGGACTTTAAGCCTATAAATGCACATTCATGAGTCCAAGTCTATGTTAGGAGTGTTTGAAAACATAAGGGTGTACCCTAAAATCTTTTACATCCATTCAGTTCTAAATTTATCATTTAAAGGTCACCAAATAAGGTATGGGAAAATGAGTATTCTCCAACTCATGTTAACCACTATACACATAGTCCTATGCACCTGAGAGAACAATTGATGAATAATTGATATTCACTTGGAATATGAAGAGATAGAGAAAAGTTCTCAAGGAAAAAATGGTACAATTAAAAAGTGCATGGAGTCAAGAAGACTGGCTGGTAAAATTAGACCTACATGCAAGGTCTGTAATGAGTAAAGACACTTCAAAAGGTGAAGGTGTCTATGTATTGAGAGAGGGACCAGATGAATATTTTGAAATAGTAACAAATTATACTATCTTCAGTACTAAATTGAACCATAAGATAAGTCAAAACCATAACTAGATGCTAAAAATTCCCCAAAAATACTACCTATAACCAAGCTTCAATGGACAAGGATTGAGAGTGATGGATTTTAAAGGTTTTGAAGTCTTGTGGGAGGTTGAGTAGAAATATAAACATAAAATTACTGAGTTGAGACCAATATCAACCCAATATCTACCTATTGAGATAATAAAGGAAAGTTAAATCTAACTACTTCATACAGATTCCTTATCCTCTACAGGCATGCCTAGCCTAAGTGATGAAGTATACTCAATGATACAAAATATGAGGTCTTATAAAGTATGAAATTAAAGTTGTAAATAAGGGAAAAGTTACCTTAACTTCTCTAAACAAGGAATTCAACTCCCACAATTATATTTAATGATGAAAACCTAGAAGTCATAGATGAGCTTAAGGGCTTATTTCACATGTTATAGACCTAAAGGCAACATATCAATACTTAGATGAGGATAATAGATTAAAATATATTGAAGGTTGGATTGATTTTTTTACACTCAGATTCTTTTTGATTTTACTAAAAATTTCAGGGTCAAATGTCCAAAGGAAGTTCTAAAACCCTACAGTCACTACCTACAATCATTCATGAAGAGAAAGAGATAGGTTCAAGACCCTATAGGTAGAGTTGACTCCATACTAATATTTAAAATATATAATAAAATTAAGGAACATAAATAAAAATGAAACATAACCTTTTAGATAAAAATCACCACCTAAAGGGATCTATAAATGCTAATGACAACCTACAGCTACACCTTGAGGTTTAGTAAGTGAATTGTGCAAGTGTTATAGAGTGAAAAAATGGATAAATTTAGCTAACATGAGTGAAATTATGGGTTTATAGAGTGAGTTACATGAAATTAAAAGTTTATAAGTGATTAGATCACTCTATTTAAGGGTAAAATATAGAGAACATAGTCATTAGGCCTATTAGACTAATACCCTCTTCAAGGCATCAACACTTCAAGACTAAGGTCAAGAGTAAAAAAGGGCTGAATGGAGACATAAGACAAACATTTGAGCCTTCCTAAGAGATTTTTAGAGGTGATAAAGTCATTGGTTTGTAGAGGGAAGCTTGGAAATGTCCATTTTGGCCTAAAACTATTGTTAGAATGCATAAAATGCACATTTGCCACCTGAAGAAAATCTTTAAGTGATCAAAAATATATAGAATAGTTTCATGGGGTTTTAAGAACTTGGGGAAAGTTGAAGGGTCTTGTATAGAATAACTTAGTGGCATTATTTCATAGGTTAGGGGCCTAACCTTTATGAAACATTGCTAAGAACTTGAACCTCCTTAAACTGCTCTTAAACCCTAATAAGGACCTGATAGAGAAATTATCTAAGAAAATTTATCTAAATGGAATAAATTTTCACATGTGATAATTGAATCATGTTAAGCACTCCCACAAGGTTCTTACCACACAATTTTTTTTGTACTATTATCTATACAAATGAGTAATTACTTCATTTTTATAGGTTTTTGTGAAGATTTAAAGGTGAAGAGATGAATTAATGAATGAGAATCATAGTGTAGGTTGTGTGAGGATGTTTTTCAACATATGAGACCTAAAAATCCACTTAATCATTCATAAAACCACTTCTATAGGTTTGTGTAAGAAAGGTAGTCTAAATGGGATAAAATGGAGTAAAGTGACCCTCAATTTGGGATTCTCCCAATTTTTATCATGATATACAAAAGGAAAATGGGATTAATACACATGTTTCTAATCCATGAAGAGAGTGATCTTGAATTCCTATAACCATCCAAGTAATAAATGTCAAGTAACCATGACTAGTTTTCTAGTTGGCCTATTTAATCATTTACTTAAGACTTGATATGCAAGTAAGAACATGAAAGGTAGGTATATAAAGGATATGTCAATTCAAGGAAGGTTTTGATAAAAATTTCAGGCCGGATTTCCATTTTTCAATCTAGAATAAAGGTTTTAAAATTATCCATGATAGTTTTAAACTATTTACTAACTCCTTAGTCAAGAGGGTGTCTTTTGGCATAGGAGTAAAAAGGTGTAAAGTTGAAATGTCAAGAAATGTAGGTGTCAAGATCATGATGATAGTTAGAAAGATGTTTCACTAATGTAACTCTTTATGTTGAAGTGGAAAATCTTCATAACTTCAAGGATGCTAAAATGACTTCTTTCTCTTTTCATCTTCACCAACTTCATGGAGTTACTTAAGGATGAGATTAACACACATTTCAAAGCAGGTTTTTGTGATTATCTTCTCATTTTTGAAGAGAATAAATGATTTCATGACGATTTAAAAATCATCATTGTTATCTCCTATGTCTACCTCTCTTTCTCTCTTGATAATTCTTTCTATAAACAATGATTTTTGGCCTTGTAATCTATCCTCACATTCATTATGGTGAAGCCATACCAAAATTGAGTCTTGTACTTACCTATTAAAATGAATTCAATCTAGATATTATTTCTCCTTCTTACACATAGTGAATTTATAAATGTTTTATTGATGAGTGCTTAGTGATAGTGTTGTATTCTTTGCACTGATCCTTCATATCCTTACCTTATGCAATTTTTGTCTCTCACATGTAATATGAAGTGTTTTACTTAGTTTGCTAAGATAGAGAACTGATACACTATTAATGTTTCTATTAGTACCTCTTAGTTGATAATCTTAGTACCTTTTCAACCTCTCAAACCTTCATATTTAAATACTAATGTGATTATGACTATTTTGGAATGACATAATTATATTTTAGTCTAATGTTTCATAGTGCATCTTTAATAAGCCCAGGAATTAATATTTGGTGCATCACATTTAAGTTATGTTGTTAATTTTAGTATTCATTTATTCCTTTTCCATGTTAATCACATAATGTATTTGATTAGTTTAGGTGTTCTACTTTTAGGATCTAGCCCAAAATTTAGAGGGTTGACTCACTTATAGGTAACCCACAACCTAGGGTCAATATAATTGCATAACTCAAAGAGAGAGGACTTGAATCAACCTCTCATAGGGTGTATTTTTGAGCTATAACATGACCCATAAATACATAGTTATTAATGACTATAATTAATTTTGATTAATTATAAAATAATTAATAATGTAATTAAGTAAATAAATTCCCTGTCAAACCCACTATATCAAATCTATAATTTACACCTTATGGGATAGTTGAAAAGGCTAACTTATCTATTGGGTTATAGAGTCCCAAAAAAATTCATGAAAAATAAGGTAATATGAAAAATTATGAGAAATGAAGAAAATGGAGTAGTGAAATATGGATGACTAAATTTCACTACAACTAGTTATGACTATGGGACTATATTCCTTGGTGGAATGTAGAAATCTAGTAGATGTTGGTGAATTGTGCCTCATCCAACCTATAAGTGTAGTAAATTTTTTTGATCTAACCAACTAGCAACTAGTTTGCATATCGTAATCGCATGGGAGTGAACACAAATTACTAGATCATATCATACCTACTAAAACTCCCAATAAACCTCCACAACTCTCATGATATGATCCATATGCAAAAATATGCATATTTTCATGCTAAAACACTTTATTTTAAAGATAATTTTTTTGATTTTTCATATATTTTATGCATATTTATAAATTTTTCTTATTTTTCCAAGCACATTCCATCAACTTTTGGTCACAGAACTTGAAACCTTTCTCATAACAATTATTCTTGGGTATGTTTAGAAGGTGAAATAATTTCATAAGAAGTCAATATTTGTATTTTTGATATGATATATCCATATATAACCCCACCAATTGAACACTTATGAAACTCCATCATGTTTTGAGTCAAGATCCTAGTCTTATCTAAGAAATTATACTTAACGTGTTCAAGTTAATCATTCAAATTTGATGTTCTTGCTCATGCTCCCATATTTATCTTATCTTGGTACATATTTAGGTCCTTATTTATTAATTAAGTGCTTTGGAAAAATTTGATTATCTTAATCAAAATATATAAATAAACATGGATGATTGTATTGTACAAAGTAATTAAGGAAACAGTCGCAACTACTCTAACCATATCCTTGAATCTTGCTAATGAATAGTGTGGAGATATTAGGCACAAATGAGAGAGTATTTAGGACTGGTTCAAATGAGAGAGATATTAGGCACAATTAGGAGTTAATATGGTTTAATATATGGACATGAGGACTTATAAAAATTCCTAAACTCTCTCCCAAAGGTGATGGCATCCTTTGAAACTCCCCAAAACCTATAAAACACACAAAAATGCCAAAGCAATCCTTGTTCTGACTCCATCCATATAGTTCCATAAAATAAAATAACATTGAATGGATCTCGAGAGACTATTCTATAAGTTCCCAAATTTTCATGGCATTTCCATCCCATTCTCATGCTACAAATGCAAGATTTCCCAAATCGGGTCCGTAGGAGGGTTTCATGAGGGTTTTGGAGTCACCTAGACTCTTAACATTTGTTCATAGCCATGTTTGGTTATAAATATCTCTTAATTACATTGAGAGATTCTTATGGACCTTTACTAACATCCCCAAACACCTCAATCTCCCATGCAAAGGCTCATAAAAGATACAAGCATCTTAGGTTGACATTCGAACTCCTTTCTTGCATTCTATGAGGGTTTGATTGCATTTAGGCCAATAGATGGATTTATAATCATTATCATGCATATAAATGGCTGAATAATCTTTGGTGATCCTCAATAAACATGTCCCACTTGGTTTCAATGTCCATTTATCTCAAAGCATGATATGACTACTTCTAGGCATTAGGCTTTAGACTAGGCCCACTAGTTCTTGTTTGCATTTGATGGTTCAAATATCTTTACTAATATTTCTTACCTTTGAGATGGATAAAAAATATAAAATTTACCCCCATTAATATGGTCCTAATCATTATAATTCTTTTATTAAGTTTGGAAATAGAAATGGTCTCTCATTTGAGGCTAGGTTTGCATGTTGCTTAGCTACCCTGCTTGCAGACCTTATTGCATAGACCACCTTGTCTATCCTCCAACATTATATTAAGTTTTACCATGTTTTTATATGTTTCCCACATCTTCATCAAAAAAATTTAAGAGTTTCCAAGTCTTTTGGTCCACTATTCTTGCCAATTCCCTCAAAATTGCCCCTTCATGCAAGGCAAAAGTGCCCTATCTCTGAGATAGAATAGAAGCATGTTGCCTTCCTTTCTCACAAAAACCAAACATTTTAGGGTTTTATAGGTTTTTAGGTTACTTTTTACAAAATTTTAGCTTCCAATTCCAATAATATAGCCTCCAAAAGACACAATACCCAATACTAGGTTTGCATAGGCAGACTGTGTGTAAGGTCTCCATACATGGACTGTGAATGACATGAAAAGGGGTTTAATTTTGATTTTAATACTTGAATAATTTCACGATGTGATTTTTTTCCTTTTATAAATCCATTTCAATCATTTTCTAATGTGACTCTTTCTATAACATATCACATACCCTATTTTTTGTTAGATTGGACTCATGTTTTGACTGTACCCTATTTTACCCTTAACCGAGACCTTTTTTCTTAATTGTCCTCATTTAATAGAGAATTTACAAGGTATAAAAATCACCCTTGAATTTTTAGAATTATTTTTCATTCCAACCTACTATGCCAATGCACCTCCTTCTCCAAAACTGCCTTTACCTGTCATGGACTGGGACCTACTTTTCAGAACCCTATTATAGGTGAAAATAAGGTTGCTTGAACTTGTTTAAGGTGTGGGAGAATAATTTAGGTTGGTCCAATATCATACCATGTATTTATAATCACCATATATTCTTTAGGATCTTTTAATAAACCATTCTCTTCTTTGCATAACCCTGCCTAGGTTAAGGTGCATATGACCATGCTTACAACTTAGCCTGTAGGTTATAATGGTGGTGTTTGGAACTTGATTGATCATGTTTTGACTCTACATGAAGGTATTTAAGTTACAAAACAGCCTTATAAATTCTAATCAATTTTAATACTCTATAAAAATTCAAAACATCAACCTCCTACCTCATTGTTTGATACCCCTGCTATAGGTGTTGATTTTGGGATCTGTACAGATAGGGTATGAGTGAAGTGAACCAAACTTGATGTGATATCCTCCTCAAGTGGTATTTAATCCATCCATACTACCTTATGTCACATGAGACTATTCAAACATATGAGGTGATTTGTAATGTATATTGGGGAGGAAAACATCATTTGGTATTCCAACCTTATAAATGTCATTGATCAAAATAAGTGCTTTCAAGAGTGTTTTTAGACCCTTCAAACACCACTTTTCATTTGCCTTCCATTCTCCAAACCTTTCATAATTGTTTTTCATGATAGATACTACAAATGAAACCAATTATGAGCATTATAAAGTCTTGAAACTATGAAATATGTTGATTTTAAAATGCTTATAGACATATGTATAGTCTTTTCTAGGCAAACAAGCCTGAAGTCACAGTTAATATTTTTCGATGACGACCCTTAACTTTCCTTAGTAATAAATCATATCATGAGGTCTATCATGCATAAAAACATCATATAAAGGGTCTAAGTGAGGTCTTATCTTACTTCCATATCCAAATGACTCTCTCAAATTCTTGTTTAGGTCAACTATAGGTGACTTTTGCTCATACAGCGAATGAAGGTGAAGATTGACAGTAGATATGAGGTAGAATTTTCATTATCCTTTGAATCATGCCAACTTTCAAAGTATAAAACTTTGGTTATTATAGACCTAATACAAGGTCCAAATCCCAAACTGAGAATTTGTTCTCAGTTACACCACCTGTAGGTGGTCTTTTTTTAAGATGCAAGCAATAAAATGCAACTAGGACAATGGTTATGGAAATTAGCCTTCAATATGTTGATTACCAATATTAAAACATTTTAAAATAATTCATACACCTGAAATAACTTGAAACTACTGCAAAAGTTCTCATCATACTCAAAATGATGTCAACAATAGTCCCTGTAAGTGATTATTGATTGTATATAGGTAAAAGGTATGAAATGGAGTAAGAATAGGCAGGTTAAAAGCTTCATAACACCCAAAAATCATTTTTAAACCTTAAAATTGATAAAATATCATGAATAACACTTTTAAAACAACCTCAAATCATGTTCAAATCACCTGTAGGTTGTAATTTTCTGAGTATAGAGTAGTGAAAGTGATCCATGGTCAAGAACAAACTTAGAAGAGGCTTTTGAAGTATTTGATAACTCAAAAACCAAGAGAATGATAGGAAAAACTATGAATAATCATTATAAAACATATGAAACCATCAAAATCATCAAACCAAATCAAACTTTTTTGAAACAAGTGCAAATAGTGACCCCCTCTTAGATGTGAATGCATAAAAAGTTGCTTGAGGTCTTAGCAATGATACATAAGGAAGAAGCCATAAAGCTAAGAAATATTGAATTAAAATTAATTATAACTATATTACTATCCACCTCCAAAAGCATTCCTCCCAAATCCAACTGTACGACCCATACCATGCATCACAAAATTACCTTTCTTAGTTTGGAAGGACAAGAAAGAAGAAATAGAAGTTACAGCTGAAATTTTTGACCTTCTCTCAACACACAGGAGTGTAAATGGCTATAGGGAGGTGAAGGGGCACATAACTCACATTTTTATCTAAAAATGAGTTCACCAAGTCCATACAAGTGCCCAAAAGGGCCTAAAATCAAGGAGAAACTGCCTCTTCTAGCATATAACTACTTCATGAACTGAATCTAACCACTCCTTGATAGATACTAACCTCCTCCACATTTAAAACCAACTCATGGATAAATATTATTCCTTGAAATTCTGTACAAGTCATTAAATAGGCTAAAAATGTGACCAAAAGGCCCTTTTTGCACATGAGACATGGTAGAGGACCAAATTATGACTTGAAAACACCTTAAAACATGTCAAATACCATATTAGGATATATTTAACACAATTTTAACCTTTTACCATGTTTTACCAAGGTTTAATTTGGTTAATTATGCAAGGTGCAAGGAAGATAGGCTTCAATAAGGACCAAGACAAGGCTAGGTAAGATGATAGACTAACATAACACTCCCATGGGACATATGGAAACCTATAACAAGTTTATAAATGTATGGGTTGACCCAATTTGACTAAAATTCAAATTTGGTCAACACATACCATATGTGGATGATGTAGGATTCATTGATGCCTATATAGCCTGGTGGAGAGATCATTGATGGGCACCTTTATTTCTGAGAGGTGAGATTGTTGCAGAGGATGTTTTAGATGTAAAGCCCTTAAGGTCTATTGATGTTAAGTTGTCATTATATGTTTGTACATTATGTGTATTTGTTTAATCATTTACTTGGTTAGGAATTTGATGCATTATGTGAGTATGTGCAAGTTCAGGGGATGATGAGTATTGGGATAATACTATAGAGTCTACATTTTGTGTACTGACATGGCATATTATTGATGATGTCATGGATATAGATTAATGGATAGGGCCATTGATGTTTTTGGTGTTCATGCACATTTTTTTTATTGAGCTATGATAGCTACTATGATGTATAGATAAGTGGTTGCGAACAAGGACAAGGCATGCACATAGTTATGGAGATGGGTTATGCCCACACCCAATGCTTTTGATGGGGCCAGTAGCCAGATAATGGATGATTATATACACCTATAGTGAGATCATATAGAGTGTATGGTCAAGATAGGTATGTATTGTGAGAAAGAGTAAACACACTCATTGATCGACGTTATAGAGGGATAGTGCAGCCTCAAGTTCCAACATGGATATGTTTGAGAGTGAGAATTAGAGTGAGAGTGAACGGGGCGGTCCTAGTGGCCATGCTTGTATTATTGAGTGATGCAATATATTTGTATTCAAATTTTGTTTTGAGTTATATATATGGATGTTTATTATTATATGGGAACTGTGTATATTGACATCTTTATTTGGTTATATTGTGCATGTTTACATGTGTTTAATTATTTTGATTGTGTTAAATGGTGATATTGGTATATGGTATTTGTCTAAGTAATGGTAATGATTTTTCTTATTTGTTTACAAATTCTTAAGTAGACATGTTTATTAGACTAGGAATTTTATTTGTTAGTATAGGTTTTATAAGTGTTTCATAGGATATCTACGTATAAATCATGTGACTATGGTATGCACTATCTGAACCTGGATGGCATGGTGACCTAATGATCATAGTTCTCATGCTATGTTAGTGTAGAAATAAAATCTATAACAAAAATTATGTGTGATACACTATTAGTGGGTAGGTGTGTAGACTTTGCAGCAAATATCTTGATTGGTTGTCATGTTGAAATTGTACTTTGAGCTCTGTGATCTCTAGTAAATATCTTGATTGATTGTTGGATAATGTTCTAATTTTTATGATCCCTTGTAAATATCTTAATTGGTGGTTAAACTAAGACTTTCTTCTAATCTTTGTGATTGTTTTCAAATATCTTAATGAGTGTGTGAATTGATGTTGTGTTATGATCTATGTGATTGTTTACAAATATAGTAATTGGTGTGTGAACTGATGTTGTGTTATGATCTTTGTGATTATTTCTAAATATTTTAATTGATGTTCAAGATGGGGTTGTGTTATGATCTCTATGAATTGGTTATCATCTCTATTAAATATATGGTGCATGAGATCACTCATAAATAGGGGTCTTAGAAACCACATAGCTCATACGATGAATAACTAATGGCTCCTCAAAGGGAACGCCCAGGATAAATCTATCTTAGAGGAGTGTGATATATGAGACTGTGGAGACTAAGATCTTGGTGCCCCTTGTATGAATGATATAATGCCTCAATTGACATATTGGTCAATGCAATTTTAGAGTGCATAATAATGATTCTTTGAATGTCCATTTATCTTATGAAAATTGTAATAGGGCTTATTTTATATGTTGTGCAAATAGTGTGTTGCATGATGATCAGTAGGAGGAAGTGTGATCATCTCCTTATCTAATATTGTAAGCAATATGTCATGAGGCCTATCCCTATCTGAAAACTATATAACCCCTTTGTGTGTGCCATGTGCTCTACTCACCATAGGAAGTTCTCTATGAAGTGGTTCTTTGCCCTTGTTGAGTATCTTTATCAGTTATTTTTATTCCACTAGTTTCTTAATCATGAGTGGATTATATTATTTTACCATGTTAGATGACTGTGGATCTGAGAAACTACATCCAAATATACCTTTGAATGTATATCCACTAGTTCCAACTCTATCTTTAATGCTATAGCCACATTACATAGATGCCAGAATGATTTGGATGTCTGATATAATAATTTCTCCTTAAGAGGAAAAAATGAGACCTCTAGAAAAGATGTATTGTACCTCTAAATATGTTGGTTGGTAAATTGATTGATGCAAACATGATTTAAATCTTGGAATGTATTTAGTTGTTGGTTCTATCTCACCCTGGTGTAATGAAGGTAACATATCATGTGTGACTTGAGGTCCCTTATTCTGTATGTAGTGCCTGAGAAAGACTACTTCTAACTACTCATATGTATGTAGTGACCCACTAGGGATTGTATGTTGGAACCAATTTAGTGCTTCCCCATTCAAGTACCTTGAAAATAATTGTATTAGAGTTAAATTATTGGTGACATGTGCCATGGATTTCTCATAAGACCGAAGGTGTAAGTATGGGTCTCCATGCCCATCAAATGTAGTTAACATTGGTGCTTGAAAGTTGGGTGGCAACCTTGTAGTAAAGATTCTATGTGGAATAAGGTTTCCATGGATGATATTGGCATCAACCCAAGATTGATATGCTTTATTTTCCAATGTGAGATGGTGTACTTATTATTCTAAAGCACCCACATCATGCATTTAGGAAATTACCACTTGTGAAGGTATATTATCATCATCAAGGGGTTCATTTAACTTTTGATTTTATTTTTTATCTTAGATATTGGTATATTGCATTGGGAACCCTTTTTAGGGAGGATTGATTTACTCTCTGTAACCTTTGGAGGTTTGATAGCTAGGACCTAGTAAGAGGGAAATGAGATATCACCCTCATTTAGGTTAGGTTGAGAAACATGTTCTACTGTAGTAAGGGGGGTTGAGGGAGATTCATTGGTATCTCTTATTTTGTTAATTTGAAAAGAAGTATCGCATGTTAATGGATTAGATTATACTTTATTATCATGTGAATGTAAATTATGTAAACTATGAACATAAGAATGTGTGTGTGTGTGTGTGTGTGTGTGTGTGTGTGTGTGTGTTCTTATATGTGACCTAACATTTGTTTGAACAAGGGAAATAGGTGAAGTAAGAGGAGAAATAGAAGGTGTAGACTACATGTATTCTTCATCATAATTATGGTAATCATCATTATCCCAAGGTTCATCAAATTAATAGTTTAATTCACTTGTATAAGTAAGAGTATAAGTATCATTTGTATGCTCATTTAGAGAGAGAATAAGAGAAGATTTTAAGTTTTTACTACTATAAAATGTGTCATCATGTGTGGGTGTGATGCAATGCATTTCTTCACTAGTTATGTGTGGATTACATGAATGTTTATTACTTTCAATCCTAGAGTCAACGGTAGAATAAGTAGAAATCATGTTTTCATTTTGCATATTATGACATGTAGGAGAAGAGTCAGAGACATTTACATTATCAATATGTTGTAAATAATTATTTCACTAAGCTTGGAATGTAAAATAAGGTGATAAAATAATTTTACATACCTTAGTTTATGCATTGGTAAAAGGTTTAATATCATGGGTACATTTTTTTTCAAATTTAACTAAGAAGGGTGAATAAGATGCATTGCTCTTGACTACTTTACTTGAATCAAGCAAAAGTGGATTTCATGTGTTAAATTTATATTGATTTAATTTATATAAGGAGGTAGTGATATTAGTTGAAAAGCTAGGCTCACATTGGGACAAAACACTACCAATAAGAGGTTCTTTTGGCATTATATTGTTAGTTTGATTTTGAGGTGTAAGAGAAGAGGGAGAGGAAAGAGAAGAAGATGTATCGAATATATCCTCATCAACATTTTCATTGGCATGTTCACAATAATCCTCATATCCATCATTACAACAATAGTCATCATCATCATCATCATTATAAATTAAATCATTATCATGTTCTAATACACAATCTTAAAAAATTATCCATTTATTATTATAATTATGTGAAAAAATTATAAATTCATCAATTGGGGGAGGGGTAAGAAACTTCTTAGATGCCATTTTAAACTCGCCAAAGAAGATAATGTAAAGAATGAATATCAAGCAAGCAATAACTATATTGTAATATAACACAAGTGAATGTGCAAATATGAAAAATATTTAACCTAATGTGTTGAAGAAATCAGGATTGTGAGTGAAACCCTAATTGTTAGTATTTGGATGTACAGGGACCTAGTATAAGGGTCTAGGGTTTGAATGAGGGCCATTTTGCAAAAAAATAAATTACATTAAATTAATGAAACCCTAATATAGGATTAATTTGAATGAGTTAGGTTGTGCCAAAAATCAAGAAAAAATAGAAGTTTGTATTCTGATTTAGTGCATAAAAATTGGAAGAAGATAAACCCTAGGCAAAACTAGGGTTTTATGCAATCTTTAGAGTACATCAAGTTCACCAAATGTTTTAACCTTTTAGGACTTAGTGAATATAAATTCTATGTTGTTAAAGGGTTGAGTATAACAATAACCTAGAATGAAAACTGAAAATAATTGATTTGACAAACCTTTCCCAAAATAGCAAGAATAGAGATAAAGAGCATTTATCTAGAATAAAATAGGTAATTTTATGGCTCAAGAGGCTGAAATAGGCTAAAAAACATGTAGACACCTTCCATTCTACAACTATAGCTAAAATATGGTCTTGGATAGTAGCACACTTATGTGGATAGTAGTATCATGTGGTGCTAGTGTCTAATTATGGTACTAGTGTCCCTCTTGGGGGAACTATCCAGAGCTTTCAAGGAAGTTGTGAGAGGTTTTGGGGGACCTATAGGTAGTTTTGTGTCTTTTAAAAGCTCACTTGTGTCACTATTTTAGTTGAATATCTTCCAAAACCCTAATCAGTACCTACACATATGAAACAACAACTATATCAAGTGTAAAAAAAAGGGAAAAATTGGGTTTTGGGATATTACGATCACACGGAGTAGATCCCCTATTATCCTAGCCACTACCTACAATAAACCCAATGCTATGGGTCTTAGATCGCATATAGTTATCCCTTAGTGAATTTTCATGATCAACTCACATGGTATGTTATAATTACTTTCATTTAGGCTCTTTTTAATCAAGCATGCAATGTCTAGATGTAATAACTCAGTAGTATGTAGAGATTTAAGTTATACTATTGATTGATTTTATGTAATTATGTACCAAAATAGTAATGATAGATGTAAAATGCCTTGTGAGGATCTTTATATAAAAGCAACTTTGATTTGAATATAAGACCTTGTTTGTTGGCTAAAAATTCATAAAAGAAGGATAAAAACATAAGAGAAGGCTCAAAGTAGGTTTATGACCCAAAACATGGGAGAAAATGACCATCGAACACTAAAGACATAGTTGGACACTAGTGCCATGTGACACTAACATCTTGAAAAATGGTGTTGGTGTCTTGAGGCCTAAAAATAGAGCTAAGACTAAGCATGATAGGCTAGGGGGCCCTATGACTAGGAGGAGGTGACTTAGAACCACTTGGGATACAATAAATAGGAAGGATGAGACATATGAAATATATAAAAACCCAAAATGACCATGCGAACAAGGATTTTATTCATCACTAAGACCTTCATGTGAAAGAGCAACAAAAGACATAGTACTTATGGTTGGTTTACCAAACTAGGGTGTATATAATCCCATACATGTTGTAGATGCATTAGCTTGATGTAAGTGTTGAAGCTTAAATCCAAAAGAAAAAATAAATAATATAGAACAAAATTTTGATTCCTCATAATCCATAACCTTGACATTGGTAATTTTATTGCCATCTATGTGAGCAGTGATAGTGAAAGGGTTTTGATATAAGGAAGGGTTTGTAATTTCCCCCTTTATAACCACACATGAAACTTTAGCTTTTGTAGGCATCTCTTATTGTTTAACCTTTTTTTTAGGAACCCTTTCTTAAAAATACTTTCTTGCCTATGTTGAACCTATCTTTGCAATTTATGTTCTTACTCTTTTCGATATATTGCTTTTGTGATACATTCCTTTTGAAGTCACTCTTTTTCATCTTGTACCTTTTGTAATTTGTATTTCTCTAATTTTGTCTTTTTTTAATCTTTTCTTGCTTTGAATTATCCTTTGGTATCCATACTTGTTGTCTTTGTTCTCTTTGTACTAATTCAAATTATACTACTTGTTCTATTTGCATGTGTTCCAATGTGGGTTATTTTATTGATGTATTTGCAATAAGATCGTCATTATCAATAATACTATGTTTTTTTTCCTTCCAAGATAGACAAATATCTGGTATGATGTTGATGCATTATATGATATGCATAATAATATTTTGATCTCTTTAGAGGCCATATTAATGATAGTTTGATCAACTTGATTCCAAGTGTTTCTCTTAGAATCACACTTGAATTATTATTAGGATGTTGCATACTATTTGAACCACTAATTGTAGATGTATTCAATTGTAGCTTCTCATTTGATATGAAGTCTTGTTAGGCACAAAATTGCTAAATGAAGATGTAAAACATGATTAACACTAACACATTTTGGATTCCTTGCATATGTGACCTGATTTTCCCATGATGTGATCTTTGAAACCACATATTTAATTTTATTTTGAAACTCTTATATTAACTTGCTCATAATGATGATTTGATCCTTCTGGGTTTTACAAGCACAAACTTTAGTTACTTTTGACTGAATATACACACAAACACCATCAAGAGGAGACATGACAGGTAGATCGGGTTAGGGAAGGATATGTTGGTTGCCTTTATTTTGTACTATAATATGGGTCACCTTACCTCTTGGGATAGTGACAACATGGACCTAGTTAGAGAGAAAGTTGTTAATACAACCTTGAAGACGAATGGTAGAAGCTAGCATAAACATGAAATGTGTATTATGATTAAGTGTAACCATAATTTTATTATACACTAATTTTCTCTAATTTATTACATAATTATGAAAGATAATGAATATTTCTAGCTAACACTAGAAAATTTTAACAATTATTGACTTAATTAAAAAGTATATACTAAAATAAACCCATATAGCCATTATATGATGAGCACAATAAAGAACTGACCACTACAAGAGATATGTTAGGTATTAGATATTTTTCTAATAAGAAAAAGGTTTTTGATAAAAATAAGTAAATAGATGAAACCCATAAATTAATTTGAAAATAATTACACCATTCGTCTCTCGTGTTAAATTTATTAAAAATAATAAAGTGAAAATTCTGAAAACTTTATATAATAATATTTTGGAAAAAAATGGTTTTTAATTTGATCAATACAACTAAAAAAATCCTTTGATAATTTTTAAAATAGAGTCATTATGGATCATATATGAGATGAACAAATAAAGATAAGCAATAAGCCTAGGAAAGGAAAACCCTAATTGAAAAATGAGGTTGAAACCCTAAGGCAAAGAATAAGACTTCTGATTTAGACAAAGGACAAAGGTAAATACAAGATTAGGTCTTAAATCATATGAAAATTTTCTAAAATCTTAGAAAAAATATTGAAACCCCAAGGGAAACCTAGGGTTTGGAAATGCTCAAACAAAAACATGGGTTTTGAAGTATGCTTTAACAAATTTGGAAAAATAGAAACTAATTATTGTATATACTAAAACTAAAAATTTATAACATCTTAGTATTATACATCTAGAAAATATCAATCAATGCTTTATCCTTTAGTTTTAGACCTCATTGTTTTCAAAAGGCTAGCATTCACCATCTCATTGTACTTAAATGCTTGTCTTTTAGTCCGATCCATATCATTTTTATGACCCAAGTCCTTTGTACTACACAAAAAGTTTAAAACCTGATAAGCATCATTCACTGTCAGTTTTAAACCCATACTTGTTTTCTAGCCTTCTAGACACTACGGAACACAAAGAGGCACTATCATTGATGGTAGTTTCTAGATCCTTATCTAGTTTCTAGTAGCTAAAATTCATCTAAATTGAAAATGATTTGAAACCTATGGGTCAACATATTTGTCTTATTGATCCCTACCATGAGTTATTTTCAAAAGTTGTGCTATAAATACAAGTCTAAGATTTATCATTCCTCATATAGTATATACCAATCAAACACTTACTAAAGCTAAATCAATCAACTATACAAACACTCTATTATACCCTATTCATCTCTATTTTCATATCAATCATGTGAGAAGTCATATTATATGTATGAAGCATTCAAAGAGCATTCTATGAATAATATTTGTCAAATTATGAGCTAGATAATTGCATGCATCTTCATGTAGTATATTACACCCTTATGCACATACTTTCCGACACATAGGGGAAAACTACATAATTATGAGGCCTTCATTAGAGTATTGGCTATGTAGGTAAATCACATTGATAGAGGAGTCTCTAGAGCAGCTCGACATCATGAGCTCATTAACCCATTTTTCATCAAAATCATTCTCAGTGTGAAGAACGGTGAAGAGTTAGGGTTAGATTAATCAACAAAGAGCAACTGTTTATATCTATATTTGAATAAACCAACAAAAATCTGATAAAAAATCATGAATAATGAAGCTACTCACATCCAGATCTAGTCATTATTCTATACTAGATACCTATGTCAGAGTTAGACACTAGTATCGATGATAATGTCTAGATCTGACGGTAGTGTTCATGACCATAAAAGTGCATTTATTATAATTTTATTACTGATACAAAATACTTATCCTACATATTTTACACTTATTTCCATTCCAGATCTACCTACGCATAATAAACCAACTAAGTACCATTGTTTCTTATTTATTGTAATATATTTCAATAGCTGTATTATACTATTTTTAACAATCTTAGTTGTGTAAATTCAGAATATTATTTATGTAAGCTTTTTATTAATTGGCCTGATATAGATTAGTTTATCACTCTTATGTTTAAATTACTTTTATATTTCTTAACCCTACAATCACCACATCTAAAAATTTACGGTTAAACATTTGGTGAACCCGACCTCTATGTCTTTTCATGAAACTCCTAGTGCGCTCTAGGGTTTTTATAACTTTTCTAATTTCTTAATTATTACAATTTATTTCAAAAATTAGATTATTATCCAAATCAAAAGAATACATGGAGTGTTCTCTAGATTTCATGTGCCTATCTTATCCAAATCTCATTTCAATATTTATAACATTTCAAATAGATAAAAAGGAACCTTTTCCTCTTCTTAACCCTAAGGAGGGTGATAACTACCATCCCTCTACCCAAGTCCATGTTATCACTCTTCCAAGGGGTAAGGTGGCTCATATGATGATTTAAAATGTAGGTAATAAATATGTCCTTCCTAACACCCCTACTACATCTCCTATAAATGATGTGTGTATCTATAATCAATCTGAAGTACTTGGGGTTTTTGTTCATGAAGCTCTAAAAGATTAAAACATCACTATGAGCAAGTTAATAAAATTGTTACAAAATCTAAACCTATATTTGAGCTCAAAGCATGCATCACTGTAAAATCAACTTTTATATGTAAAATACTTAAAATGTTATAATAATACATATACATTTGTATCTTCTACCAATGTTGTGCCTAATAAAGAATCATTACAAAATCAAGAGTTCAAATAAAATCTATTTAAACAAATTGATTTACATAATACGCAAAAGGCTAATAAACACAACTTGATCATATTACCTCCTTTACAATCTCTAAGAAAATTAAAATAGTATTGCCAATATCATAGTATGCACATGCATCATACAAATCATTATTTAAATATAAATAAAAATATCCAACACATAATTGATAGTGGTGATCCTACAATCAATATATCTCACTTTTTCTTGTAAACATTCCAAAAATACAAAAAAAAACAAATTGCCCCAAAATATAAAAAATAATCAACTAATTCAAAAATATTTAGCATTCCCAAATTTTATTAGGTCTTTGGCATCTATGTTGTTTGATTTATGTTAGTAGATAGCATATCATTTCATTCCTATATACACATGTTTCACACATCTTTAAGTGTGATACAGTCATAGATAGACATATGATTTATGCACTTCTAGATTTTGGACATCTCTTCCTCCTGCATCATATAGTATATTGAGGGCATCTACCTTCTTTAATCATGATTGATACATATTACATATCCTTTATGATCATTTATACATTATCATGTTTGAGCTTATATGCTAACTCTTACAAATGTCTACATCCATGCTCATATCTTTCATAGCGTACTTGATATGTTATACCACATAATGCTTTTTCTAAAGACATATATGCATGGACTAGTATAATATGCTTATGTTGGTTGTTTATACTTCGTTTATTCACATTGTCACTTCCTTGAGTGTATTACATTATTTGCTATTGTCTTGTTTGTGGAACATTAGAATATTTTCCTTGCTTGTTGGTCCATGCACCATCGCATGTTGTTTGGATGTTTGAATATGGTATTCTATGTTGATTATACATTTAAATATGGCATCCCTTTTGACTGTGCAACATTAGAACATGCCTCTTGTATGAGGTCCCCTTGGACCATTCCTTTGCATTACACTAACTACTCTTTTGTGTGTGTTTTATTATTTATTGAACTTGTATCGTTACTCTCTAGACATTACCATGATCTATATCATGCATCTTCATGACTTGATATGATCACATATTATAAACCTAATTGATATATCTACTTTAACATGTTATCCCTATATGTTACATTATTCATACACATACTATATATCTACCTTATCCTTTTGAGCTAAGGTAGCTTCTAGATTCTAGTTCCATCACCTAAAAAGGGGGGAGCATATCAGCGAGAGCATGTCATAGAAGCATGACCTCCACATTTTCACAATTTCCAAATTTTAGTGGGGGCATATCACAAATACATGACCTTCACACATATACATCTTCTTAGTTTCCAGATTTCAGTGGGGGCATGCCACAAAGACAAGACCTCCACACTTTCACAAACTCCAATTCAATTCCATGATTTAGATATACACTTGGGTCAGAATCCTATACATTTCACTAATTTTGCATATATTTGAAACATAGTTTTTCATATTTATGACACATATATTCTAGCTCAGACATATTAGAGATGTATATGCCATGTTATTGCACTAAAATTTGTAAAAGTTACCAATTATACTACTCACCAAGACACACCAATTGCACCAAGATGTACTTTTATCGAGCTTTTTCCACAACAACAATTGGTTCATTTTATAAGTTGAAGTGATTAAATCATTCGACCTTAGTAGATTTATATATTAGAGTGGTTAAATCATCTAATCTCACCAAATTTATAGCATGGGTTGATTAAATCACTCAACACCACCAGATTATATATATTCACACTTAAGTTGTGCGATTGAGATATAATGATCTCAATGGTTGTGTCATAGCTCATCTTTCCACCAATTAGGGGCATAATACCTTCCAATATCCCTTTTCAAATCTCCAAGTTTTAGGTCTAAACCTTTTCCAACTCCAATGTTTTGTAAGGAAGTATTTTACCAAGTCAAAGCATCAAGAGGCAACATGATTACATCAACACAAAAGTATACTCCTTCCTATACTCTTTCTTTTCAAGCATTTTAATTATTTGAAATTTTAGATTGTATGCATTGATTTATAATGTAACATTCTCTAAGTTGCATGTCATACACCAGCAAAGCACTCAAAGTGGGCTCAAGCAAAGGCAAGGTGTCTTTTACACACCCAGGTACACATTTCTTTTCTTTAACCTAGTAATTTCATCCTTATACATTACTAGATTAAAGGGAGGCAAATGTAGATATTAAAATTGAATATTTATAGCATCACAGTCTTGTTGACAAATAGCAATCAAGGCTCTACCCTTCAGTTTTAAACATCATTGTTGTTGAAACGCTCACATTTACCATCTCATCATGCTTAAATGATTATATCTTATTTCAATCCATATCATTTTGATGACCCAAGTCCTCTACACTAGACATAAAACTTAAACCCTGATTAACATCACTCACAATCAGTATCAGACCCATACCTATTTTTTATCTTTCTAGACACGACCAACCACAAAAGGACACTACCATTAATAGTAGTGTCCATATCTTTATATAGTGTCTAGTAACATAAAGTCATCCAAATTATGATTGATTCAACACCTATGGGTTGGACTATTTGTCGTATTGAACCTTGCCATGAGATATTTTCAAAAGGTGTGGTATAAAAAAAAGTCCAAGCCTTCTCATTCCTCATATATCAAACACCAATCAAATGTCCAAAGCTAAATCAATCAACTACACAAAAACCCTATTCTAGATTATTCATCCCTATTTTCATATCAAGGATAGGAGTATCCATCTTATAGGGTTGAAGCATTCAAAAAGTAGCCCATGAGTGATATTTGTCAAATTACAAGCTAGATCACTGCATGCATCTTCATAAGTATATCACACCCTTGTGCACATATTTTCCCACACATAAGGGAGAATTACATAAGTCTAAGTCCCTCCTTAGAGTATTGGCTATGTAGGTAATGCCCATTGATATAGGTGTCTTTGGGGCAGTTTGACATTATGAGCCCACTAACCCATTTTCCATCAAACTCATTCCAAGGGTGAAGAGCTAAAGTTTGATCGATCCATGAAGAATGACCACTTGTATAGCATATTTGAATACCCTGGTAGAAAGGTGATAGAAAAACTTGAATAACAAAGTTGGTTTCATCTATATCCAATCATTATTCCATACTCAACACCTGAGCCAAAGTCAGACACCAATGTTGATGATAGAGTCAAGATTTGATGGTAGTGTCTGTGGCCACATAAGTTCAATTTTTAGAGTTTAATGACTGATTCAGAATATTTATCCTACATATTTTACACCTATTTCCAATCCATATATGCCTACACACAGTAAAACAAGTAGCATTATTTTTTGGTTATTATAATAATTTTCAATAGTTGTATTTTACTATTTTTTAGTAATCTTAGTTGCATCAGTTCCGAATATCATTTATCTAAGTTTTCGATTAATTGGCCTGATATATAGTAGTTTATAATCCTTGTTCTTGAACTAATTATATATTTCTTAACCTTATAATCACCATATCAAAAAATTTAGGGTTAAACAATTTCCTATATGAGATAAATGATGCATAAAATCATAATGCTACAAATATGCAATAAATAACACAAATTGATTTGGAAATTACTATATTTGAAAATAAGTTAAAACAAAAAATACAACTTAGTTAAAATTTTGATAATACAAAATAGACAAACTAGAAAATAATTGAGTGGTTGTGTTAGTTGGTTATGAATTAAGAACATGGCTTTGATCACTATCTAGACAAAGTCGCTAGAATCAAATAAAGATGCAGAGCATTGTCATCCTTATGGCATGCTGACATCCTATAGGGTTTTAGTAATCTATGAAAATTTTGACATGTGTAACTTTTCTTATTGACTCGATGTGTGTAATTAGATCTATGTGATTTTCTTCTAAACTCTTTGTATGCCTTCTTCTTCACTTAAAAATCCTAGATTTATAGGTAATGTTGAATGAATGGAATAAAACATACAAATAGTTTATCAATTGAAGTTGTGTTAGACCTCAACACCTCTTATGTTGAGTAATGCCTACATACCAAAACTCTAGAGAAGGTTAAAACCCCATACATTCCTCCCATGATATGGTGGTGTGTGTAAAAGACTAGTGTAATATTAGATGCTTGTGTAATTCTAGTGTGATTAAGGTATTCAACTATAATTGTGACCTTTGAGGTGTACCCAAACTTTAGCTCAGGGCTACTAGGATTACATGTATTTAGAATTAGGAGAAATAGGAAATTTTCTCTTAATGTGTAATTAGATTTCTTGTGTTTTTCAATATGGAAGACTCTTGTGTGTAAAATGACTATATAATATGATTTTATAGTGGGGTAAGGGTAAAAAGTTGTCAGACAAAAAGTGCCCTACCCATGGACATGATTTTCCAAAAAAATTAGAAATGTGAACATCTAAACATAATTTGAGATATTTACACTCCAAATTTGAAGATGGTGTATGAACATGAAATGTAGAATTTTGAGTCTAGTTTCCAAAACACTATATTTTAAAAAAAATGGTTAAGTATAACTAGGATAAACATCTAAATTTTGAATAGGAAATCCTATTTTTTAAAGAAAATAGAGTACATAGATGACCATGTGATGCACCATTTTTTAGCAACGTTTAATATTCTTTGAAACCCTTTGGGAAAAATTTACATAAGATATTTTAGTTCGTGACATATATTTTTTTAACAAATACTTTTTTTTAAGAATTTTACAAGTAAATGATCCTAAAAATTGACAAAAGAATGGATAGTCATCCGTGTGATGTGCCTAACAACCTAAAAAAAAATTAAAATCAATTTTTTTCGAATGTGTGTATAATTAGGCCTAGGTTAAGACCATATAACTTGTTTTTCACTTGGATCAATGAAAGTCAAAATACATGAACATGTATAGTCATGTATGTTTTCAGCATGCAGTGGCCTAAAAAAGTACAGTTAGAGATCAACATAGTTTGAAACCTTAAATTAGTCCAAAAAATATATAAATCATAGTTTTAGAAAGAGGACAGTGTGATCGTTGTGATGGTATTAAGTTTTGGAATTTTCACATTAAAATTCATAATGTATTTGGCGATCAAAGTTGAATTTTATTATTTTTATCATAACTCTTGGACTTGGTTGTAGATTGATAGGTCAAAGACTTAGGCTCAGGAATCTAAGCCATTCCTAAGCCAAAAGGAATGAGATTTGAATTCAAATTCAAATAGCATGATTACATTAATAACATGATCACAATATTAACACAACCATAATGTGATTTCATTACTTGATAACGTGATTGCATTAATAACACGGTCATGTTATATATTCATAACATCCAAAAACCCAAATTTTCTCTTTGCCTCAAATTTTATATATGACCTTATATGTTCTTGAGCTCCCTAATAGTGGTGTTATTTCATGTGATATGGGAAATGTCCCTAACCTTGGATAATGAATTAAGGTGTCGTGGTATCACATTAGACTTCAAAAAATTTATAGACATTTTAATATGTTGACTTTACCACTTATAATTACTTGGTTATAAGGTGTAACTCATTATACATTTTAAAATGTAACTTATTTTATCACGAGATGTCATAAAATGCATTTTTTAAATTTATGACCAAAACTTAGCCTTCAGAGTACCAATCTAACTATGCATATGATGTAATTTAGGGCTATTTTGAACCCCTTTAACCTAATTACATGAATATAAAATGTGATTTAGGGGTTGATTAGCTCCAATTTGATTATCTTGATTGAAGCAAATAAACATAATTTATTTATATGTAAGTTTTACATGTATAGAACATGGTTTTGAGCTCAATAAACTTGAAATCATCAGCTAATGAATGCAAATGTCAATTAGCTCAATTATGGAGGTAATAGGGTAAAAATGAGCCACGTGAATGTATTTTAAATTTTATATTCAATGTGATTTGGAAATAAATTAACCCTAATGTCATGTCATAATAATTAACCAAATATTTGATTCAATTAATCCATGATGCATTTGAGGCCAATTTAAACCCCTTAAAGAGCAACATATGATTTGGGGAAAAATTAAAAGTTTGATTTTGTCATGAATTGATCCAATTAGTTAAATTATGTAATTAGGGACATGATTTGGGTGAAATTGAGACCCTAAACCAAATTTATCGCTCAATCAATTATATAACATATATGCAACATGTCTAGCTTAAATGTCCCTACTTTTATTAGAAATGCAAACATGTTTAGGTAATTATCACAAATAGGTGAACAAATAGCTCAAATTTTCTTTAATTACCTTAGTGATTGGACCCTATATCTGATATCTTAAACCCTAAACCCTGTACCATTTAACTTAAACCATGAACCCCATACCATTACCTTAAACCCTAAGTCCTAAGCCCTAAACCCCAAACCCTTTAAATTGTAGACCCTAAACCCTAAACTAATAAATTTATCCCCAATTAAAATCCTTAATATATGATAAGAATTGGTTTCACAGGGATGAACTTGGCTAAAATCACATCACTCATTACCATAATTGGCTCAATCTATGATGATGTGGGGGCTAATTGAGCACAAAATCACATTTTTTACTCAAGGATCTAGGTTCAAGGAGCTCAAATTTACCCCAATAACCATCGTGATTGTACCTTATATACCCTAAATCCTATACCCTAAGCCCCAATCCTTAAAGTTCCTAATCCCTAAACTCTAAACCATAAATATAAACTCTTTAAACCTTCAACCAATCATTTTAGCCCAAATTAACATCATTTAGACAAATTAAAGTCCATAGGGCTCGGTTTGGCCTAAATCACATGACTGATTACCCCATTTGACTAATTCACTCAATTTGTATGATGACATGGGATATAATGACAACCCAAAAACACATTCTATAGTCACAAATGGGTCCAAGTGATTCAAAATATCCTTAATTATCTTTATGATTGACCCTATGTACCCTAAACCATATATACATTAAAACCTAAGCCCTAAACCATAAACCCTAAACACTATACCCTAAATTATAAACCATAAAATTTCCCTATTTACCAATTGATTTAGTCCCAATTAACATCCTTTGTAGTAAGAATCAGGTTCACATGGCATAGAGTGATTAGACATTATATACAGGTCCTTAAACCTAAACTCTATAACCTAATCCCCAATCCCTAAAACATAAATTGTAATCCCTATGTCCTAATACCCACTACATGCTGCAAACATACATGCCTTACGATATACCTAATTTTATAATGAGATGTCATAAAATGTATTTTTTAAACCTATGGCCAAAACTTAGCCTTTGGAGTACCAATCTAGTTGTGCATCTAAAGTAAATTTGGGCTATTTCGATCCCCTTAAACCTAATTTCATGACTATAAAATGTGATTTGGGAGTTGATCAACTCTAATTTCATTAGCTTGATTGAATCAGAGAAACATTATTTATTTATATGCAAGTTCTACACGTATGGAATGTGGTTTTTAGCTTAATAAACTTGAAGTCATCAGATAATGAATGCAAATGTCGATTAGTTAAATTGTGGAGGTGTTAGGGTCAAAATGAGCCACATGAACCTATTTTAAATTATATATGATGTGATTTGGAGTGAAATTAACCCTAATGTCATGTCATATATAATTAACCAAAGAGTTGATTCATTCAATCAAGGAGGCATTTGAGGCCAATTTAAACCCCTTCAAGAGCAAGATATGATTTGGGGCAAAATTAAAAGATTGATTCTATCATGAATTGATCCAATTAGTTAATTTATGTGATTAGGGGCATGATTTGGGCAAAATTGAGCACCTAAACCAAATTTATGGATCAATCGATTGTATAACATGTATGCAACATGTAAATGGCTTAACTGACCCTACTTTTATCAAAAATGCAAACATGAAGGTAACTGTCATAAACAGGTGAACAAGCAACTCAAATTGAGTTGATCAGTCAAAAAATATAGGTGTATCACCATCACTAGATAGGATTTATGTTCAAATTTCTCACTCTTTTTTTTTGATAGTTTATAGTGTAGAGCAAAGATCCTAAATGATAAACCAATGGGAGTTAGCCCTTAAAATATAGAGATTCAATCCATTGATTAGGTCACCCATAACTTAGGATTGTTTCCATGTTTTAGCAGAATATGAAGCCCTGAAACTACCTTCACAAGGGTGTGAGTCTGATTGACAATAGTTTTTGGCACACTCGATGGGACCAACAAAGAAATATTTTGCAGATCTAAAGAAGTTTGAAGCTGAAGAATTTTTTTTAGGAGACAAGAATATTCATCTTCATCACAAGCTAAAGATTCTTCAAGTTACAGAGTTCATAGCATCATTTAGGTAGCTCTTTCATGTCAAAAGTTACAACAAGGTCAGCAAGTAAAGGTAATCCTTTTGAATTTATATCTTATAAGAGATCAAGACTTAGGAGGACAAAACCATATCCTCAAAAATAGTATTTGCCTCCTGGTCATCCTACTGTTCTAATCACTACAACCTCCACTACCCAAATGGCCATTAGAAATCAGGGGTTTGCTCCATTCAATAGAGGTAGTCCACTGAATTTAGCCTATTTTGATGACATTTTGGTGTCTTTTCTTAAGAGTATCCCATTCTTCTCAAGAGAAAATCAAATAACCCTTATTGAGCATATCTAAGATGTGGCTAATCTTTGGTCAATCCATAATGTTGTTGAGGATAATGTTGCTATCAAATTGCTTGTTACTTCCTTCAAATGGAAAGCATTGCAATGGTATAAAAATCTCCCACTAAACTCCATTTCTACCTGAGATGAATTGGGTTAAACCTTAGTCAAGCAATTTGAGGACAAATATCATCACCTATCTTTAGTTGAGCAATTAACTGCCATAAATAGAGCTCCTCATGAGTTCATGTCTGATTTTATCCTTAGATTCTAAAAGACATGGACCAAGATACCTGTGTTGATTAGGCCATCTCTTGAATATGCATTTTTGTACTATTTGAAAGCCCTTAATTCTGACATTAGTGTGATGATATAGTCCATGGGTGGTACTACCTTGCCAAATGCTTATGAGGTTATAATAAGGGCAAAAAATAGTTCGATACAAGCTGGTAAGCTTTCTCCAAGACCTCTAATTCCTATATTTCCATAAATAAATTCTACACCAGACCCCAAATTCCTCAAATTCCATCCTTAGCTCCTATTCCAACACCTCAAGCTCAAATTGTAGCCCCTACTGGTCAAGCTAGTGAGATAGGAGTGTTAAAAAGTTTGCTACAATCTTTTGGGAATGAAATAGTGCAACTCAAGAGGCAACAATTTCAATCTAATAGGCCTTATCAACATCAAAACACCTATTATCCCTTCAAATATCAAAGGTCTCCTTATTAAGGTTTCAGAGAAAATAAACCACCTTATCAAACACGAGGAGCCATAACTCTAGTTAAGCCATATGATGCCCTTGATCCTAATGTTCCTTCCACTTCAAAGGCTATTGTTCCCACCCCACCTCAAAATAACTTGATGCAAGACTCAGGTTGGAAACCCTCAAATCTCAATGATGCTCAAAACCAAGCCTTATATCATAGAACATCAGTATGCCTCAAAGGACACAATAAGAGTTGTCTTTTCAAGGTCAGTACCAAGATACATGTTTGGCATCACAAGGAGAGACTCAACAAGTTCAAAGGCAGCTTGATGCCATTAAAGTAAATTAGAAAGTAGATGATCATGTTGCTTTTATTTAGGGTGTTAAAATTAACAATTCAAGGGCAACTTGATACCATTAATGTAAATTGGCAAGTAGATGATCATGTTGCTTTTAATCAGGGTGTTGAAATTAACAGTTCAAGTGGTCAAGTTGTAGTTGTAACTATAGCTAAAAGAAGAACCATTGAAGAGGCTCAAGAGGTAACAAATGTATCAATACTCCTAGGGTTGTTTCTAAGAGTACAAAAAAGCAAATTGTTATCCCTACAACATAGAAAAATCAGAATATAGAGGTTGATAAGGTTCATCAACTACCTCTAGTTCACGAATAACCATTACTTTAGAAGGTATATCCAAAGGTTAGTGGATTTCATTTTAGTATAATAGACCATATGAAGAAGTCTAACATCAAAATTATCATGTGGGATTCTCTTTCCATACTGGGACAAAAATATATGCTCATCCAAGAGCTTTCATCTCTCAAATTATATCCAAAACTAGTTGAGAAAGAAGGTGTTGTCTTAACTAATTCAGATCAGCCAACAAAGTGACAGGTACAATAAGTAAATAAGATGGCAAAGGTGGACAAAAATAAGGTAAAATCAAAGAAAACTCCTCATTTTTATCAACCCTTGTCTAATATTTTATAAGAGCAGTAAAGCTTTCTGTATCCAAGAATAAGTCATTTATAATGGCTTGGTTCAGACTGAATAAAATCCTACCTCTTGGATTCTTATGATTCCAGTTGAATTTGATCCGAAAAATCTTTAAAAAAAAATCTAAAAATTTAGCAATGAAAACCTTCAGGCATTGCTGACAGATGTTGTCTCAGAAAACCAGGTCACTGGTTGATCAACATTCGTAATTAAAAAAAAGAGAGAGAGAAAGAACACTACTACACTAAAAAAAATTGTTTTCATTTGTTTTTGCTTGTAGATTCATTCCCTTTGAGCAGAAATACATTTTTCTTCTTGCTACATAATGAAAAAC
The DNA here is from genome assembly GCA_037957365.1 of Torreya grandis. Lineage (NCBI taxonomy): Eukaryota > Viridiplantae > Streptophyta > Pinopsida > Cupressales > Taxaceae > Torreya > Torreya grandis. Next base: position 4,449,153 of record JARHVA010000242.1, read on the forward strand.
TTGTTGCTATAGGAAACACTTCTTGCTACAGGATGAAAAACTTGTTTCTACAAGCAACATTTTTGCTATAGGATGTATTATTATCATTTCATCCTACATGCCATCTTACATAAAACATTTTGCTCCCAATCAAATGACAACACATGCTAGACTGCCACTTTGAATCATCATTTACACATTAATAAAAGGTATTCCTGCAAGTAACAAGGTAATTATTTTATATTTATTTCACATCATGAATTTTAATTATTACTAAGATGATGGGTCTTAATGCTATTAACATGCTACCATATCTTTTCCTTATCACACTAACTCACCATATATTTGCCTTTATTGATTGATGTGACCTTTGATGCACTACTGCCACCAACTTTTATCATTACCATGAGTTTTTTGCGCATGTCAGCTTCGTCCCTTGAGCACAAGTGACAATTTAAGTTAGGGGAGATTTTCCATAATTTAAATAGATTATTTCACTCCCAAAGCAAAAATCACAAACATTTTTCCAAAGCCACAAAACCCTTGCTGTAAGAACACATACCTACAACTCAAATTTAATCTCATAATATGGGAGGGGACTTGCTTAAACATGAACCACTTGATATCACTCCTTTAACAAATAGCCTGAACATCCTAGCTCTGTTCTAGAATATAGGATGGGCACAATATTTTGAGAGGATACAAGCCTTGGATCAAGGAATTGTAGAAGAATCCACTGGCTCATTGCATAACAATCTGGCAATAATAAGAGGAATGGAAATAAAGTTGATAGAAAGCATCATTAGTAGAGTAACAAGATTACCATGAACAGGGGAGGCATGACAAGAAAAATGTGATGCCAAAGCAGAAAGCGGAAAATTCATCAAAGGAAATGAATTCTTAGAAACTTTAAAATAGGGTACTACACAATTATCTTTACTAGGAAGATGAGCCAAAAATGTTGAGTTTATCTATAGATATTTCACTTGTGAAGGGAGGTATTCCATGTTGCAGGCATTCACTTCAAATTCATGAATCATTTACGACGCGGTATAGAGATAAAAGTCTTTAACTTCTTGCTCCACATGATCACAAAAATGGCAGAGGCATTTCAAAAACGTAATTACAAAGCTCTTTCCCACCATTGTTTAATCTAGTTGATTATTTAATATTGTTTGCAAAGGACTATATCCAACATAAGTTGGGAAGAATTTCTCCAAGTATAAAGAAATGCAAAAAGTGATAGAGGGGGAAATGAAATAGAAGAGGAAATGGAGGTAGAAGAATAGAGATCAAAATAAGCCCTTCTTGTAGCTCCATAAGAACCTATAAAAGGAGACCTTCCTATAGCTCCACAAGAACTTGTAGAAGGAGACCTTCCTGTAGCTCCATAAAAACCTACAAAAGGAGACCTTCCTATAGCCACACAAGAACATGTAGCAAGGATTGAAGAAAGGACTTCCATAAGTAGGGAATCCAAAAGAAAAAGAAAGAAACTCATTCTCCAACCTAAATCCCATAGATTGAGAAGAAAAATGAGAGCTAAACCTTCTTCTATTATTGAAATTAATGAAGAATCTGGAGATAAATAGACTACCAGTAGTAATGAATCTCTAGAGGCTAAAATAAATAAGAGAGAATATTCTCTAGAATATAATCAGGAGGCATAACAAGTAGAGCATAATCTTAAAGAGTTGCAAGAGGAACCAATGCAATAAGAATCAGAACAAACAAAGCAACCTGCTATACAAATGGAATTTACCACTCTAGAACAAGCCCTATAAGAAATTGAGTGACTAAGAAAGAAGTTACAGGATCAGTCTGGAGGAGGACTAGATGCACTTGCTGCAACAACTTTTTAGCTACAACCCTCTATCGAAGACCATCTTGCAGGCATTATTTCACAACCTTCTATAGAGGTAAATCAATAGGAAGAACCTACAACTACCCAAGATGTTAGGTATCATTCATCATTTGCAATATCTTCTAAATTGATGAATTGGATGGATAGTCAATCTAAAAATATGAAGGCATTAACAAAAGAAATTGAAATAAGAGAATAGGTTGAAGGAAGAAAAAATCTCCAAAATATAGAAAAAGATTAAATATATGGCTTGTCTTACCCAAGAGCTCATTGACTGCAGGCCTCCTACAATAGTATATTCAGTCTATCTTGAGGAGTAATGGCATAAGTTTAAATTTATGAGAACTTACTGTGACATACATTGTGAAGTAACTGATCCCCTCTCCTTCTTTCAAATCTATAAAGAAAGCTCATATAAAGAACATACATAATTGTGTGAGTTCTATCTTCACAACTATGTTGTCCGTTATGACAGGGAATGAAACCCTAACCTATATATCAGAGATGTCCTTCTAAAGATATTTTTGTCATATTTGTTGAATGAGAAAAGAAGAGGAAGAGAAGTAGCTAAATATAAGAAAAAGGAAATGAAAGCTAGTTGCTTATTAGAAGAGAGTCAATGACACCTAATGTTGTATTGATATAATGGGATAATATCATGTTGAAGAAGGAAGTTAGAACTTGGTTTGTTAAGAATTATGATTGAGCCCAAGATTTTTACTTGGGGTTGAGAACTTTTACTGGTCCTGCAGTAAGAGAATATTGTATTGAATGATGAAATGAGGTCACTCCCGCACTAAGGAAGAGAGAACCATACTCCCCTTTTAACTTAAAGGCAACATTTAACAGGGTCACAATATATATTCTTCTTGCAGATGAAATGGGATCTCAATTATTGAGCCTCACATTCCAGACCCCTCTATTTTGGTATCATGTTCCAAATTGGCAGGATAAAGCTCCATTGGATGAAGCTATAGAGGTCAAAATTTGGCAACTATTGAAACAGAGGCATGGATTTTATGCTTACCTTGTCAGTGGTGCCATAGATCCCATGGATTTTAGAGTTCTTTGTGAAATGGAAATAAACAAGTTTGTTGCTCATGTTTGAACAAGATCTTAAGATGGGGGTGTGATGAGCCCCAAAAATGCCCTGTTCTTGTCCTCATCTATCACACTCATCCTTCCTATTTTCCATGCTTTCCCATAAGTTTCCTTCCTTAGAAAGCCATAATCTTGTAAATAGCATTATGTTTCTATGCTCTTTGAATAGTTAGAATTATGTATTTGAGTTAAATATATGATAGTTATCTATTGTTTCATGAATTTTTTTCTATAATGTATTTTAAGGATGTTTTAGAGAAATAGGTATATAGCACGAAACATCCTACAACAAAGGAATCTCATTACACGGACTATCTTGTAGCCACTGTGTGACCAAAGCCATGAATGAACATATTTTGATTCCCCTTTCAATTGACTCACATAAACAACTATAACCTCCATGGGGCCCAATAAGGAAGTGGTTGAAGAATGAAATAACTTTGTTTGTCCTACAACAATGTTATAGAATTCACATGAAAGTCAACTTTAACAAAAAGAACCAATTTCGGTTATCCTAAGTCGAACGTTTCTTAGATTAAAATATATATTGTTTTGTATAAAATAATCTCCTCTGTGATACATATATGTAATAATAGAGTTGATATTTACTAGATGTTGATTAGAGATTATTAGAAGTACATGTTGTTAAGCAATTGTTATTATAATTTCTTGCAATAATTCATTGCAGTATTTTTTATTAATATGAACAAGCATTTTTGAATTCAATTAAGTGTTGTGAGAGGAAGGATTGAAGCTGGAGTCAAAAGGAGGACGGGCCTCCTTTGGAAGTTTGCAACAACAATCCAACCCATTTAAATAGCTAAGCATGTCATTTGATTTCTTTATGCATTGTGTGTTTTGTTTCCGAATTGTATGATTTACATTCTTGCTTAGATTTGTTTAAGGAATCTTCTAATGTATAAACATGTATTTCACAGTATTATGTTCATGTTTAATTTCTAGGATTACATTTACTACATGACTTAAACATCTTAGATTATAATTAGCAGATTGTCAAATTAGAAGATTGAGTGTGTACATATAGTGAAATCCTATCAAGTCTACATCTCTGGGTTGACATTTAAATGAAGTAGAAGGTATAGGTCTATGGTAACTCTCCTTGCTCATTTTGGTCAAGAAAAATATATATGATTATGAATCAACTGTTAGTCATTTAACACGTCATAATCATGTCATGTGTTGAGTATTTGTGCATGTCATGATCATGACATTATGTGCATATGTTTGTGCATAACTACATGAAAATTAAGCTCACGGTGTTGTGATTCATGTCACACATTCTTTTACTTTTATTCAATGCCATTATTCATATCATGAATTTTCTATATAGCTTATTAATGAGTGCCTATAATTACGATGATTATTACTGTGACAATTACTACTACATGCTTAGTTGCTACATCTATCTTGACATGACACATGTATGCCTTATGATACATGTTTTATATGCACGTGAATGATCTAATATTTATATGATGACAATATAATCATGTTAACACATATGTCTTGTATGTTTACATATTTCACTATATAACATGAGTTGTATAACTTTTTTATTTTGAGAAGAGTGATTCAAAGGCTATATCCCTCACCTCAAAAGGGGGCATTCTAGTGGGCTTGTCATAGAGATTAAAGCTTGACTAACAAATAATTGAGATTTCAGGTCAGATTACTTGATTCATATGATATAGATTGAGATATATTATGTGTCAGATTGGTATAGATTATGATTCAGATGGACAAATTGACACATATGCAATGCATAAGTGGGGCATTATACATGAACATGTGACATATTTTATGACACAATGAGACATATTCCAAGAGTCATTTTGAGCATAATTATCAATTTACATGGGTCAAAGTATCATACTAAGTCAAATTATCAGGTTGGACAGAGTGACACAAATTTATGGCATTTTATATAACATTTAGGTGCACATGGATCAAATCGGGGGCATGAACATTGTTCATGCATACACTTTTTCTATTTTCCATAATGGTAACAAAGGTAACTACAAAAGCACTTTGAATCTAAAATCAGTATGTGACAATTGATTATGAGTTATTAGATTTACATATGAGCCTAGTATGGGGATCCACCCTTAACATGTGAACACGGTACTAGTTACACCAAAATAATTATGACCATATTTTGAGTAGTGTTGTTAAGATTTATGTATCGCTCAACTGCCAAGCATTTCTCAATTTTAAATATGGGTTGGGGCATATTCTTTCCAACCCATGGCCTTAATAAGTAGCATCTCGTTGGGGCATAATCACCCAATTCTCTAATTACTTTATGAGAGCAACTTGGTTCACATACTCTTAGGTGTATTTGTTTCTTACTTTTTCAAATAAAAAAAATCAACAATCTAAATCGGTTCAGATTTTCTAAAACGAGTGAACATTGATTTCTACATGTTTCATTGAAATTTTTGCATGAAGCAAGTTGGATATTCAAGACATACCCGAAGATATCAAATGCAATTATACTTAGGTAACCAAATTTCTTATTTTAACATTTTCAATAATAGAGTGAAAAGAGGGCATTTGTAGACACATAAAATTGTTATTAGACACTCAAAAATGTCAGTTTTGATATATTTTTTATATACACAACTTGTGCACACATAATTGACTATTTCTCACATTTTTTCATAACCATTTAGCTATCTATAAGTTTGGCCTTCCTAATTTGTTGTCATTCACATACAAGCTCTCCCTAGTCTGTGCTTAACTGTATTATTATCCTAAGCAGACTATCACTATTCTCTAGATCATTGTTTTCTCTATCCTAGACAATGTTGGAAATAGTCAAATGATATTGGTTACCGATATTGTCTATCTTCACCGAAAGTGTCCCAGGTTATCTACATGACTATTTTTGAAATTTAAAACCTTCCCTTAAGTCGCCCTACATATTTCACATGTTAGTTACAAAGAGAAATTATACAAAGAGTAATACACACACACACACACACACACACACACACACACACACACACACACACACACACACACAATGTATATATATGTGTATACACACACACACACAATGTATATATATGTGTATACACACACACACACACACATAAAGTCATTAAGCCAAGTTTGAACCCTTAAAGCAAGTTCAAAGTTCCATATTGTCAAGTGTTGAAACCCAAATAGGTTACATACATATTAGTGGAGTTTTCAGATTTATATGTTTTAATATTGTGCCATAAGGATGTGTAGATTTATTCACCAATGTGCAAGTGCAGTGCTAGATAAGAGACGGATCTAAAAAGCCTTGGGCTTGATGTGTTTATATGTATACATACATACATACATATGTATGTATGTATATGTATATGTACACACACACACACACACACACACACACACACACACACACACACATACATATACATATACATATAAACACATCAAGCCCAAGGCTATTTAGATCCGTCTCTTATCCTGCATTGCACTTGCACATTGGTGAATAAATCTACACATCCTTGTGGCACAATATTAAAACATATAAATCTGAAAACTCCTCAAAGGAAAAGTCATTAAGCCAAGTTTGAACCCTTAAAGTAGGTTCAAAGTTCCATATTGTCAAGTGTTGAAACCCAAATAGGTTATATACATACTAGTGGATTACTATTAAGCACACATCCACATAGATGGGAGAACTACTTATAGTTTAAGTCTTATTTAGAGTATTCGAATGTAGGTAATGCTCAACCATTTAATGGGGTGTGGTTGGGACTTTCTAACCCCTTTATACATAACAATCCAAGTGTCGAAAGTGGAACTAAGCTTTCAAGGTGAAGGAAGATAAATCTAAATCTATACACATGACCAAACATTTGAAATTGCATAAGAAACATCTTAATAAGCAAAGAAATGGTATGTAATAAAACATATTTAAAAAACACGATAGTTCCAACAAACAACAAACATATTTAATAGCCATAAAGATCTGAACATTATTGAATCCCTCTAAACAAATTTTGACAATCATTTTGCTGAAATAAATAACCATAAATCTATTTTAAGATATTTTTGATAACTATATACAAATATAACCTAAACAAAATAAAAACAAACTAAATATTTTATCCTCTTAATCATTTCTATAAATAATAAATGCAATTAATCAATCTAAATTTCTATATTATATTTAAAATCAAATCTAAAACATATTTTATACAATCTATATTTAAAATTTTAATATACCATTAAATCTAAAATAAATTAAAATCTAAATAAAAACACCTACATTTTATATAATTCAATGATTCTATTAAAACCTTCTAATATACAATCCCAAAATAAAACAGTTAAAACAAACCCTAAAATCCCTTACATCTTGAAAATATAATTAAAATCATTTCATTTCATCCAATTTTTTCCACTGTGCTTATATCGGGGTTGAAATAGTAATTGCAAAACAATCATAGCGATTCACATAAACCAGATATTTATTGAAACGCGACACTGCTATAAATCTCCCTGGCAGCCACGTTTACATCCTCTACATCTCTACATTTTCCAGCTTTCAAGCGCAGCACAGAAGGTTCAGTTATTTTGGAGGGAATGGCGAGAAAGTCGGAGAAAATGGCGGAGGTAGGGGCGCCATTGTCTAAATTTGGGATTTTAGTGGCACAGCTAGACTCCATTGTTACCTCTGCACGACAGCAGCCTCCCGATCCTTTGCTCTGTTTCGATCTCCTCTCAGATCTTGTATCCACCATTGAAGATGAGCCTAAGGTAAGTCTATCTCTGTCCCTCGAAGATTATATTTATGCTAATTTTTTTTATGTTTTTTTAATTCCCTGTGGATTGAACTCTTGACCGCCGGCTGAAAATATTGCACATCTTGCTTTCAATTTCTGTTTGATGGTAATGACAAAGCCAAGACGGCGTACTTTAAGATGTAAATTTGCGTAAGTGAAATACTCAAATTATTCAATTAGGCTGTTGCTTTAGTCTAAGTAGTAAACTCAAATTATTTAATTAGGCTGCTGCTTTAGGCTAAATCATAAAACTCAGTTGGACGGGCTCTTTGTTTACACACAGCAGTCAAGACTGGGGGAGCTGAAACTTCCTCCTCACTCACACAGACATGGGCCTCTAAACCCGACTGGATATGAACCTTGTTCGATTGTATGGATTATGCCCAGTCTCCATCGTTAGATCACATCCCGCTGACTAAATTTGACCTAATTTTACTTTAGAAGAAATATATTGATCTGCTGACTTAGCTTGGAAGTGGCAGTAAGTTAGGTTACTCTATTACTTAGGAAAATCCAGTGATTTTTTTGTTTAGGAAGCCTTTAACTTAAGTTCAGATGAATTAACATGAAGTGTAAGGCCATTTGTACTCCTTGTTAGACATTCTAATCATTATAACGATAGGAGGTAAGTTCTAGGAAGTGAAAATCAAAAGAAGAGATAGAGAAAGACTTCTAACTGCAAAACATATTAAGAAATTAGGAAATCTCGTTAGAGAATTCAGAGGATATGAAAACATTAGAGAAATGAGCATGCAGATATTAGATATTATACAGGCACTTGGCAGTGCAAATTAAGATGGGGGAGTTTTAACTACAACAGAAGCTTATACAACATAAACCGATCTCTTGTTGGAAGTTCTAATCTAAATTTCCATGTGGTAATCTTTCTGTTAGACTTGTTCCGATCCATGCTACAACATTTTGAATAGGGTGATTAAGATATGAAAGTGAACCCCCAAAAACCTGATGGGCTTTCTTGGCTGAATTGAATAGAAAACATAATTGCCTAACCTATTAGGTTTAGGATTCATGCTTTTCCTACAGGATGGTATTCCATTCCATTGGGCTTTAGATGTGGACATTGTGCTGAAAGCATTCAACACTACAACAGGCCTCCAATTGATAGTACTTACAGGTTGCTAGTCCTACTCACTGTATCTTTCCTGCATGTTCGGAGTTTGTAGGCTTTCTGGTCAATGCAGGCCAAATGGACTGGAGCAAATCCTTTGCACACCTTCGGGATCCAACCCTGACCTCCTGCCTGCCATTGCACACCCCTACCACTACTCCTGCACATATATTTTGAAAATATTGACTCTAGTAAACATCATAAATATTTGCAAATACACGTTTGGTACTTGGTGGGATTCGTCAAATACACAATGGATATTTTTTGGCAGCCACCAAATACTCATTGGATATTTTGCAGCACTGACCACATTCTTCTTTATGCACGGGAATGTGCAGGTACATCTGGTCTGCACAAGCTGCCTGATTTTTTATTTATTTTTAATGGAATGAAGGGGAGGATAAGCCTTGCCATATTTGCCTTGTTGATCATATGCTTAAAAGTCTGGTGGCCTCGTTTAACACTGTAAGTAGATCAATCTTAGTGAAGTTCCATATGGCTTTGTAAAATTCACAACGAAAGCCATCAATAGATGGGGCCTTATCATGAACCATACTATTATGGTATTCGGTGAGCTTACCCTAATCTATGGGTTATTATAGGTTTGTGCATGGCTTGGCTTTGTTTTTTCAAGATTTTTATTTCATCAAGGCCTATGACGTTGTATCCTACCCTGATTGAATGACATTAATTTATTGTTTGTTTTCCTTTTATTTCTCAAAAATCTTCACAGAGGACATAGATCTCATCATGCTTTGACTTGGGCGTTTCCAGCAACTTTCATCAAGATTATATTTAGCTAGCCTAACTTGAAGGGTCTTAATGGAAATACAATGCTATACAGATTACTTTGCTTGTATTTGGCATTACTCCTTCAAAGAACCCCATTGCCTTGTTCAATCTTGTTAGGAATTATGCTTCCTTTCTAAGTCTTAATTGTTTCTTCCAAGCTTCCACTTGAAACCTAAATTTAGACAAAGAGAATGGTTTATGATAAGAAACAATGCAAAACTTTTCTGTTATGACATACCTTTCCACAATGGTTTCCTTATCCATCTCCAAGCTTCCTTCTCGATCTTTTGATTGCTCATGAAGTTTTTGAACAAGTTCTCCTTGCTTTACCTTTGGAAGTTCTGATTTTTTTGTTACTTCCACCTTAGTGTCTATTATTTGCAACCCCATTGGTTGCCCCATAGCTTGTTGGAAACCCTCACTAGGCTGCCCTTGAATTTCTGGTTCTTGTGGCTCAGAAAATTCAATCATTGGCTGCCCTTTACTTAGCTGAAACAATTCTTCTTGCTGCTCCAAAATCTCTGTATTGTGAAACTTATAAATTTCACTACTTGGCTGCCCCAAATTTTTTGATTTTTGAAGCTCATATTAACATTGCTAGGCTGCCCTTTGTGTAGTTGGAGGTTATTTTTTAGTTGCCCTACAATTTTAGACTTTTGAATCTCCATATTCCCCTGTAGTTCAATCTTCTCTTCTTCTAAGAGAGACTTTTGAGGTCTAGGGCTTAACCCTATAGACTTTGTCAAAACTTTGGGACTCATTGCCTTTAGTTCCCTGTGATAATTCTCCATGGTTTGTAACAAATTATCCATGGCTTCATCTATTGTCCTCTTCTTCATTCCCACCTTTTGAAGGGGATCTTTGTATTATTCTTTTGGAAAAAATCTAGGTTGTCAATCCATTGAAGTCACACACCCCATAGCTGGCCAAGAAATTCACGGAAATGTCTCCTTTTCGAGATGTTTTTTGAATTCTGAAATTTATTGCAAACCCTAGATAAAAATCAGTTTTCTCATTTTTTTCAACAGTAAACCCTATTTGCAAATATATTTCAAAATTATCATAAAATTATGCTAAACCCTTCAAATCAATTATGAACCCTTTCAACCAAGATTAATCTTTCAAAAATCCAAATTAGCCCTTCAAACCCTAGGCACCTATGTTCAGAAAATAAATATGATTTATGGCAGTCCTTTGACGATAATTTCTATAGTGTCTTACCTTCAATAGGTCTTCAAAATTAATAGAAAAATACAGCTGCAATCATATACCTTTTTATGAGGCTTTCCTTCACAAACAAGTTGAGTTTACCACCACAAATATTTAGAATAATATGGAAAATTTCAGAATAAATTTAGAATCAATATTTGATCTCAAACCCTCAAATATGTCCTTTTTGCAAATCGCCAAAAGCTGGAAATATTGCATAAAATATCATAGAATATTCTATGGCAAGGAATGGCCCTCAAACAAAGTCAAAGCCCTTCCAAATTAAGTCGCCCAAGTGTAGAAATAATACAATAAAATTAGAATATTTACTAGGGCACAAAATCACCCCAAAGCATGTGCAAATCACTCTCCAACCAAGTTGCCAACCTTCACAAGTAGTTTGCCCTACTTGAAAACCTTGATTTTTGTTTTTTTTTGAATTTTGATGAACAATGGCATCTCCTAAAAGAAGTTGCCCAACAGAAGAATGAGGGTTTTCGTTGTCAATCTCTTGGCTTGAAGGTTTTCGTCTTCAAGTCTGAAGCTCAAGATTTTTTGTGCTCAAAACTGTAAATTCAAAATATGATCCAAGATGCCTTCAACAAGACCCCTCAATTGCTTTTATACATCTCCTTAAGTGAAGCACCCAATTTGGGGGGAAATACCTTTGTCTTTTTTCAAATTATAAAAGAATATCTTTTTATAATTTACTTAAGTAGTTCAATACTCATGACCCTTAAAAGGCCCCAATTTAAGTGAAATTATAATAATAAAGTACTTTTACAAATTATTCTTTTCAAAATCAAATGTTTCCCTTCTTTTTCTCTTCTTCCCTTAGCCCTTAGGAAATCAGGTAATGCTTAAGGTCTTCAATAGTGTCATGTCCAAAAGGGGGACATGACATTGTAGTATGACCAAAATGTTTTTATAGTGTGCATTACATAAAAGTTACCTCACGAACACTCGAGGCAACCCCACTAACTTTTGCAAACATTAATATTACTATCTTATGTATTTTAATGTCTTTAAACTATTACGTTGTTTTAATGTTGTATTGACATTAAACCTTAACTGCCATGAAGATTTCATGACTACTCAAGGATATCCCACGATTGTTAGTGGGGCTCCCCACGTCTAGTCGAGGGATCAATGATTGGTAGAGATTATCCACATGGTTGATCGTTTGGTACCCAATGTCTAGTCAAGGGACTTGGTGTGTAAATACTTTTCTTTGACATGAGCTCGAGGATGGCCATCACTTGTTGCAAGCTTTGTTGTGTTATATTCAAGCAATGCCCCTCTAATGGCATCCACATTCTCTACTTTATTTTTCGACTTTACCCCTCTAGTGGTGTCAGCTGAAGAGATATGGTAGTCAAAACTTAAAACTCGTTTACCCAATAGTTTTACTATGGTAATTACCACTAATGTAAAATAGGTAAAACAAGGGCACAAGCTAGATGATAATATAATCTAAAAGAGTAATTAGATTTGAACCATGACCAAAAATAGAAAGTGGAAGTACGACTAGACAATTGAATAAGCATTGTGAATGATAGAAGATGAAGAGAGATGAAAATATTTGAGACTTAAATTTGATTTTGGAGCTGATTGCGCTGACACCTTGCAAATTTGGATGTGAATTGTCATTGGGATAGAATCGACAAGCTGTCTACTGCATATCAGACAGAATCCGTAGGTTGCCGATTGTGTCCTTTATTGGGTTTCCTGTTTTGCAATTTTTTGGGCAAGTGCTATCTATGATGATGATTAGGGCTGCGATTTCGTTGTGTGAATTTGATGGGCAAAATGTGATGAAATGCTTATGTTTCGCTCCTTGACCTAACTTTCAAGTATAGCAACAAAATATTGTGTGCAAGTTAGTTGTCTCGGGCAACCTTTTGAGGAGTTGCAGCTACATATCCCATACGCTTGGAATCAAAGTCAATTTAGTTCTTTTGTGCATGTGAGTGAAATCGCAACCCACTCTTAGATAATCAAATGCAACTATATGCTTCCACTATAACCTTCTTTTGGCACAAGGTGATGATGGCACAAGACTTAGAATTGATGTAGATGCAATGAAGGATCAATGTTTAAGCTCCTTGACAATTGTAGCCTGAATAGAATCAATGTGTGGCTCAAACTTAAGGACGGTTTGCAATCAATACACCACTTGATGGTCACCTGCTAAATGACTAAGAATAGACTTGTATATATAGGGCACTCTAGGACACATCGAACAAAAGCTGGCAATTTGGAATAGTGATAAGCAAAAGTCAAGGCGGGTGGAATATGGTCAGGGTTGAATGGAGCTACAAAAGCAAGACAGATAGGGGTTGCTGATTCTGTCCAAGATAGAATCAACAGATGGCCGAGTTTGACGCAGGAGGCAAAAAGGCTCAGAATGCAGATAAGACTACTCAAAGAATGGATGACGAAGACCCTAAAGTTGACAATGAACAAATTTGACATGAAAATGAGGATATCTAGATGGATCAAGGCCGGATAGACTCTAATGTTGGCAAAAAGGCGTCCAAAAATAACAAAATGTACACAAATGAACCAAACGTGGAAATGCATGACAAAGACAATGGAAAAAGGTGTTGTACCAAAATTAGATGTCTACAAAACCATTATTAGAAATTAAAAACAAAGTTAAAATATTTAAGTGCAAATATTCAAGTCCTTTCCTCACCATATTAATTTGTATAAAAAATTGGAGAGATATTAAATGTAAATAAAAAACAAGAGAGAGAGAGAGAGAAATTGAATAGATACAAGTAAAATCTTAATGACACAAAGGACCCATCGATCGATAGATCTTCAAGCTATGAAAGACTGGTAAGGAACCATGTATTGTCTTTTAGGACATTTCCTCCACATTTATAGAGGATTCATAGCACCCAACATCCTATTTCCAACTTGTTTCCATGTTTTAAGGATATTCATATAACCCCAAACATATTTCCAGCATCTTTCCATCTTTTAGAGATGGCTGAACATCGAACTACATCTATAAGAGGAACTACATTAAGGGAAGTTGTTCAACATTCAACCATCACTAGAAAGTTGGATAAACCTATGGACTGATTTGCATAATATGGAACTTAAGGCAGGAAACATACTAAAACGTGGAGGTAATCACCCTCAAAGATAATGTTTAATATTCTTGTTGTCTTCACCCACAAGAGCTTGCTTTGTCCTATATCTTCATAATATTAATTGTGAACAAGCATTGGCTAAGGCCTCCTAACTTAAACATATTAGGATGGCTTCAAATCACTCACATCATGGTATGTGAGGTGAGGGATAGGAAGCCATCAGAAAATGTTTTTGGTTCATAAATGTCTACCCACATCTTCATCATACAAACAATGAACAAGTGTTTGTTGGATTAGACAGGGGACACGATTGAAAAAAGCCTTGTTTACAATTGCGTTTCACTGCAAGGTTTTATTGCTTTGTGAGATCACGACATGTCATATATGGTAGCCATATGACACGATTTTGTAATGATGAAACAATGCGAATCTGCCAAGGATATTTTGGAAATGAGATAAATTTAACTCACATTAAGTATAATTGTTGGAAATTATGTATTTTCGTACTTATTGTTTTTCATGTAAAGACATGAGCCCTTGACAAATAATTAATTATTTAGATTATGGGTCGCTAAACATTTAACCATACGTGCAATTGACTATTGAGGACGACCACTTTATCATTGTGAAATTTTCAGCATTATGGTTGCTTGTCTCTAGGTAGCTATGTGTTATTCCAAGTATCTCCATGTAACTACAACCCGCACTACTTATCATTGATATATCACATATGTTGTCTGTGGCAGCCTCAAATAAATATGGATGTGCAAGCTCTGCAAGCTTGTCTCTTCTTGTGAGCCTGTCATCTATCATAAATTATCACTACCTATCATGCATGGAATATATATCTCATGCAATGAACTTTTGCTTATGCTGATATTCATTCCTTCGCATACTCGTCATCTCCCATGTGCATTGGATCGTAACGGTTAGAGGGCCCCATCGACAAATTGAGGTTACACACAAATACTCGAGGCAATCCCACTAATTTACACCTATATTAATATTAATATCTTATGCTACCTTATGCTATGGAAATTAACATCATAATGATAAAACTACATAATCATTCTAATGTTTTTTATTGACATTAAATCTGAACTCCACAAGGATTTCACATGACCACTCGAGGATATCCCACGACTGTTTGTTGGGTTCCCCATCTCTGGTCGAAGAATGTGTGATGTAAACACTTATATGTGAGCTCGAGGATGACAACTGTTTGTTGCAAGCTATTTGTTTCTTTAGCCAGCTCTAAGTTATTCCATATATTTCTAGGTAGATAAAGATAGCTACAACTCATGTGGATTGTCATTGATAGACGTCGTTCGTGCGGCCTCCTATGACTTATGAGGATGCACAAGCACCGCAAAGTTTTCTCTTCGTATTATATTTTGGACTTTAGGTAAAATTTATGTTGGACTTGGTTTGGGTAGAGTACTTGGACAATCCTTTGCTCATCTAGGGTGCAACCTAGAATCTCCGATTCTGGGTTCGATCCCTAGTGGAATCGCCATGGGAATGACCCTAGGCTGTGGGTTACCTAATCTTGGGTCAGACCTCCAGGGTTTTTAACGAGGCTAGCTCCTCAGATATGACAATATAGTTCTTCTTCTAAACCTATATTTATACCAAGGAAAGGGGAGGGGAAGAAAGCTAAAAGGAATCAAACTTAGTCTAAATGGTGATGCATTGAATGTTCAATGATCCACTCTCAGCTTAGACACTTTTATGACTACCAATGAATCCAATTAGGACAAGAACTGGTTAGATTCTCTGACAAGGTTGCAAACATGAGTATTTTGTATGAAGGCTTAAAAGAGACTTGCAACTTAAAGGACAAAAAGAGATAGGTTTAAGCAAAACACTATGAATTTATGACACTTCAAGGGAAACCTCACAAGCCAACACTTCACACAACCTGCAAGAAACCAATAGACTTGAAGCAAGGTACATGAAGGACATACAAATGATGAATAGGAAACATATACTCTATAAATCAAACTTCCATAAAGCACACTTAGAATTCAACTGGAATCTGAGATGTCTTGTATTGCTTCAAAAGAGTTTTACAAAATGATTTTGGCAGAGCTTCGCTATATCAACCCGATGGATGCAAATCAAGAGTTCAAAGCTAGTATTTATAGGAAGAAAGAAGGTAAGAGAGAGAAATTGGTGCTGAAGGGGTCATTAATGAGCCCAATTCCACTCAGAACAACCGACACCACAATCCTTCTCGAGCCTTCCCTTGCATTAATGTCACTGTATCTTTCTCTGGCGTGATGGAGAATGTGAAGATCAAGACCAGTTGCAGGAAGCAATGCCCACTGCTGCATGAATCCTTCTCGAGCTCCTCTGCATTAATGTCCTTCAATGTCTTCCCTAATCATGCTTGATGTTCTTCACGTTATCAGGCAGTTGCTTGAGCTAGCTCATTGATGTTCTTTTTGACATTCCTTGCACAGTCACCATTCTGCCATTGCTTCTAAATCCTAAATATAGATTTATTATGGATGAAAACCAATCACCCTATTGGTTTTCATATAGTCATGATTACAAATGAAGAAGGCTAGGGTCTCTTGAATCTGAACGAGACATATAACCTACGTCTAGAAGCTCTTGAAAAGTTTTACAAGGCAATAATGGTGTTAGATGGCTTTGCAGTGTCTGCTCCCGGTTATCCGGATCATGTTTGATCTTGCATTTATGTATCCTACCTGCTTGGGGTGGTGAAATCCTTTGTCAATGTGTCTGCCTTCATGGCATCCTCTAGAAATATTTGCCCTGGCTCGACCTAAGTCGAACTCATTCTTCATTTGAATTACCTGGCTTTCGACTTTTAACGACGGCCGTCAATCTTGATTCGAGCCTTCTCGAATTGTGCCATCTGTAAGCTCTTAATGTCACAAAGATTAGACCTATCTACCTATGTACAAAGATCATGAGGCAACACTAGCAGAATTTAAGATACCTCCCATTGACAGGGATGGGAAGGCTCTCTCTGTTCAACCTAGCAAGCCCAAAGGCATTGCTTTCCTTGCAACCTGTGATAACATAAGGCCCACTCCAAAGATTGTCAAACTTGGAGTGCTTTCCTGGTTTTTGCACGGTCCTCATCCCATTTGAGGACTATATCACCTTGTTGGAAGATCTTTGAGGAAGCTCTCTTGTCAAATGACCTCTTCACTTGGTGCTGATTGGACCACATAATGTGCATGGTAGTGTCCCTTGTCTCCTCCAACTGTCTTAGCTTATTCAACCTTATCTACATAGCATCATCCTCTAGGAGCTCAAGTTGATGTGCAAGCTCTAATGCAGGAAGTTCAAGAGATATAGGAAGTTTGGCTTCTTTCCCATAGACAAGAAGGTATGGGGAGTGTCCAATAGCTTTCTTAGGTGTCACTGTCTGCCAATAGGGCAGTCCTTAGTCTAGTATGCCACTCCCTCTGACCATCTTCCATAGTTCTCTTGATAATCCTCAACAAGTTCTTATTTGTGGACTCTGCTATTCCATTGCCCTGTGGGTAATAGTTAGAGGATGCCTTGAGATAAATTCTATGTGAAAGAGCCCACTCACATACCTTGTTGTTGCTGAAGGCCAATGCATTGTCAGAAATGATTGTAGAAGGCACACTAAATCTGGTCACAAGGCTATCATAAAAGTCCAAAACAAAATCTTCATTAGCTTCCTTGAGGGCAATTACTTAAACCCACCTTGTAAAGTAGTTTGTAGTTGTAATGATCCATTTGTGTCCTTTACTTGAAGGGGGTGTATCATCCCTATGAAATCTAAGCCCCATTGCATGAAAAGTTGTTCTACTTGTATGGGTTGCAAGGGAAGGGCACCCAGTTTCTGCTTGCCAACAAACATTGCACATTTTGGGCATTTCCTTACCCAAGAGTGTGCATCTCTAAACATTGTAGGCCAAAAGTATCCAGCTCTAATGATCTTAGAGGCTGTGGTTTTGGCAGCAAAGTGCCCACCAGCTGGACTATCATGGAACTGCTCAAGCAACTTGTCTATTTGACATGATTCCACACACCTCAAAAACATGCCTCCTATGTCTCTCTTGAAAAGTACTCCATCTATCATGACATAAGGTATGCTTTGCAACCTAAAGTGCCTTCTCTTGGCTCTATCTAGTCCCATAGGACATTGGCCTAACTCAAGAAATCTAAGTATATCATGTGTCCAATTGAAAGGTGTGTTGTCTGCAGCTGCCTGTTGGCTGTCATGGACTGCCAACACTTGATCTTTATCTTGTTTTACCTCTGTTGCAAGGTATTCGGATAACCCTCTGCCCCTTACAAGTTTTGTAACTCTAACTTCAAGGTCATACTCCATGCATTTTGTCACCCATCCAACGCTTTTCTCATTGAGGTCTCTGTTGAGTATAAGCTCTTTGATACTTGGGTGTACCACCATGAGTATGATTTTAGTATTGGAGACTATGTGCCTAAATTTCTTCAAACCTCTCACTATTGCAAGCACATGTTTCTCTACAAAGCTATATCTGTCCTCATACCCCTCTAAGGCCGGACTGAAGAAAGCAACACGCTGTTTCAAACCTTGCTCATTCTGTTGCATCAACATGGCAGAGATTGCATCTAATGTACAGAAGGTATACAAGTAGACTTCTTTGTTAAAATCAGGATTAAGAAGTGTAGGGGCATGAGAGATGGCCTCCTTGATGGCCCCAAAACTCCTCTTACCTTCTTTGGTCCATGTAAACTCCTTGCATTTTCTTAACATGTGAGTAAGAGGCTTGACCAGCTTTGCAAAGCTTGGGATAAACCTTCTTATAAAATTAATCTTTCTTTAGAAATGCTGCAGACCCTTCTTGTGCTTGGGCAATTCTAAGGATAAGATGGACTCAACTCTTTCAGGATCTATGGAAAGACCATCCTTGGACACTACATGGCCTAATAACTTGCCCTCAGGAACACCAAATATACATTTTTTAGGATTCAGTGATACCAAATTCTCTGCATCTTTCAAATATTAACCTCAAGTGAGCAATGTGATTAGCTGGGTCTTTTGAGAAAACAGTGATGTCATCTAGGTAGATGAGCACCATGTCATTGATCAAACCTTCAAAGACAACATCCGTTGCCCTTTGAAAAGTTGCCTCAGCGTTGGATAGTCCAAAGGGCATTTTCATGTATGCATGAGTGCCCCACTTTGTAGTGAAGGTAGTCTTTTGCCTATCTTCTTCCTTGACCATACTCTGATTATAACCAGAGTAGCCATCAAGCAATGAGAACGTTTGAAAACCTGCCACATTTTGAAGAATTAGATCTATTGAGGGTAGTGGGTAATGGTCTTTTAGGGACACTTTATTGAGGTCCCTAAAAGCAACACATAAACGTATTTCCCTGTTCTTCTTCCTCACTGGCACAATGTTTGCCACCCATGAGGAATGTTTAATAGGGAATAAAATTTTGATTCAATCAACTTAAATAGCTCCCTTTTCATCAACTCCTCCACTTTTGGGTTGACAGGTCTTTGTTTCTGCTTGACTGATTTTGCATTGCTCTCTAGTTCAATGGTATGTTGTGCAAGTTTTGGATCAAAACCCTTCAAATCCTTGTATTCCCATGTAAATACATCAGAGAACTCTTGGCATAAAGCAACAAATGTAGCTCTCTTTTGGTGTGTTAATCTTTCCTAACTTCAACAATTTATCTTTGAAGATCTCTATCCTTTCATAATGTTCCTCCTTGGCTGAGATACATGCCTTGCCTCTTCTCACTTGGTCATCTTCATTGAAGATGCTTTCCAATGTCACAAGCCCCTTAGGCAGCTTGTTAAATCTCAGCTACACTATCTAATCATCATACAGATGTTGGAATTTGTTTTGATTCTTATGGCAGAATTCTGCCCCCTGCATCAGAAAACATATAATTTGGTCATCATTATCAAACCCCTGCCAACTCACCTCATTGTCAGGGACAGTTGGCCTGCATATGACCTTGATCTTGTCTTGACTCTGGTTGCCTTTGACTTTTACAACCTCATACTGAGCTCCAATGGTTGCAAGCGTATCTGCATGTTGATTTGCCTCTCTTGGTATGGATTGTATATTGAATGCTAAGAAGTCCTCTATGAAATCCCATACACGATGCTTGTAAGCTTTCAAATGATGGCTCTTGACTGCACTTGTGCCTCTCACTTGGTGCAAAACAAGCTCACTATCACCCTTGACTTGAAGAAGTTTGACACTTCTTCTTGCCTCTTGCAAACCATGTAAAAGAGTTTCATATTCAGCTGTGTTTGAAGTGCAGTTGAATAGTACTTCTAATTTGAGGGTGAAACCAGCTTGGCTCCAACTCCACTACCATTCTTTCACCTTGAGCTATCAAAGAATAAAGTCCATAGACCATTTTCCTCTTGAGTGGTGTTTGTTAGGCAAGGTATAGCAACACCCTCCTCATGCATACAATACACCCCTAAGCCTGCTTCAATATTAGTGTAGGGATCAAATCCATGATTGTCAGCTGCCCATAAATCCAAGTACAGGTTTGAAATGCCTTCTAGATGGTCATGAGGCTCTTGCTCACTAGCATTTTCATTCTCATCTAATATGGTACAATTGACGTTTGCAAGGTTAGGCATATAGGGCTCTAGATGGAACCTAGAGATGGGTTCTGACCTTATAGTGACCCTAGTCCCATACCTGGTCCTGAAACCATGTATGATCAGTCAAAGGACAAATAGCCCCCAATTTTTGCAGTAAAGTCCCTAGATAGGCATAGGGCAAAATATGGGGGTAGGTCTACAACCATTACATCTTGAATGATGACGGAATTTGGGCAAGCTGCCAATGTGATCTTAAGATATTTCAATATACCTACTGTTTTAGTGGGGGAACCATCCAACTGGGGAACACTTTTTCATTAGGCACATACTTAAGCTCAAGCTTATCTGCTATGGCTTTAGGCATAACCGAGGTTGAAGCTTCTGAATCTATCATACAATTGTGCACTAAGCAGTCCTCTATGATGATTGACAAATAGAATGGAGGGGGCTTGACAACCTTAGGGGGATGAACAACATTATGAAGTTGACCTTAACTAGGAGCTTGATTAGGAACTTGAATTTGACTAGGCTGACTACTATTTGTAAAAACAATGTTCACCTTATCAGTTGTCTCATTCACATGAGAAAGCTTGGAGAGCTCTTGCTGAAGGATCTCTTTTTGTCCTGGGATAGATAGAGCATCATACATAGACATAGTGACATTAGCCTTTTTCATATGATCCACAATATTGAAAGGAAGACTAGTACCTTTGAACTGGACCTTGGAAGTAGAAGTATCACTTGGCACTTGAGTAACATGAGAAACAAAAGGAGACTTCTGCTGCTGCCCATGGTGTTGATGTATTTGTTGAGTTGTAGGAGCTTTAACAACTATATTTGAAGTGGTAGGCTGCTGATTGACTTGTGTAGGTGTTGAAGAAGCCTTAGGTTGCCCTAAATTGTCATCCAACATCCTCTTCTTAGCCCTTGTTTGGCTTGCAATTGATTCATCTACCCTTTGTGTAGTCTGCCCCATGTTTACTGCTACGTGCTCAAACATATGCTTCCCTTTTTGAAAATTTATGTACATGGTGTCAGTTGGTGCCTTACCCATGCTCCCTTGCTGTTGAATTTGAGCTTTTGATGATGTTATGGCAGGCATGTTATCCTGATTCATTGGGGCACCTTGTGGTGGAGGAGGCATTGTGTCATGGCCTTGGAATGAAGGAGCATGCTGCCAGCTAGGATCTTGACACATCTCTCCACTTATAGCCATTACCATCTCATTGGACTGCCCTCCTAATTGCCATTGACCCTCTTGTGCAAGGTTGTTTTGTGTGGGGACCAAGGGTCTTGAGCTACTTGCAGCTGTGGGGTTGTAACTACTACAAGATCTACCTTGAGTAATTTGGCATTGGGCTTGTTGATTTGATGGATAAGGGGGTCTATTGTAGGATTGAGCAGGGTATTGGGATTGGAAGGGACCTTGGTATGGCCTATATGAAGGCTGTTGCTGTCTCTCTATAGCCACTAGCTTGTTGTTTTGTGCCTTCAACAAGCTCTCAATCCTTGCAAATTTGTCCTCTTGACTATCATCAGGTTGGGTCTAATTGTTTGCAGTGGGCAACGGAGCAATGGTAGGTGGGGTTGGCTGAAACTCAGAAAAAAGTGGCATGAGAGGTCGTGGCATGAGTTTCCCTGCTTGTATCAAACAATTTTCTGCCCTTATAGATATCTCATAAACCCCAGACAGAGTTGTCCCATCCATATATTGGATCATGACTGCAATGTCTGAATTCAATGCTCTCAAATAGTAAAGAAAAGCATAATTGGGTGTGGGTTTAATGATGACAGGGATCCTATCCCAAGTCTTTTGGAATCTATAGTTGAAATCAACCATAGATTCTTGGGATGCCCTCTTGATTGAGGTGAGTTGTTCAACCAGTGACACATGGTCACTTCTATCCTCAAAATGTTTACATAGGCACTCACCAAACTCATTTCAAGTATTGATTGAGGCAAGAGCTAAACCCCTATATCATTGCAGGGCTTTTGCCTTTCAAGGATGTGGCTAATTGTCTCATGGCTATATTCTCTTGAGTAATGTTATGTATTGAACAAAGGTTTGCAATGTCAACTATGTGCTCTACAGGGGTGGTGGAGTTTTCTCCTGTAAAGTATGGTAGACTCTTCAAAGAGGCAGCAAGGATATCATCATGTTGCTAAAGGTTAACAGGGCTGCCACCATTGAAGGGTACAAAAGCTTGCATTTTGGGCCTTGCCATTTGCATAGTTGGGGTTGCACTGCTTAAAACAATAGGATGACCAGGGGATGAATATTTCTTTTGGGGATAAGGCCCTGTCCTATTGAATCTTGCCCTTTTATATGAAATAGAAGGTAACTCAACGAATTCAAAGGGAATACCTTTACTAGCTGACCTTTTAGTAACCTTTGGCATGAGAGGTGTTGTCTGGTTGATGCTATGAACATTGCAACTTGGAGAATCTTCAGCTTCTGATGATGGTGGATGTCTCCCTCTGCTGCAAATACTTCTTCTCAACTCCAGGCTTTAGTCATGCCAGAGAGAATGTGTCCCACCGGATGTGCTAGAAACTGTTGGAGATTCTAGGTTGCACTCTAGCTGAGCAAAGGATTTTTCAGGTTCTCTACCCAAACCTAGTCCAACATGGGAATGACCCTAGGCTGTGGGTTACCTAATCTTGGGTCAGATCTCTAGGGTTTTTAATGAAGCTAACTCCTCAGATATGACAATATAGTTCTTCTCCTAAACCTATATTTATACTATAGAAAGGGGAAGGGAAGAAAGCTAAAAAGAACAAAACGTAGTCTAAATGGTGATGCACCAAATGTTCAATGATCCACTCTCAACTTAGACACTTTTATGACTACTAATGAATCCAATTATGAAAAGAACTGGTCATATTCTATGACAAGGTTGCAAACATGAGTATTTTGTATGAAGGCTTAAAAGAGACCTGCAACTTGAAGGAGAAAAAGAGAGGTTTAAGCAAAACACTATGGACTTATGACACTAAAAGGGAAACCTCACTAGCCAACACTTCACACAACCTGTAAGAAACCAATAGACTTGAAGCAAGGTACATGAAGGACATACAGATGATGAATAGGAAACATACACTCTGTAAATCAAACTTCCATAAAGCACACTTAGCATTGAACTAGAATTTGAGATGTCTTATATTGCTTCAAAAGAGTTTTACAAAATGATTTTGGTAGAGTTTTGCTATATCAAGCCGAGGGATGCAAATCAAGAGTTCAAAGCTAGTATTTGTAGGAAGAAAGAAGGTAAGAGAGAAATTGGTGCTGAAGGGGTCATTAATGAGTCCAATTCCACTCAGAACAACCAGCATTGCTATCCTTCTCGAGCCTTCCTCTGCATTAATGTCACTGTATCTTTCTCTGGCGTGATGGAGAATGTGAAGATCAAGACCAGTTGCAGGAAGCAATCCCCACCGCCGCATGAATCATTCTCGAGCTCCTCTACATTAATGTCCTTCATTGTCTTCCTTAATCATGCTTGATGTTTTTCACGTTATCAGGTAGTTACTTGAGCTAGCTCATTGATGTTCTTTCTGACATTCCTTGAGTAGTCACCATTCTGCCATTGCTTCTAAATCCTGAATATAGATCTATTATGGATGAAAACCAATCACCCTATTGGTTTTCATATAGTCATGATTACAAATGAAGATCCGTAGGCTAGGGTCTTCTGAATCTGAATGAGACGTAAAACCTACGTGTAAAAGCTCTTGAAAAATTGTATAGGGCTTTAATGGCGTTAAATGACTTTGCAGGGTCTGCTCCTGGTTATCCAGATCACGATTGATCTTGCATTTATGTATCCTACTTGCTTGGGGTGGCGAAATCCTTTGTCCAACGTGTTTGCCTTCATGGCATCCTTTTGAAATATTTTCCCTGGGTCGATCTAAGTGAAATTCATTTTGCATTTGAAGTCCCTGGCTTTCGACTTTTAATCACAGCCGTTGATCTTGATCCAAGCCTTCTTGAATTGTGCCCTCTATTAGCTCGTCATTTGTTCTCAGGATCCTGTTGTCAGCTCTTTGACTCCTTGACCACACCGTAGATCTCCCTCTGTACGAATGAATGTGAGCCATAGATCTTCTACTAGTTTAACGCGCTTAAGACACTTGTCACCCGCGCATTTGCTCTTAGGATCCGCTGACCTTTTGGCACATCGCTCGCCATTAGATCTGCTTTGTACAATGGATCGCACATCGTTGATCTACTTGGACCCAATGGCTTTATTAGTCGTCGCGCACCATTAGATCTTTGTTCAGGTACCCGAGATCTTGACACTTGTCATCGACACGTTTACATTGACCTTTTGACTTGATGCTCACTGTTGATCTTTGATGCACAATGAAATGCATGCCGTTGGATCTTTGGGACCCACTAACTTGTTAGATCGCCGCTCATCGTTGGATCTTGACTTGAGCTCCTGCAATCTTGACACTTGTCAGCGACGCGTTCATCCTTGGAACATTTGAATTTAAATGGCTATCTCATGAAGCTTAAACTTGATGTCCCCGCACACGTCTTACTCTGCCAGTCTAACTTTAAAGGCTTATATCTCGAGATAACAAGCTCATTAAGACACCAAATTTGTAGAGTATGATCTAGGCATGAAGAACTTCATGTCCATGTGATCTTTTTGGCTTGAGAGGCTTTCTATGCATGTTTATAAAATGCACAATTGAACTGACCAGTGCATTTTTGCATGACGTGCGATGACGGTCTAGTTCTTCTAGACTTGTGCTAGGAACTGTTGCTTGATATTTCAAAGCTCCAATGAGTCCCTGGGGCCTGTGCGAGCTCGTTCCATGATCCTGACTGCATTGATCACCATGAGAACCTGCTTTCTCAAAATTTGACAAATTACACTTAAGTTTACTTAAAGTGTTTAAAAAACTTTGCAAGCTGTACATGATCTTTGGACCACTCATTCCATCCAGAACTCTGTTCAGCTCATCCATCCAGGCAGAAGCTTTTTATGCAGGCCAAAATTGGCCAACAATTTATTCACGTTAAGTATAATTATGTGAAATGAAGTATGTTTGTAGTTATTGTATTTCATAGAAAGACGCAAGCTCTCATCACTTAATGAATGTCATAATATGCCTAATGGGGGAGTAAATAATTTACATTTTTTCGTGTAAACAACGGGAACCATTCGATGGCATATATGTGGCTACAAGGATGAAAAGATGTAGGTAAACTACATGTGCTCGACAATTGGATCATGATCTGAAGCTAAAATGATGTGAAGTTTGAAGCATGGGAATATATCCAAGCTAGAGGGCCATCCATTGTGATTCAAATAATCTCTTACTCCTCAGTCTTATATAAGATGGGTAATGTTACTTAATCTTAAATTATCACCAAAAGAGTAATTGTCATCCCAATAGTGTCAAGGTCATGGAACGTCTAACCCTTGAGTATGCAACCTATTTTTTCAAGGAACTTCTCAAAGATCAACTTTTAACACGACCAGAATAAGGCACAGTGAGTGCTGATACAACTAATCCCAAAGAAAATTGATACATCAAAAAACAATATCATTATGAGAATTGCTATAGAAGCTGAAGTAAAACATTGATTCGGGGCTTAGGAGAAACTTGAGGAACATCACCCTAAATGAGAATCTAAATGTGTTGTATGTGCATGCAGAAGTTATATGAGATAATATGTAGAGAATCGAGAATCGAGAGAGAGAGAGAATAAATTTGGAACAAAAAGTTTAATCACGTGCACATTCTCGATGAAAATGTATGGTTGTCTTCTACTATGATTACTAACTAAAGTTCCATATGTGTATGCGCACAATACAAAGCCATGAAGGCAAAAAGAACCGATACAAAAGGCAAAACGCTTGAGCTTCTATGTGAATTTTTGCCTTTTGTCGATTGAGCTTGTTGGTGTTAGAAGTAATGCTTGACATTTTGGCATGGGGTGTTGCCCTAGGAAAGGGGGTGTTTCCACTCAAACCCTCACCGGCTAAGCCTTTGAAGAATACATGCTCTGTGCCTGTAGGATGGAGGCAACAAATTGATGGCACTTGGTGGTATCATGCATGGTTAGTGGCCTTTGTAGTGTGGCATGGAGGTGTGTAGGACCTTGTCGAAGCTACCAATGGAAACCGCATAAGGTTTTTCACAGACATGGCTGGCACCACATCCGATCTGCACATATTGCACTGTGTCATTGTAGACGTGTGTGTGACATCTATTGGAGACAGGTGATCTTAGAGGTAATGCGAAGCTTTGGAGGTTGTTGAGATGTACCGCAAACCATTGAACAGGAACCATAATAACCACAAGCAATGAGAATGGGCTTGCTGTAATCGCTTTTGGGAGATCCTTTTGGATCAAACACAATCTTCTCTTTTGAACCATAAAAGTAACATGGACTTGTGGTTGCCTTGCTTTCTTCTATCAATCCAGTTGGGACATCCTCAAGGCGGACTTGATAGGACTTATTGAAGAATCTCATTAAAAAAAGAACCGCAATCTGAATGCTGTGAGCTTGGTTCTTATCTAAAAATTTCGCAGCCAGATCAAATGGATCAATACAAGCTAATTGCTTTATGTAACATTGGTTACAAAATTCTCTCGAAACTAATAGCCTTGAGGCTTCAACCCTTGTTCCCTAAAATCATCTCAGAAGCCCAATCTGCATTTATTCTAGGAAGCCAAATCTCAGACAATATCATTGCCATCCAAGAAATTACTTTGTCCTTGAAGATGCACAAACACCTTAGTATTCTTATCAAACTTGATATATGCAAGGCTTTTGATTGGTGTATCTGGGCTTTAAGCAGTTGCACCCTACAAGCTTTTGGTTGTATTAAAGAAGTGTTGATTGCAAATCAAGCTCTAAGCTTAACCACTCATACAGCAAACATCAAATGGAACCAATTTTGGGCTGTCCCAGTATAGCCAAAAATAAATTTATTCCTCTGGTTATAAATGCACAACGGGGGGACAAGGGAGACGGAGGTCCTCCTCCAACAAAGGCCCCCCCCCCCCCCCTCTCCGCTCCCCCAGCTTGGGAAGCTGAGGGCATTAATTATGCCCCACACGCTGACGAATGTCTGTCTTCATACAGTTGATAATCTTAAAAAGAGAGGTTGAATTGGGCCAAATATTTTATCCAAATTGTTAGCCAGGTGCATAAACAATGCAATAAAGGATATCTGGTACCATATAGCTCTTTTTTCAACATCTCCAATGTAAATCCCGATGAAATTTCCAAATCTATTTTCATTTGGAGAGACATTCAAACAATTTTTTCATGGATTCGGCATGTGTAAAATCACTCTAGGTGCTAGGGTTAATTCTGTGGTTCTTGTGGCAGGAGAGAAATGCTTGAATATTTGAAAAAAAAGGTAACTCAGTTGAGTCGTCAACCAAAACACATATTTGCAACACAACCCTCATTATGCAAAAAAGTGGATCTGGAATATTTTCAACTGCCAATATGGTGGATTGTCAGATTGCAAAAACCTGGAATATTTCTTTTCATCATAAATTCTGTTTCTTCAGTTTATCCCCTGAAAATAGGTGGACCTCAATATAAATTAAACTTTGATGGAGCTGCTAAGAACATCCCAGTAAAAGGCGAAATTAGGGGGATAATCTGCGACTTTGATGATGTCCCCACTTTTAAAATATGGCCAACATAGTGGAACGCGAACAAATAATTTTGCTGAGTTGCTTGCCTTATATGTAGGATTTCAACTTATGGCTGAACAAGGCCTCCATCACATTCAATAAATGAGAGCTCTCAAATGATGATCAATGTCATGGCAAAGGAAATGGACTACTATAACGGATCCCTTCCAATGATCTAGAGCTAATTGGAAAATGGGAAATATTGTCCAGCAGACAGTGGCTATGGTCAACAACATGGTTGAGGTCAGCCTCCGCCATAAAAAGAGACAACACAATGGTGTAGTTGATCTTCTGGCTAGACCTGTAACAAATCAAAGCAATGACACTACCTTTCTTCTATATGAAGGTAGTCTCACCCTTCTTCAGAGGTTCCGTAGAATGGTGGACTTAGAATGATCACCAGATAATTGGTTAGTCCCAAAATCAACCACGGTTGGTGGTTCACCTCCACCTCTTCTCACAACTATACCTATCACATCCTAATGCATGATCAAGACCTTATCCACATCACCCCACTCCAAGGCCTCAAATTACTTGTCACACCTTTTGTTATTTTCACTTATATGGACTTTTTTAATGTCACCCTCTCATCCTAGACGAAAAATATTTTAAGTGTGGTCCCTTTGTAAACACTGAAAATCTAGATGGCTTTCCAAGGCACACACCCTTAATATATTTTTTCTTCTAAATATCATCCACCCACCTACTACTTCTAACGCATCTATAATTTACTCTCCAAAAAGTCCTTACCCCTCCTCCCAAATCATACATGCCATTCCTAGATACTTAATCCCTAGTGAAATATCTATCCCTCTCACTCTTGACCCCATATAAGTTCTTCACTTTTTTAAAAATTCCCTCAACACCTCTCTTAACAGTCACGCTTTCAACTCCTCACAAACCCCCTTTCTCCACAGTCGCTGCCACCTGTCAAATACCAACCTATTATTCTTCTACAACTTCAAAGCCGTCCCACACGATACCACTCAACAGGGAGATAAGACCCACAGCATACAGAAGGGCATGATGATGGTTGCTAGGAGACCGAGCTTCCAGCATAACACTATTAAACAAATCAAAACTACAAGCGGTAGTCAATGGGTTGCACGCTTTCATTAAACTTCCTCTGCTTGGATTAAAGAGTAGCAGTAGGTTAATCAGTGCATTGTTGAACTAATTGATCCACATTATAAGGCAAGAGCAACTTGATCATAGTCACGTCAGGGCTGAAAGAGTGTCTTTCCATGGCAAAGAGGAAGTATATATGCTTTCGGTCTGCTTAGAAGATTTTCAAGAATTTTTGAGATGTCAAACTCTTTCAGATAGATACTTCAAATGAGATCCCGGTCACCATTGATCACAACCCTGCATAAAGCAATCAAAATATTGAATCTGATTTTCCGTTGATTTGCATTAAGTCCTACGGCATCTTAGCAAATTTGTAATCACTGCAAATCTAAAATTATATCACATCAGCAATCTATCGTTCAAGTGCTGCTATATAGTACAGAAGCTACGGGTCTCAGAAGAAGCCTAAGACCACCAAAAATATATAAAAAGGGACAGAAATTATAGCAAATACACGTCTTCTTGAAGAAATCAAACCACTGAGTTTACAAACAAAGGGTTTATCCTCTTTTATGTCTTATAATTCTCAGTTGAAAGTAACTAGAATCAGCTCACAAATGAGCAAAAATCAACAGCCTATACAGAGGACGGTCTTCACAACACAGCTAAGGAGAAGAGGTCCATAACCTCTGACTCGTTTTCCAGGAAGTTCCTAGGTATGTAATACCACTCTTGCTATAAAGCATTATGAAAATGTTTTCATTTCATCAGCCTTGGCCAATCGACCTCCTCTCTACCCGTATAAGCATACTTCAATTGCAGACCTACAAGTCTCCCATGCTCGAATGCAAATCCCTAACTCTCATTTGCTTTCTAATACCACCCCCTATCACTTGCAGGATGTCTGGTCTTTTTCTCAATGCAAACATTTTTGGCTCTTCCAATTTCAAGCCATCCAGGTATTGGTCTGAATTTTAAGATGTAAACTTTGAAAGAATTTAATGTTAGATAACACAATTGATTTATTGGTTGAATTATTCCTTTCCTTTTTATATTATGCTTGTGAAGAAAGATAATATCTTAGGAAAAGCTA
Source organism: Torreya grandis (assembly GCA_037957365.1). Classification (NCBI taxonomy): domain Eukaryota; kingdom Viridiplantae; phylum Streptophyta; class Pinopsida; order Cupressales; family Taxaceae; genus Torreya; species Torreya grandis. The sequence continues at coordinate 4,479,554 of JARHVA010000242.1, forward strand.
GTTTCTAACTACCATAATATAGACTAATTTTATTCTTCTCTTTGCAGGATTCTATTCTTTTATGGCAAAGGAAGTGTGAAGATGCCTTGCAATCTCTAATCCTACTTGGAGCTCGTTGTCCTGTACGTCGACTTGCATCAATTGCTATGGTACGAATTATAGAAAAGGGTGATAATATATCAATATATTCTCGGGCAAGTGGATTCCAAGGTTGGCTTTCTGATACAAGAAAAAATGATCCTCTATCTTACATTGGTAAGTCTCAAGAATTGATTTTGTGGTTAGCTTGATTATTTAATGGCTATACATTATAAGCCTTTCACAAGATTAAATTGGCTTCATGAGAGTATTGACCCATTTTAAAACTAAAGCTACCATGACTATTATCATGCTTAACACAAAAAGGGAAATTGTAGACAGGTATGCTTGGCATAGAACCACCTTTGTCTTTAACATTAATCACCAATACAGTTTCCTATTTTAAATTAAAAAAATGCACAATTAATAATGTTCATTCTTTATGCATTTGAATAAATATATTTACATGTATGACCAGGTGTTGAGACTAGCTTTGAATAACAAGAGGGACAACTCTTTTATTTCTTGATTCACTGTTTTTTGTTTCGTCTGTGACTTAGTGGACTGCTTTCTTATGTATGTGCTCTGTAATATTTCATCATGTTACATGGTGCAATCAATTGTTCCCTAGATATCTTTGAGGCAAAATTATATTCACAGAAGAATAACTTCTGATTCGTTTAATCTCTTCATGTCCTTGGGTGATTCCTATTGTTCACAAGAGATATCTTTTTGTAGCCCTTTGCTCCTTAAAGCATACCGCTTCCCATGCCTCTCGAAATCCTATAGGAAGAATGTGATGCTGGGATGGCTAGGCCTTATAGCTCATGTTGTTTATGGATATTCAATTGACTCTCTCCTCCCTTACAAGCCTAATAGAACGTACCCATTGGATGTTCTCCTGACCTTGCCCCTGCTAAAGGGAATATCAATAAGTCCATTGAAATAACTTAGGTCTCTTCCCTTAAACTGCTTAGCCCAAACTTGTGTAGGTATGTAATACATAAGAAAATAGTACACTGGAAAAATACAGCAAAAGGAAATTATTGTAGGAAAAAGCGAAAGTCATCCTATCACATCTCATTTATCAAGAACCAAAATTTGCGAATGTGTTGAAGGCGTGAACAATATTTACTCGGATTCATTGTTCTTCAAGATTGTTGTATTGCTAAAAAGGTATGACATAGGAGAGCATCTTTCGATAGGTCAATTTTCTTTGAAGGTACTAGAGAATAAGATTAAAATATCACAATGAACTCAATTGTTTTAACTTATAAATGATTTGTTGTGTTACATGGGAAAAGGCCAAAACTTGAGGTGGTGTGTATTTCAAGAAGAGATTAAGAGGATTATAAAAGAGTCGCACCAGGTGAAATGGGTGGCTACAAATTCACTGCCAAGAAAGTCTTATTGGCTGGTCTATGGTTGCCAATGTTACAATGGGATTTCCTAGAGTCAGTGAAAACTTGCAATACTTGTCAAAGGAGAGGAAGACTGATGAAAGCAAGATGGGGCTTAGATTTTGCAAGACCCCTTAAGTAACGGTTAAGGCAAGAGCCTTGGGAGTTATTTGAAATATGGGGTTGTAGGACCCTTTAAGCATTTCTAATGAAGAGACCAACGTTGTTACATGTTGATATCAATGAAGTGTATGACAAAATGAGTAGAGACAAAGTCCTAACTAGACAATTCTACCTAGAGAACAATAATTCTATCTATGAACATACACTACTTGATTTGATTGTGCATTAGTGATGGGGACACATTTTCCAAACGAGGCGATTAAAGTGATGCTAAGTATAATCAAGATTAAACTTAACAAATCAACTACATATTACCCTTGAGCTAGCAGACAAGCAAAAGCAACCAACAAGATCCTTCTATTGATACAAAACATGCAGAATTGAAGAACAGGTTTGTGTAGAGAAGTTACCTGTCGTACTGTGGGCATATTGTACCACATAAAAGACAAACAACAATTTTTTGTGCCTTATTGTAGGACATGCAAATTTCAGTCCCATGTCTAAGCGTAGCAACTGAGAATCGACTTTGAGATATGGAAAGACTACAAGAAAGGCTGATTAAAGTAAATACTATGAATGAAAAGAAAACCCTGACATTTGTGATTAGAAGAACATGCTTCAACTAAAATGAAATCTGCTGGATATAAAGCAAAATGGAAGAGACTGGGTAGTTTTAATTGTCTTTTAAAATTTGGATACAATTTGGTGGAGGTAGGGGTACAAATGGAGGATTTAAAGACAGTCTCTATGTATAAACTTAGAGTAATACTGTATGTTGAACATGAATTAAACATTAGATATAGTACTAGCAAAACAATGAGCGACAACGTGAACTGCATAACACCTTGAAGAATTCAAGAAAAACTAAATGGATGAAAATGAGATCAGTCTTAAAGAGAAGAAGTGGGTACATCAATTTGCTTATCAATTAGAGCCTTATTTGGCCCTAAGGATTAAAATGGAGGGAACTTCTTCAATGACCCCGCCAAGTTCATCAACACTAACTTCAAGCACATTTGTGCCACCCCCAAGTTTGTGACTACCCTCTTTGAAGAAACTGGTGATATTTACAATGTTTAAAATCACCACTCGATGAAGATTACTCATGTAAATACTAAAATCTTTGTAATTAGCTTTTTGCATGTGCATGGCCTTGTCCAGCGAACACACACCCTAATCTTTGTACATCTTATTTAATGCATACTAGTGAAGAGTGTCGATCAATAAGTTTTGGCCTGGACTCAATGACACCCCAACCACACTTTTGTTGAGTCTTTCCTGAGGCCCAACGTCCTGAACTTTATCTGTCTCCTCCAAGCTGTGCTTCAGATTCTCTTCGGCATATAGCACACTGTTGGCACTGTCAAAGCCTATTTTTGACTTCTTTTGGGTCCTGGCTCAATGGCTTTACAACCACATTCTCCTCAGGTCCCTGTTGTGAGGCCCAATGACTTGAACTTTTCTATTTTTCTCTCTGATCTTGGCATGCACTTTACAAGTGTGGATCATTCTATCAATTTTTGTAAAACAATGGCTGGAGTTTGCAGTTTCGAATTTGCAGATCTGTAGGCCTGATTTTTGGACTCTGAAGAGACAGCTTTCTGCATTTAGATCATTCCTTCTTGGTTGAAATAATGATTGTGGTTTGAACTTTGGACATGCCACCGCCATGAATATCTAGGTCCATCCCTATCACCTATCAATTTATAGAGGGCCCTCTCTCAGCTATATAGAGTAGGCCATCGGGCCTCTATCTATATAAGGGCATTGGGCAGAGAATTCAAACCATATATAGATGGAGATGAGGGCTTGGCCGTGTTTGACTGTAGCCTTGGTTCATTTTCTGCTTGTGTCTGCTTTTGCCAATGCATTTTAGCTTTTTTCTGCTTTTACCCGTTCATGTAACCTTTTTCTGTCTTTTCAGTGCATGCTAGTGTTTTCATGTCTTTTCTTGTGCGAGATAAGCTTTTTTCTCTCACATCCAGCTTTTCATATATGCATGCTTCCAAAACATCACTTTAGGTGCTTCTAGTGAATTTGTTTTATCCTGCCTACTTCGGCGTAGCTTTCATTTGTGCTGTTAGTTTCTGCGGGTTGTCTTGAGGTCTTCTAATTGATTCTTGATGCTTTCATTGTCATTGTAACATTTTGATTGTAATTTAAAAAAAGGAAAAAAGTGTTGTTTTTTTAATTTCTTACTTTTGGTCTGAATTTCTTGCACAATTATCATCATCAATAATTTTGGAAGTTTCATCAGATCCTCATGAATAATACATCTTGACTTAGTCTAGTTGCTTGCACGAGAGTTGCATGATCAGTGGCAAAAATTGAATGAATTCAACTTAATCCTTAGCAAGATCTTTGTCATCTTGACTGGTATTATTAGATTTAACCTTTTCTTGTCAGCGTTTTTTCTACGGCAATTCTTTTCATGAAAAACTTCTTTATTGTGGTTGTTATATTAGATTGTTTTTTTTATTTTGAAAAAGATTCATTTTTACCTTTTTCTTTTCTTTGTAAAAAAAAAAAGAAAAATATTATATTAAGAATAAATCAAAGTATACACATTCTGCTACGCTAGGCAAATAGCTACTAGTCCAAGTCTGGGCATTAGAAACATTTGTGATCAAACCAACAGCTAACATTGATTCAAATCTAAATCTAAAATCTGTCTAAGATCTTCTTGAAGCTTGGTGGGCCACCATTTTGGTGGATAACCATAACAAGTAAGGTTGCTATGATTCAGAGCCCAATTATCTAATGCATCCGTTACTCTGTTTTGCTGTTGAGGAACATGAATGAAGTGAATCTCTTGAAAAATTTCCTGCAGCTTTTGAATTTTTTTCAATTCTCATAGAATTTGCCAATTTCTGCCCTTCATCAATGAAGACTTTGATAAAATGCTGATGACTAATAAGGAATTTGCTTCTACCTGAATCCTTTGCCAACCAACTTCAAGTGGTTCTTGCAACCCTCCATGAACTGCTTTAATTTCAGCTAAATTATTTGTTGCGTAACCCAGATTTTCTAAAAAGAAAAAGGTAACTGCCCCATCATAAAATTCACCTATGCCTCCCAAACTTGCTTGCCTAGGATTACCTCTGGGTGCTCTGTCTGTGTTCAGCTTTACGAATCCATGTGGAGGTGTTATCCACTTACCCTTTACCTGATGTTTCCCTCTTGGTCGAAAAGCAACCCCAGGAAGACTGTTCAGATTTAGAGGTTAAATTTTGATAAATAATATGAGCCCCATTCTGTAGAGAGATCCAGAGGGATATGTAATTTGTATTTGATAGATTCAGCAACATTCATTTTTATCTTTTCCCAGATAACTATGATTTCCTTACATTCTTGCTAGAAAATTATTCTATTCCTTTCCTTCCACACATTCCATAATAAAAAAATTATACCACTCCATAAAACTTGACCAAGATTTTGACCAGTATTTGTTTGCTTTAACCACTCTCTAAATGGTTGGTCTAGACCCTGAATTCCATACCAGGGAATCTGAAATAACACAGCCAAGTGCTGCCACAAGTGTGTAATAATGAGGCACTGAATGAAAAGATGAATAACAATTTCTTCATTTTCCATGCCCATAACGCACTTTAACGGTCCATTATATCCTCTTTTCATTAGGTTATCCCCTGTTATGACTCTTCTTCTTAATAACAACTGTACAAAGAAGCTAACTTTTGGTCAAAGAACTTGCTGCCATAAGTTTTTAAAAATATCCTTAAGAGGATGAGGGTTCATTTTGCATAGAGACGTATATCCATCTGAAACAGAGTATCTACCTGAAGATTTGTTCCCCCATGCTATTGAATCCTTCTTTGCAGAGCTTGAAGAGGTTCTTGACTGTAAAATATAATCCACTTTCTCCTTTTGATCTGCTCTTAGCTGAATTGGCCACTCATTAGAAGGATTCCAGCAATTACCAACCTCCCAAAAATATCTATTAGGCTTGCTGTATTTGACAACCTTTTCCCATCCCTTTTCATGAAGAGCTTCCATTACGGGCTGCAAATCAGGAAATTGAGTGATTATTGGTGAATGCCCATCCCAAGAATCAGTCCAAAAATTAGTTGTTTGACCATTATTAATTATCCAAAAGAAATGCCTCTTTATGATTTCTTCTCCTATTCTCAAAACTGCCAGGATTGGGGATCCTCTAGAAGGAAGAGTCAGTCTTATTATCCTCCCTGGAACATTATTTTCTGCATACTTCGCTGTAATATTAACAGCCCACAAATCATTAAGGCTCTCCAAAAGTCTTTAATAAAGTTTAGCTGCTAAAGATTTATGCTGCTTAATACTAGAGCGGGATCCTAACCCACCATCCTTTTTAGGATGACAAAGAATCTCCCACGTGACTATGTTCCATTTCCTTTTTTCCTGAGCTCCACTCCATATAATTTTTTGAAATCCAATAGGAATATTGAGTATAGAAGAAACATAAATGGGTAATGCTTGGAGAACTGCCTTAAACAAAGTCATCCTTCCAGCTGATGAAAGTCACTTATTTGTCCATTTCTGCACTTTCATCTTAACTTTATTTACTAGCCAACTCCAATTTTGTAATTGTTTTGCTGCCAACGGAATCCCGAAATATGCAAGTGGAAGGGCACCTTTTCAGAATTTAAAGATTGCAAGCAACATTTCTTCTTGCCTCTGGGAGCAATGGAAGAAAATAATTCTAGATTTCTCTTGATTAATCAGCTGTCCTGTAGCATTGGTGAAAAGCTGAAGGGTCTTTGGAGATTTGAAGCTTCCAATCGAGTAGCCTTGCCAAGAAGCATAGTTACCAGGGTCGGAAATCTGAATGCATTTGAGAGGCCCAAAAAATGTGGAATGTGGAATTTTTGAAAAAGTTCAAAAAAAAATCCGGTAAAATCCGGTTCGGAAAAATAAAATAAATATATTTATATGTATTTATATATGTATATATGCATGTATATATGTATATGTATATGTATATATGCATGTAAAATATTTCAATCTACTAAGGAATGAATATTAATTTAACACTTGCAAAATTGAGAAATGCATAAGAATTTCAAACTTGAATTACATTAAAAGATAGCAAAATGTCCATAGTTTAGAGCCTAAGCTTAAAATTGATATAAAACTTAAGTTTTAAACATTTGCAACTTCAAACCCTGTTTCATAATCAAAACTAGCACTAGCACCATCAACAAATCCTCTATCAAGCTTATCAACACTATCGATATTTTCTTCAACACCTTCAAAAGATGGTTCTACTTCTCCAAGATGAAGATTGTCATTTTCTTTTGCAAGATTATGCTCAAGCAATTTTAAATTGCTATGAACAAACACAAGATCTGAGAGTTTTTTGGCTCCCAGTCGGTTTCTCTTGTTAGTATGGATCAAATCATGCATGCTCCAATTTTTTTCGCATGCAGAATCACTGGCACATTGACTGTGGACATGCATGGCAAGCTTTTGTGACTCTGGAATAGAACCATACGTTTGCCACCATAAATGGGGATCCATACTTACAATGTCTTATTGTGCTTTCTTGCGTGAAAACATTTTTGGTTCTTGAATAGTCAATTGCCTTCTTTAGCCTTCTCATTTTCATCTTGAACCAACTTGTCTATTGTTGCCAATACACCATTCTTTACCTCCTCATCTGCATCATGATCCACCTCTATCAACTTTGGATTCAAATAGCAACCTGCTGCATGTATAGGTCGATGTAACATGTTCTATCGGATGTCCACAATGTCCCAAATATGTTGAACTTCATCATCTTCATTTGCTAGTACTTTTTTAATTTATTTTTTTGCTTGCTCCATGCCCTCATACATAAAAGTAATACAAGGTTTCATGCCATCAGCGAATTTCAACAATTGGACAAGTGTCTCAAAAACCTTTAGGGTGCTCTCAAAGCCCTCCCAAATGAACTACGCAAGATAATTCTCTCAAAGTCCTTTGCAATGCTTTTCTTAGAAAGCTTAGATTGTGCCCATTCTTCACTAACTACAACTCTTTTCAATGTTGTCTACTCCTCCACCTCCCTTTGCAAAGTGATAAAATTAGATGCAAATTTTGTTTCAGTCGGAAAGAGAAGTTCACGTTTTGCAAATGAGCAATACAAGCTCAAAGTCAAATGGTGATTAAGTATAAACTTGGAAATTTGTTTCTCTTCTCTGACAACATTATTTACCCACTCCAACTTTGCAAGATCTTCAAGCAAAAGATCTAAAACATGAGTTGCACATGGAGTCCAAAACAAATGAAGAAACCTGCCCATTAGAAGTTTCCCTGTTGCTTTACAATTTGCTGCATTATTTGTAATAACTTGAACAACATATTCCTCTCCAATCTCTAGAATAATAGATTCAATGCATTTGGAAATGAAATCTACAATCTTCACATAATTACTTGTATCAATTGATTTAATAAACATAGAACATTTAGGACATTGAGCCAATATATTAAAGAGGGGTCTTCGCTTTGTGTCAGACCACCCATCATTTATTACAGTGTAACTTGATTTTTTTCAGTGTCTTTTCATTTTATCTAGTTCACTAGATATAGATGTCACCTCTTCTTCCAGCAGAACAGTTCTTAGGGTTTCAAAAGATGGGATCATAAGTGGTTGGCTTGCCATAATTATATGTTGTGCTTTGCGGTTTGCTCACCTGCAAAAGTTTTATAAACATTTTTTATTACACATTTAAAGAACGTAAAATATTGTTTTAAATTTAACTAAATGATGTATATAAAATAAAATTATAAAACTATAAAAAATAATAAAAAATTAAAACATATCACAATATTATTAAATTTAATTTTAAATGACCTATAAAAAATAAAATGACAACTTAAAAAAATATATAACAAAAAATTGTAATATTATAATAATTGTAATTTAATTTGATTTTATAATTATAATTTATAATATAAAATCTAAATGTATCTGATATTCATATTTAATTTATAATGTTTATTTTTATTTTTTATATTTGTTTTTAAATTTAAATTTTATTATATTTTTAATTTTATGTAAATATATAATTATATATTTATTTCTTTAATAGATTTTATTTTATTTTCTAATTTAATTTATAATGTACAATTATTTTATATTTAAATTATAATTTATTTTTTATAATGATTGTTTTAAATATTTTTCATTTTATTATATATTTAGTTTTATTATTAAATTTATTTATGTAATATTTAAAGTTTGAATTTATTTATATTATAAAATATAAATTAAAAAATTCAAAATTATTAATAGATTTGGTTGAATTTTATAATTATAATTTATAATATAAAATATTAATATATTTATATTTTATATTATAAATTATAATGTTTATTTTATTTTTTTATATTTATTTTTAAATTTAAATTTTTTATATATCTTAGATGTAGTTTTGAATTTTTAGGTTTAAGTTAAATATATTATTTAATATTTATTACTATATTGATATTTATTTATTTGGTATTAAATTTTAATTAATAGTTTTTATTTTATTTTCTAATTCTAATTTATAATTAATCTAAAATTAATTAGATTTAAATTATAATTATAATGTTTCTTTTAAATAATTTTATTTTTTTATGTTTTTTTAAAATTTATATTTATATTATTTTATAATTTAAATTTATAATGTAAAATTATTTTATATTTAAATCACAATTTATAATTTTTATTGTAAAAATTATATTTTATATTGTTTCTATTTACAATATAAATTATAAATTATGATTTAAATATAAATAATTTTACATTATAAAATAAATATAAATTAAAAAAAAAAAACGTAAAAAAATAAAATAAATTAAAAAAAACATTATAAATTATAATTTAAATCTAATTAATTTTAGATTAATTATAAATTAGAATTAGAAAATAAAATAAAAATTATTAATTAAAATTTAATACGAAATTAATAAATGTCAAAAAAAAAAAAAAAAAATTTAAAAACTATTTTTAAGTTTTAACCTAAACTACATCTACATTATAAACCTAAACTATACAAAAACAAAAAATAAATCAAAGACCTACCTCACGCTCCCTGCACCATCGACTGTGTCTACCGTCGATCGCTCTCCGTCTTGCCTCTCAACCGAGCTCTGTTTGTCGATTGCATTCTGCACTTGCCGTCCCCTGGGGCTTGCTGTCACACGTCACTACTTGCCTATGATTGTTGCCGGTTGCCAAACTCCTCGTTGTCATTGTCGCTGGTCGCCGAACTCTTCCTCGCTGTCACTGTTGCCGAACATGTCCTACAACATGACTTCAAATTAACTGTCACTATAACTGTCGTCGTCGGCCGTCTGAACTTGCCCATAGTCTGCCCACAGTCAATCTCATGACTCACGATTGCAAGAAGCAACAACTTTGTGTTTTGTTTCCCTACATCAAAAGGAGTGCATATAAATAAAGTTTTTAGGGTTTGCGGCTGCCCTTTTTAGGGTGTGCGATAGACAACGGTGTTTTTTAGGGTTTGACTTTTTATATTTTAATATTAAAAAATGCCGAACCGAATTTATTAATTTGGAAGACTGCAAAAAATGCATATCGTTGTGGATTTGGGCCAGATGCGGCCAAACCACAAATTGTAAATGTGTAAGAGGGCTTACTCCTCTAGCCAACTTAATACCTCCTAATCTTCTTGTCAACTCAGGCTTTAGATACCAACCTTCCAAGACATTCAGTCAATATAATAAATAAAAAGGAGAAATAGGATCACCTTGCCTAATCCCTCTAATGGCAGGAAAAATTTGAGAACTTACATTTACTAAAACCGAATAAGAAACAAAAGACCAACATGCTTCAACCCACTCAATCCACTCTCTAGAGAAGCCAAAGTGAGCCAAGACCTTACCTAAAAAACTCCAGTCAACTCTATCATATGCTTTTGAAAGGTTAACCCTGATGAACATTGAAGGAGATTTTTGCATTTCCATAGAATGTAAAGCTTCCTGGGCTAAAACAATCTCATCATGTATTTGTATCCCTTGAACAAATCCTCCTTGTTCAGGAGAAATGATCTTATGCATTAGGGGTTTCATCCGATCAACCTTTTTCTTGCTTTGCCACATTTTTATTGATTTTGTTGTTCTTTCTAGTTTGTGATGCCAATACATATTATCATTGCCATTCATACTTGTCAACTCCTCAAGTTAAGATAATCTTTCTTCTCCATGAGCCATATGCTGGTTGCAAAGATATAGAAGCTTCTACATAGGTTATTCAGTGTACTAACAAGGTTTTTATCTTCTACCATCTCCCTTACCACAACTAGCTGATCTCTTATCTCTTTCAACTTTTGAAGATGAAGAGATACAGTCACCAATGCACATTTTGAGTGCATACAGGATTTTATTTAATTCTTTGTTGCATAAAGTTTTCCAAGCTTCATTGGAAGTCCCTTTGCCTTGTAGACGAGGAAAAAAATAATCTGCAAAGGGAAGACCAACAATGGCAAAGGCCTTTTGATCTTTTCCCTCTCATTCACCAACAACGTTAGGTTTCTTCACTTTCCCTCAAACATTCTTGCTTAGCTTTTGCAACGTCAAGTGTTTCAAATTAAATAGATCATCATTTAGTTTGTTTGCCTTTGACAAAATATAACCAACAATGTTTATAGTTTGAAATTTGATGAAAAATAAAATCTCACTTGGCAGAATTAAAGTTACGTGAAAAGACACTTCACATGAGAATTACAGGTGAAAATAGAACAATCTAAAATTAGATTGTTGCTATTACACGATATGACAAGAATTTATGAAAGTCTAATAGCTATGACACTATGTGAGGACATGTGGAAGTATGAATCATAAGAGTTAGTAAAGGATTGGAAAAATATTTCTAATGTACCTTACTCTCATGATCCATATTCAATTAATGATATTCCACACTAACTATGGACATTGGAAATAATATTCTTGGACTTTTGAACTAATCATTATGTTTAACACCTTATGTATTGTTTTTTGGGGGACTTTGTATGTTGTGTCTATAATGGATTTAACTACACTGGGAGGTAACTTTTGGGTGAGTGACATGGATTGCAAGTTGTTTATAGGGAATAATGTGTGATAGGCTTACATGGATTATTGTGCTATTGTATGGGCTACACAAATAAGATGAGTTTGTTGTAGTCACAAATTAGTTATCTTGATGACGATGAACATCAAGAGAATGATGCTTTCAGACATAGTTTCACGATGGTTTTTATGCAATACGAACTAATATTTGGAAATGTGGGTGTTATGGTAGGAATTGGCTCCAAAATGTGTCCAAATGGACTAACTTGCCCATGTTTATTGATACTTTGCAGACTTAATGAGTTTGAGTGTAGGACTTGTTTAGAAATAAGTATTAGAGAGAGATTTAAAAAGCGTCAAACCTCTTTTTTTCCGCGTTTCTAGCAGCAGATCAACACAAGAGACTATGCCAATTCATACTTTCAAGAATCCTTGATGATGCTATGAGTGAATTTCAATTGTGGAGAAGTGTTTACAATTGCAAATTGGAGTTTGGCCAAATTTTCTCACATTTTCACCAATGGGAAAGGGTGAGACTCGTTTTTCATTGATGTTCCCTACAAAAATTGATTGGGAAACTGATCACATCAATTACAAATTGTTTTGTATTTTCAATTTGAAGAAATTTCTTAGGCATTCCTTGGCATATTTTTTTTGGCCCATTTTTACCCTAGGTGTTTTTTAAACCTTAAATTAAAGCTCATAAATCCCTGTAGATTTCATACTAAAAAAGGGTGAATGAGGAGATATCTAATGGGGCCTCACTGCGAAGGAACTAAGAAAAGGGAGTTTGTATGCAATTATTGGGGGAAAATTGTTCGTGCAGGCATAAATAGGATGAGATACCAGCTTGCAAGACTTTCAGCCTTGATGTGAGTCAATGTCCCCAAGTTTATCCAGAGGGTGGTGGAAAAAATGAATGCATAATTGAAGGTCTCTCAAGAAAAAAAGGATTAGAAAAAAGATTTAGTGTTGAAATTTGGGAGGTGTTGTCTCTGTAGCTGGTGCATGGGGTGGACTCATATTCAGAACTGTGGGTAACTACTACTACTCACAGTTCCTGTTTTGGTTTGCAGGATTTTTTGTACCTCATACTACTACTGATGCAGAACACTCGAAAGCATCAATTACAGTCAGGCCCAACTTGAGCAAGCAGGGAGTGTAATTGATAATTTCTGCTCATATTTTAACTTGTTATTCCAATTAGAAAAGTCTACGGATTGGCAGACGATGGTGTACACCATTGATATTTGTGGCACAGGGTTCAGAACCCCTAATTACGAGGCACTTAGAAGGGAAATGTTGCATGAATTTATAATTAATGTGGGTAAATTAATTGAAGATCAATGTGTGATTTGAGAATGAAAGCGATGTATAATAATGTACCATGCATGGATAGATAGGAGGAATAGAATTATTCTAAGTTGCCGATACGGGTACGGGTACGGATACGGGTACGAGAATCGGATATGGGGATACGGCGATTTTTTTTTGGGGGGTTTGGATACGGCTGGATACGGCTGTACAAAAATATATATAAAAAATTAAAAAATATAAAAATATAGACATATAAGCAAAATTAACCACATATTATGCATAGAAGAAACATAATAAGTTAAATAACCACAAAACATACTAATAATTCAATGCCAAATTTCATAATATTCAATTGTCTAAACTTAGATTAGTCTTATTTATTATTACAAGTACATAATGCAAATGTTACAACTTACCAGTATGGACAAAAATAAAGACAAAAGAAATCCCCTCTGCGCAGTTTGGTGAAGATTACAATGAGATGATCAGGTGTTAAATCAAACTTAAAGAGTATGCCCTGTTCTCTTCTTTGAGCTTATTCACGAGTTGAGCTTTTGTATTATACCTGTGCAAATGGTCTCACCATATGTACTACACAGAAAGAGTCCTGGAGAACCATATTTTTGGGTCATAAAGGATAAGCAAAACAGGACATAATTGATTTCAACCTCTCCCTCATCTTGATCATGTTACAAACATTTATTTACTTTGTTTTGGCAAGGCTGAAACGCGATCCAATAACTGGAAGACTTGCTGACTTGCTCTGGCAACCTTCACAGCTGCTGTATACAGCCCTAATAAAGAAGATACAGATGAATCAACTGAGGCTCACGTTTTGAAAACAGTCAAACACAGCCAGCCATTGAAACTGCAGAGAGGTTTTCATACTTTGTTTTGTTTTTTGAAGTCTGTGTTTGACTTTTAATTAAGCAAAATTGGAAAAAAAAAAAAATAAAAAAATGCAGGAAATGCCAGGATACGGCACCCAGACATATCCGGCCGTATCCTGGGCGTATCCCCGCGCTCCCCCTGCGCTCCCGTATCCGGAGAGTGTTTCCCCGCGCTCCCAGGGCCTTGGGGGGGCATATCCGGTAACGTAGGAATTATTGGCAACTTGTCTCTTCCATCGTTAGTACTGTGGTTTTGAAATCTATTGATGCTTCAAATAAGCATTTTTTGAGTTGATTGTGTTTTGTCAGAGCAGGTTGTCTTAGAGGTTAGCATACATGGACAACACTAAAAGTACTGGGTTGTAGGAAGACTTATGGGAAAGATTTTCCATCGATTGCCTGTGTAACACGTTGCATAGATGCAATGTTGAAAGGCATCGGAAAGCTTTAGTGGGTTAGATTGATTTTGGACAAGGCAAAGTCCATAGCTTGAGAGGAAAACACATTGACAAAAAAGATCTTGTTTGACTTTCCATCTTATGGCTTGCTGTAAATTTCATTTCCTTGCAAGCTCTTTATGGCCAAAAGGAAAAAAAAAAAATGTTAGTCTACAATGGATAAATTTATCTTATGTCAAGTAAACAAATACCATTTAAAAAATGAAAGAGATAGGGAGCTCTATGATGAATGGTTCATATGGTACAATACTTGCTAAGGTTTTGCAAACATGGTAGCAAGCTAAGAGGGTTTGATTGAGGGGAAACTTCTTGATTGAGTGTGCTTTAGCTGAAGTAGTGCTAGGATGGGTGACCTTCTGGGAAGTCTTGGTTATTGAGTGCAAGTATCGACATTGACAATTTATGCTATGCTATGCAATTAGTTTTAACCTCAGCTCTTCACCCCTGTGAGCATCACTTGATGCAACTTTTGCCAAGTTGAAAATACAAGCTCATGAGATATATGTTATTGAGAATCACTGCTCATGAGAGATAGGTAATTATGAATGAATCTAGTATTAAATACTATGCGGTTGCACAATTAATGTCACAAAGGGATATTTGATGTTGTTGAGCATGTTTCTGAGAGTTACTTTAAAGACATCTCATCAGAGGATACAATTGTTAATACCTTCAATTAACGTTCTTCATTTGATGGATGGAGATAAACCTTGAATGAGTAGCATTCATGAAGCCATGGATGGGGTTAAACAGGCCATAAAAACCCTATACTAGGTTAGGGAAAGAAAATACCATCCTTTATGAGACATCATTAACAATAGGCAGCATTGAAAACATCATAGGTTACATATTATCGGGCATTGCTTGGAGCCAAAATATGTTTTTTGACCAGATGGGGCTAGAAGGTTTCTATCATTGGATAAAGAAGATTTAGTCGGATGATGAGAACCAAATTACAATTCAAATGTAGTTTCAAGTATATAAGATACTAGAGGGTCTCTTTGGATATAAAATGGCAGCCCAAAGAAGGACACTTGCATTATCGGGTAAATTTATATGGGCTTTCACATTTTAATATATTTGTATCCTTAAATTTGATGACCATTTTTTTGTTTCATTGTGTTTCTATAGGTTTCATTATTAAACAATCAATTAATTACATAGTATGTTCCACTTTTGGATGTAAGCCATGCAATGCATCATGGTGTGCGTGCAATTGGAATATGTTCGAGCACATGTTGTCAAAACACAATTGATAGTTAGTAGAAGAACAACTTGGTTTTTGTTTAGTACAACCTTCGACTTGGCTACAAACAATTGAATGGATTTGATGTCGAGGAAATTCATTTGGTTGAGGTTGATCAATCATTAGATTAAATCGCCGAGACTATTTGGCCCATGTTTACTAAATAGGACATAAACTAATTGGATGCAGTGGAGGTGGTGGCAAGGGCACAACAAGAGGTAGGGGCACAAGGAAAGAGAGTTTTGTGCAGCCACGACTACTCTTGAGATGTATTTTGAGGTTGAATAGGGGTAGGCCAAGTGGTGTTTGGGCCTAGTGGCTGCTCTCTTGAATGTTCGTTTTGTTTCTGGTATATTTGTCATGCCATGCATACCATAATCCATTGATTTTGGACGATATTCTATATTTTTTATACTTTCTATATAAACAGCCTTTCTTCTCCTCCATCTACTTTTGCGTAGTTGATTTAGATGTTGATATTTAGTACACATGTTAGGATGGATTTCTTTATATTAATATGCATTTGAAGCTAAATTGTTTTTCCCTCATAAAGGGGCTGGACCAAATAGGAAGAAAGGAACTCCAGTCAAACACGAGCCCCCATTGAGGAACATGTTGTAGCTCTTTTTCAATGGAGCTTCAAAAGGAAATCCTGGTAAGGCTGGAGTAGGTGGGTTCTTCAGGGACCACTTTAGTACTCCAGTTCTTATTTTCTATGTTGCACTTGGATGTGTCTCAAATAATGTTGCTGAAGGAAAGGCTTCATGGCGATGTTTGGGATTTGCTAAAGAGAAGAGCTGGTCAAGGATCATTGTGGAAGGCGATTTCAACCTAGTTATCAATTCCAACCTCAAATAATGTTGCTGAAGTAAAGGCTTTGTGGAGATGTCTAGACATTGCTAAAGAGAAGGCCTGGTCAAGGATTATTGTGGAAGGCGATTTGAACCTAATTATCAATTCCAACCTCAACTATGGAAGTAAGCATTGACAATTGAGCATAATCATGAACAAGATCAAAGTTTTGGGGGCTGCCATTGATATGATCAACTTTTTGCACATTAGAAGGGGTGGAAATAAAGTGGTAGGCTACTTGGAAAATTTGGATGTCGAATTGGTGGATGGCGGGGTGCCAAATATTGTTATTGCCATAGTTTGGAAAATATAAAAAATTACTAGAAACTTGTAGGACTAGCGAGTTACAGATTTCGGTGAGTAACTCGCCCTCAACTCGCCACCCGTTGCATGATAACAACCACTAAACAAAAATGGCATTTTTCACTTTTACCTCCACATTTAATTGTTTTCTAGTTGTGGTGAAGTGATTTCAATTGGGTTTGATGGATTTTGATGGGTGGAGTTTAATTTAGAGGTAAGAGTCGAGTTTTTTTAATTTTTCTTGTAGGTTTTTGAAGTTTCATTTTAGAATCTATTGTAGGGTTTGAAAACTTTTTTTTCCTTCTTTTATTACCATTTTTCTTTCTTTCTTTGCTAGGTGGTTCGAGTGTTAATCTTTACTTGTTTTTTAATTTGTTTGACAGGGTTTGCAACTTGCACTTGTGATATATGAGAATGGCTTCCTCATCCTCAGGTATTGGTAGTAGGAAGCCAATTTATGGTGACCTTGCTTTGAAGCATTGCATAGAGGGTCCAAAGTATGGAATTGTGATATGCAACTATTGTGGTTTTCTAACGGGAGTTGTGAATCGCTTCAAATATCACTTTGTATAAATCTCTGGCTGACTTCAAAGTGGACCTTGAAGATACACAAGAGATGAATGCTCTCCTTCCTACGTATGTGGAGCAAAAAATAGAAAATAAGAGGACAACTGTAGTAGTTGCATCCAGGAATTCCCCCCATGAATCAGATGAATTAGTAGGATCTTGTATTGGCCCACGGATTGGGGCTCATCTAATAGAGTCAACTCAAGCCAAGTGCCTTCAACTTCACAGGTTTTTTTGGTTCCTCGCAATACTCTTAGTGCACAACCTTTGCTTGAATGTAGTGCTTGGAACAAAGAGAAGCATAATGAAGCGAGGATGGCTACTTCAAAATTTTGGTATTATAAGAAAATACCATTAAGTGTGGCAAGTAGCACATATTGAGAGACATTGGTAACTGCATTGACCTTTTTCGTGAAAGGGTTCAAGGAACCTACTCTACGTGATTTGAGTGGGCCCTTCTTAGAGGAAGTTGTAAAAATATTCAGTTGATAGTAGAGGATCAAAAAAAATTTGGCTTAAAAGGGATGCAATATTTTGTTTGATGGGTGGACGGATGGAAGAAAGTGCACTTTGATAAACTTTCTAGCGTCTTCAAGTTGGTGTTCTTGAAGTCCTTTGATGCTTCCTGCTAAGTGAAGAATGTAAAGACTTTGTGTGATATGTTGGAGGAGGTCTTCATGGAAGTGTGTGTAGTGAATGTCATCTAAGTTGTGATTGACATAACATCAACATACATAGCAACAAGGAGACTTCTTGAGGAGAGGTACCTTGCCTTGTTTTGGAGCCCTTGTGCAGCCCATTGCATTGATATCGTGCTTGAGGATATAGGGAAAATTGGATGGGTGAAGATTGTGGTTTATGAAGCCAAAACTATTACGAAATACATCTACAATGACCCTTGGGTAGTTGGTGTTCTTGAAGTCCATTGATGCCTTCCGCCAAGTGAAGAATGCAAAGATTTTGTGTGATATATTGGAGGAGGTGGTCATGGAAGTGGGTGTAGAGGATGCTGTCCAAGTTGTGATTGATGTAGCAACAACATACGTAGTATTAGGGATACTTCTTGAGGAGAGGTACCCTACCCTATGTTGGAGCCCTTACCCAACCCATTGCATTGATCTCTTACTTGAGAACTTAGGGAAAATTGGATGGGTGAAGACTGTGGTTGATGAAGCCAAAAATATTGCCAAGTACATTTATAACCACCCTTGAGTGGTAAGCTTGATGAGAAAACACACCCAATGGAAAGGAGCTTTTGTGATTAGGAGTTCACATGATTCCCCACAAACTTCTTCACATTACATAGCATAGCAACCTCACTAACTTCTCTTAAGTAAATCTTTGTGAGCATTTGGTGGTTTGAGCCTCCATATTGTAGGAAGGCCGAAGGGGAAAGGGTTGTGAAGGTCGTTTTTGAAGATATGTTTGTGAAGAGCACATACAAGATCCTTCAAGTAATTTTAAACTTAACAATAATGAACTTACAAAGTAATAAAATCCATCACTTTGTAAATTTTATAAATTTTTAATTCATAGAAAGATTTTTATTTTATCATTTATTTATTTATTTTTCGGAACAAAATTCTCAAGTCATAATTTTAATTTTGAATTTTCATACATTTTTTTAGGGTTCTATGCTTGTTGGATGGTGAAGAAAAATTATAGTTTACTTTTTATAAACATTTTATTTGTAGAATTATTGCAAAAACACCAAATCTTTAGAGACTAGTTATTAGTAGTTTGTGCCAGCCCTGTAGCTCTTTGAGGTGTGAATGCAATTGGAGCATGTTTGAGGCCATTCATACGAAGAAGCACAACAGGTTGACAACAAAACGCTTCAATGACCTTATTTTTGTGCAATACTATCTTTATCTTTGTGTCAAACATGTGGATGGGAAGGAGGGTCATGATGCGATTTACTTGGGTAACATCGATCCATACTCAAAGTGGATTGTTGAGGATTTGCATCCCATGTTTATCGAGGAGGAGATCACATCTTTTGAGAGACGAGCAACGAAATGGCAGTGTCAATAGAGGTGCATATGCAAGCGTAAGCAAAAGCATTGGGAGGGGTTGGTCATGATGATATATTTTAGGACAAGTTTTTCTTGAGGAGGATTCTTTACCTTCCACTTCCAGAGCGTAGCTGGTGACTATGAAGAGTTGGAGGGGGTAGATAAATTTATGGATTTGTAATTTTTATGATGATGATCAATAATCATATGATATTATGGTGCATTGATGAGCATTGTACTCATTTTTAGTTTAAAACTAGTAGAAAAACTAGTACAAATATCTTAAATAATTTTATCTAAAAAAGGACGATGGATATCAATCTAACTTCATCACCTTCTCTGCGTTTTTTTTGTTGATTGGTGATAGATAGCCTCAATCTAGCTACACCACTATGTTGGAATCGAGAAAATCTTTTTGGAAAAAAAAGAGGGGCTCCAAACTCCATCGCTTGCCTAAGATATTGCACTTTTAAGAAAAACTGCCTTATGATGGTCAAATGGATGTCGAATTTAAGGTCCTCCATTAATTTTTATGCACTCATGGACATTACAGCCCACTACCACCCTCCACAACCGCCATTGTAGGATGCCTATTGGCGTAAATACACGAGTTCTCTATATTCATTTCTTATAGCTTTTAACAGTATTTTACTTGTTATTAAGTTTATTTTATGATTTATTTTTGATTTGCCATGTTTCTGGTTGGTTTTTCCTAGTCCGGAGTCTTGAGTCCCCATCAAAATTTTGGGCCACCGAGTTTTTGCGAAGTCTGAGTTTTAAAGCTATGATAAAATTACTGCTCCATCCATTTTCTCACTATTACTTTAATTTTTGCATGGTCACTTATTCCTCCACCTGCCTACCTGCACCCTTCATTTTCCACCTAATGCCTTCTCTCACATGTGGGGGGTTTCTCTTTTCTTCCCATCTCTCATCAACAAACAAACAATTGGGTGCATGAGATTTACATCTTTGCCAAATGAGTATGATGTTCCCTTTTGCCCTCTTTCCTTTTGTAGGGCGTTTCTCCATGTTCTTGGTCCTTTTTTGGGTTCTCCTTGGTTTGTTGTGGGTTCTTCCTTTGTTTTTTTGGTGGACTTTTACTTTCTCTTCCTTTTCCCTTGTGGGCCGGATCTCTCTTTGCGGCCAGGGCTAGAGTTATTGTATTGCTTGAACATTGGGAGAATTTGGAAATTAGCTTAGGGTTTCTTGATTAGAAAATTAGCAATTTGGAAATCCTTTAGTGGGCTAGGGCTCTAGACATCCACTGCATGAATGATCTTGTTAAAATCGGTATCCTCTCCCTCCTTTGTGAAGGATTTGGATGGATTTAAATGTCTTTGTGATATTTTGTATCTACATTTGTGACTCAAAAGCTTTGGGGTTTTACTCTTCTATGTTTTCTGAATAAATTTTGGGGGTTTAAAAAGAAGCTATTCTGTGGGGCATATTCTCTTGTATGTGAGTATCTTGTCAGCCGATGTAATTGGTATTAAAGGAAGGACATGGCTATCCTCTTATTGTATCTTGTTTCTAGGTTTTTATTTTTATGCCAGTTATCTTTCTTTGATTAGATTCGCCTCTCCCATGGATCATGATGGGAAAGCAACCATAAAAATTAGTGAAGGTTTTGGCTTTAGGAGGAGCCCAAGGTTGGTTAAAGGCAAAGGATTTTTTGAAAGGATTAATCATGGGCCAAATAAGAAAATGGTTGAACTATTATTCATTGAAGGATGCTCATACTGCAGACCATGGGTTGGTGGATGATTTGGAATTAAAATAGCTGATGGATGATATATATATATATATATATATGTCAGTATCATCATCATCATCATCATCATCATCATCTATATATAAATGTATAGCTTTTCAAATATATAGTTAAACTGTTAAACATCATTAAGCATTCGAAAGAGATGAGATTCAAACAACAACATCGATGACATTGATTAATGAACAATAAATATTAAACGTTGACAATTGAAATAACAAATTGAGTGAAACATTGATATACAAATACGGAATAATAATTATGTATATATGATTGTTATATTATTATTAATGATCGGAAAATAATTGTTTGAAAATGTGCCCTCCCTTTTGCTGCACTTGGTGGCATAAGCCAGAAACCTGTCAATTAATAGTAACACATTCCCATGTTGCTGGTAGCTATATTCTATGAAAATTTCATTCTATCTATGCTGAAAGAAACATGATTGAGATGTCCAGCGGCTGCCTATATAATATCCTAAAAAAGTTTGGTGGTTTGCAATTGGAAATAGGAAATCTGTAGGGGGAATTGTATTCCTATCCCAAGGGGGATCATTTCACCTAATAAATTCATACTGTTTCAGATTAACCTTGATTTATTCCAGTCCAAAAAGAACCTCTCAAATTATAGTCGAGAAAATTAAATGAACACTAAACACCTTGGTGACACCAGGTTGTCCCCCAATATGACCCTCCTCACCGCTCCCCACCCCTTTTTAATTTACACCATGTTTTAATATGTTTTTTCAAACAACTGTTGATGTGGGGGGCATAATGATGTCCTTGCTACGCCCCTAACAGGTTGGGTCATCCCTCGATGTCTTAAAGTGATTATATATGATTATACAATTATTTTTTGGTGCTTTGTAGAAAGTCTAAATAATAGCATCAGCTGCACTGGGTCGCGTAAACCAGAAACTAATCAATAAATAGGACCACATTCCCATGTTGCTGGTAGCTATATTCTATCTGTGCCAAAAAGAAACTCGATTAAGCTGTCCGGCGGCTGCCTATATTATATCATAAGTAGGTTTGGTGGTTCATACGTGGAAATTGAAAATCTCTAGAGGAAACTGGATTCACATTCCAATCAGGATCATTTCTCCTAATAAATTCAGTCTGTTTCAGAGTATCCTTGATTTATTCCAGACCAAAGTGAACCTCTCAAATTACAGTTGAGAAGATTTAAAAAAAGTTAAATATGCCCCTCCCTAAAATAGGACCCAGGACAGAGAGAAAAAAGCTAAAAAAAAAGGGAACATGGAGAGACGTCCCCTCCGTGTCCCTGCATCCCCGAAATGTCCTGGATGACCCCAAAAGGCAGGGGATGCATCCTTGTGGAATACTGATTTATAGTTATTTTTTTAATTCTTTAATTATTATTTTTAAATTATTGATCTGTATTTACAAATTAAAAATATTTATATTGCTTGAATTCAGATCAATTTTTTAGAGTTGATATTAATATATCTTTTTTTTTAAAAGTTTTTTCTTATGTTTTGTATGGACATACCCAAGATTATCAAAACCTGGGGTCACAAAACAAATTGGCAAACCCCCGCCCTGTGCCCGTACCCATACCAGTACTGTGGTAACTTGGATATTCTATGATTTTTTAATTTGTTGAGTCTGGCTCAGCTTGGTGTATTGATCTTGCAAGATCGAAGTCTGCTTACTATGATTTTGTCTACTTAGTGTGGTTTTTGTATGGGTGTTGTTGTAGCCAAGAACTATTGTCTTGTATTTTGCCTTTGTGTGCATATCAACCCATGGCTGATTGCTAATCTATCAATCTGCCTATACATGATACTCATAGTGATTTAGCCCTCGAGAATTGTCATTCCCTCTTTAGTCAGCCCCCGGAACTTGCTATTTTAAGATTCATTCTTTAGGTCATGGGAGGATTGCAACATAAATTCAAGAGATATACTCAGAGATTTCTGCAAGTTCAATAGAAGCTGGTTAATTAATTTGTTTTTAATTTCTGGGCCAAATATGTTGCTGTCACTCTCTATATTGGTATGTGTGGTGGATGGCAATGAGATAATGCATTTTTATTATAAATGTTGTGTAGTTTTAAAATCTGAGATGATTATAAAGTATATAATAATGTGAAAAGATAGAATGTTCATTTTGAACAGAGAAGATCTCATATACACATTTGATTTGGAAGAACATTGGCAGACAATGTCATCTGCTAGTGTGCTGACACCAGACTCCCATAAGCGTGCAGACATTTGCTGGGTTAAATTTTCTTGGGCCTTATCTCTCAGAATAGAAACATGACAACATTTTGTAACTGAAGTTTAATTAATTTATTTTTATCACTTGAATGCCTTTGCAGGTGCTGCTCACTGCCTGGGAAATTTATACCGTTCATATGGGCACAAAATCACTTCAGGATTGATTGAGACAAGTAACATTGTAACAAAACTAATGAAGTATTCTGAGGTGCTTTTTTTCCTTCAAGAAGTTTCAATTCGTCCATTTGAATATTAAGGCATTATCCATTCACAAGCTTATATATGGAGGGAAACTTTATGAAGTACGATAGTTCATAATGCTATAACAAAAAATGCCAAGTAATGCTTTTCTTGAATGTTGTAACTCATTTTAGTCTGTCGGGGACATCTAACTAGTAAATAGCTTTGTTAATTTTCTCATTTGTCCACTTAACATGGCTGAAGAAGTATTGATTGTTACATAAAATTTTAACAGGTTGGTGTCAGGAGTGTGGCTCTTCAGATGCTTCAGGATGCTCTAGAAGGTTCTGGAGGGGCAGGTCCATATGCAGCTTACTCTGAAGCTTTCCGTATAGTTATGCGGTTTGGTGTGACAGATAAATCGCCTGCTGTAAGAACTGTGGCAGCTAGATGTCTGAGAGCATTTGCAATTACTGGAGGGCCTGGATTGGGAGCTGGAGGACTCGAAAATTCTGCTTCTCATTGTGTTAAGGTAGGCTGCTTATTGTTTTTTTTGTTTATTTTTTTAATATTTTGAAACGTCTTTCATGTGCCAATAAAATTAAACTCCTATTAATCTGCTGTGACTGGATGACAAAACAAGCATTTTGATCTTTTTGATTTATGTTATATCCCTGGAAAAGAAAATGTTTGTGCATGGTTTGTCACACTCATAAATTATTCTTATTATTGTTAACTGTCTGTTGTAAGAAGATACGTTTTTATATGGTAAATGTGACATGATCTTTCACAACATAAGGTGGCATGATGGCATTATGCATTCTCTAAGTTTGCTTGACTAATCAAATTACTGCCACTGAATATAAAACATATTATAAACGGATTAATAATACTGGCCCATTGGGCTACATTTTGAGAACAAAAAATAATAGTTTGCTTCACAAGGTTGAGCCAAAGGTCCAGAAATAAGAAAATTTACTTCTAGGTAGGTCGTCCTGTTTATTATAGAAGGCCCCAACGTAACGGCAGGTAATATGGAGCATCTGGTGGATTCTGCTTATGTCTAGCCCACCATTTTTTTTCTTGTTTTATTGCACCCATGTGAGAGTATATCATGGCTCTAGAGAGGATAATAACATCTTAAGTTGCCACAAATGGGATTCAATTAATGTTTAAAATGCCACATTAATTCATGAGTTGGGAAAAACATGGCTTTATCGTAGAATAAAATCCACATAAAAAGGCGAAGAAACCAATGGAATGGCTGCATGCCTCGTTGGTACTCATGCGGAACAGTAAGATCCCAAAATTGTGTTGTCTGTGATGACATAAGTACAAACCATCATGACTGTGTTGAGACAGACAAAGCCTAAGCTACATAAGCACCCATTTGCATCATAGATGGTGTAGACTGTAACATCAATATTGCCATGGTTATCAGTGTAAATGCATATTTTAGTAGCCAATGAGGTATGTGGTTAATGTTTGTATTGTCAGCCTTAGGTAAATTTTTAATAACTCATAAGTATGTTAGATTGTTGATGGTTGTGTTAACCGACAACTCAATGGCTCTTCTTGTCATATAAATAGAATGATGTACGTCGGGGAAGGGCGATTATAACTGGTCCTCCTTGTACTGCGTGAATTGTATTTACACGTAGCCTTTATGAATACAAAGCTGCTATTGTTTAGATACTCTGCTTTGCTATGGTGTGTTATGCAAATATTATTATGTGTTTGCGGTTATTGGTAGTCTAGTAACTCTATAATCATTCTAAATTCTGGTGTTGCTCCTTTAAAGATTGTTGGGTCAAGTTAAAGTTGGTTCAAAGCGAAGCGTGATGAGGCACCCCATTATCTTATAACATCTATGTGCTGAACATAACCATGAAACACAATGACAAAAGATATGATGCGTACAAGTAATAATTCATGCTATTGACTCTGAACAAAGGCGGAGAAGAGGGAAACACAGTCAGGGAGGGAACCAAGAAGTTAAATGGTCCACACGATTGGTGGAGCAACATAGAAGAAGACAAAGGTTGCAACATGCTGCCAATTCTAAAAAACCATCAAGCGAAGTATGAAGCGGAAGCAAAACCAAGGCTGAAACCCAAGTATAATTCAGAGTCAGAGTTAGAGTTGGAGCCAAAACCAAGCAAGGGTTTAGTCGGAAATGGGGGATTATACACCACTCATAGTAAGAAGGGGGTAGAGATTGCCAAAGCCCCTTTTGAGGACGTGTGGACCTTGCTGACTAGGTTGGGTTGGAGGGTGCTGCAAGAGACTCACGTGAAACTTTTTTGGCAGACCAAACAACAAGCTGGAAAGAGTCATACGAAAAGGGGATTTAACGACTTGCAAGATAGTTTATGGATCCCTGTTGAAGAAAGGGTCGAGCGTAGGGATGTGTCCGATAATGCTAAGAGAGCAGAGGAATATCTAGTGCAAACATTCTTAAGGAGACTTGTATTTGAAGAGACACGTTAGAAGCATCCTGTAACCAGAGCCATGGTTATTCCATCGATTCCATCTCTTGAAAAGTAGAAGTTGCCAAAGATCACTAGTGACAGATTGGAAGATCTCGTATGACATTGCAGGACATTTAATAATATTGACTGTTAATGGGTATATTGATGAATGTCTTTAGTTGCGGTGCTTTCCAACCACACTTTGAGGAGTGGCGATTGATTGGCTCACTAATGCACCCAACACCAATAAGGTTACTTGGGAGAAACTGAGGAAACCGTTCGAGAATTAATTTAAACTTCTTAGAGACAACAATGAGATTGCTGCATAAATCTATAGCACACTTCAAGGAGTTGCCATTGATTGGTTCTCTAATGCACCCAACACTAATAAGGTTACTTGAGAGAAATTGAGGAAACCATTTGAGAAAGAATTTAAGCTTATTAGAGACAACAACGAGATTGTACATAAATCTATAGCACTTGACAGGGTGAATACAAAAATGTTCGAGCCTATAGCAAAATATTCAAAGAACTATTAGGAAAGCTTGAAAAAGAACCTGTTGACGGCCTGAAGAAGCGATGGTTCATTGAAGGGTTGGTACCCTCGTTGCAGAGGACAATGAAAGTGGTCCCACCCTCATCTTACAAATATGCTTCCAACCAAGTCATGGACATTGATAGTGATAAAAAGATGTCCTTGCACTTGATAGAATGCAAAGAAGATGACCCTACCTCCAATGATGACGTTGAGGCTGGATCAGTCTGAGCCTTGAGATGATATGCTTTGGATGATGAAGGAACCAAAGGGAGACACTGAGAATGAAGGCAAGGATTTTTTGTATAAGATTTGTCAAGTTAAAGGGAATTCAATTAAAGCCTACCTGTACAATTTGCGAAATAAGAGCAACCAAGTATGCCCACACAAGGAGAGCCATCGACACTACCCTCCACAACATTGGGGAACTACCAATGACATAATATTAGTGGTCATAGGAGTCAGATTTAGTACGACTCCCAATAATGACATTTCGTACAGTGTTGAGAGTGTAATGAGTGGGGCCGTTTCACAAAAGAATACCCTATCCAAAAGGACACTAGACTTCTGTGTAGATGGTGCTTGCTCAGGGACAATAACGATGGCAATTATCCAAAGCAAACCAACGCCAATATGATTGACATCATCAAAGGGCAAATAAGTTATGGCAATCACCAGAGCACAAGTGAAGAAAGCTAATTACCTCAATCCACGTATGGAGAAGGAAAGGTAGGCCAAAGCAAGGGTGGAAGTCAAGAGGGCTATGGTCAAGGAACGACGTCAGTCACATGAATATACAAGCAAAATGGCTAGTGTTAGTAATTTGGCCTTGACAGGGCAAATTACTATCCCTACTATTCTAAACTTTCCCAGAACGGTCAATTTCCCCATACAGCGGGTCAAACTATAGTCTAAAAGCATGAGCAAAGGGAAATGTGGACAGTCAAGTATCAAATTCAGTCATGATGAGGATCTATAGCAAACGTTTCACAATCGAGTGAGAAGGGTCTTTATCAAGATTTAGTGACAAGTGCTTATGATTATGCGGAGAATACATGCATGAAGATTAAGTTCCGAGTGACAACGAGGTTTTTTTTTAATATGGTTCATGTTTACAAATGGACTTATCAAGCACGCATGAGCAAAGGGAAATGTGGACAGTCAAGTATCAAATTCAGTCATGATGAGGATCTATAGCAAACGTTTCACAATCGAGTGAGAAGGGTCTTTATCAAGATTTAGTGACAAGTGCTTATGATTATGCGGAGAATACATGCATGAAGATTAAGTTCCGAGTGACAACGAGGTTTTTTTTTAATATGGTTCATGTTTACAAATGGACTTATCAAGCAAATAGAGAAAGAATGAAGATCAAAACTGCTTTGGAGCCTCCTTTGGGGTCATTAACGAGCTACAGTCCATTTAAGAACAAGACACCTACAACAGGTTTGAAAAGGCCATATCTCCTATTCAAATATCATAAACAATTATAAAGCTATAGACCTGTAGGTTCGCTTATGAATGAAGGTGACTGTTTTCTTTCAGACACCTACAGAATACAGGTTTATATTTTTTCAGATTTTTTCCATCCGCTGTTTCCCCCAAGAAGACTTTTTCCTTAGTATTTCCTTCCTCAAAGCGTTGTTTTTTCATCTCTCAAATGGCTAAGTGTTGGAATAATTTCCTCGGACAATTTGTTTGAGGGAAAAAATCCGAGGGAATGCATGTTCAAGGACTTTACAACAAGTCCGAAAGAATTCAAAAGGGCAGTTCTTTCGCGAGAAAATTGCAAAGGACTCTTTCAAAAACCCTGAAGGGCATGTGCTTTTCGGGAGGGATCATTTCAAAAATCCTGAAGGGTAGGTACCCTTCGGGAAAAGTTCAAAGGCCAAGTCAAAAAATCTGATGGGCTTCTCTCTCAAAAGAATGGTTCATTTCATTTTTTCTGAAGGGGATGTGTCCTTCAGAAAAGTACCCTTTCAGAAAATCCGAAGGGCATGTGCCTTCGGAAGGGTCATTGACAAGAATTTCGAAGGGCGCCTGCTCTTTGGAAAGGCTCATTTTAAGGTCGAAGGGTCATTTTTAAGCTTTCGGAGGACAATTTCAAAAATCCCGAAGGGCACCTGCCCTTCGGGAAGGTACACTTCAAATTTGGAAGGGACATTTTCAAGAATCCCGAAGGGCACCTGCCCTTCAGGAAAGTTTATCTCATGAATTTTAAGGGCTTTTACAAAAGCCCGAAGGGTATCTGCCCTTTGGGAAAGACGATTACAAAAAGTCCGAAACATAACACTTTGCAAAAATTTCGAGGACTTTTAAGGACCCATTCAAAGGGACAAGAGTCCGAAGGAATCCTTCGGACAATTTGTCTGAAGGAATTCCTTCGGAAAAGTCACAGGCCAAAGAAGAAAGTGTTTGGAAGATTTTACATGGACAAAAAGTCCGAAGGAATTCCTTTGGACAAATTGTCTGAAATTCCTTCGGAAGACTTGAACAAGGCAAAAGTCCGCAGAAAGAGAATGCCGAAGGAAATGAAAGGAGGCCTAAAGAGGAAAGTCTTAAACAAAAAGTCCGCGGGAAATTGACTGTGGATAGACCAAGGGGAAGACAAAAAATCCGAAAGAATAGACAAAGGCTTAGGGAAAGAACTCAAAGAGAATGAACAGAACCAAAGGAAATACATAGGAATATCATTGAAGGAAAGATAAAGTACGCATAGAACAAGGGAACCAAGAGCAGATAAGCCCGAAGAAATACATGCAAAGGACGGAATCAACGTGGAATACTTTACAAAGCAAAGGCTATTTTTGGTTGACTAGTCAAATCTTCAGTTGATTGGTTGTTAAAGTCATGCTTCTCCATGGTTTGACTAGTCACCACATGCATCCAAACGTTCCAGCTCAACTTCCAGCTCAGCTCAGGCTTGACTTCTAATTTTGGCATTCTTCTCACGTTGCAAGGCTCTCAACGTTCTAGCAGTCCAAGTGGAGTTGACTGGACAAATTCGTTGCACATCTTGTTTTTCATGCAAACGAGAAGATCTCTTCTTCCAACTCAGCTTGCAAACGAATCAAATGGAGTTCCTTATTTAGATATTGGCGTAGTATACCATGCAAAGAAAAGTTTGACTTTCATAATTCCACTATCCATTCTTCTACGCCACCTGGGATTTATGTATGTTTGGAGTTTTTTTGGAGAGTGTCTTGTTTATTTTAAGAGTTAACCTTTCAAACTTGGCCTCACTGTGATACTTCTACGCCAATGTTTGAAAAGGCATGCAATTTTTAAAAGAAAGATTTTATTGAATATTCTATATTGTAAAAAGGTGTTAAGTCTTGGTTAATTAACCGAGACTAACCCTTTCCTCTTTTAGAACTGCACTTAAGGCTATTTCAGGTTTTGGAAAAGGCTATTTATTGGCTTAGTCAAGTCATTGAAAAGGATCCCTGAAGTTTGTAAAGAAGAAATTGTAAACTAGACTAGTCATCAATAAAGAAATTATTTTGGATCTGAGTTTTGACAGGGGATAGTGTGTAATCTGATTGTGCATCAGCGTATAAGTGAGATTTATCTTCTTTTGCAGGTCCCTTCCTCACCTTTTTGCAGGGCATTTGAAGAGGTTTCCAACCCTTCATCTGAAATATTTATGCTTAAGGACAGAATTATAGATTTCATTTGATTATATGTGTGCATTGATTTCAGTAACTTCAGAGGGTTTTGACAATTCAGGTGTATCACCCCCTTTTAATTATATTTCCCTTTTCAGTTTCCTTCTCCCTTTTCACCCCAAAAATCACAAAAATCACAGTAGTCAAGTTTATTGAAAAATCTAAAGGGAACCAGCCCTCTCTAGAGGTTCTTCTCATCAAAGAGTCACCCACACTCAAAGAAGTTCCAATTGTATCAACGGGAGTGAGGGTGTGCTTTGCACATCTTCAAACAGGGTGCACTCTAGAATGATAACAGCTAGTAGACTGGAATTCGACAAATCTATTGCACAACACGTCTTGTAGACCACTATACCTGTGAAAATAGCTGACTTGTTGCAAAGCATTCAAGAACTCAAGAATTCTCTAACTGCTACCAGACAAGATATAACCTTGAACATGGAGCATACAATGGCACACCTATTGTCAGGTGATGGGGAGAGCAAAAAGCAGAAGAATGAACCCATAGTCGAGCCTTCCTTGTCAGGGGACCAAGTGATCAATCGTGTGCACATAATGATGAACCTGGCTCCATAATCAATAGTTGTGCATATGGAAATTCTGGCTAGGAATTTGACAAATACTATCGTCAATGGTGGTTATGGCGTGATCAAGAGGAGACTTGGAAGAGTCTTGGGAAGCCAACTATGTGGGCTTTGATATTCCAATTTGTAGGAGCAAATCAACATGGCATTAAGGTAATGGGTGTATTGGTGGGACAAAAGGTAATTACTGCAACCAAATTATTTTTGTTGAATTTTGTGGTCATCTCATTTCAAAAGAAGGCCTATGATGCACTATTGGGTAGGGGAAGGTTGATAGCAACCAAAGTCAATCGTAACTAGAAAAAGAATTTGATCTCCATTGAAAACAAAGGACTAAAGTATGCCATAGGTTTGAAGAATCATGAAGTCAATGAAGAAGCAACCTCATAAGACTCATTGGATACAGACTTCGAAGAAGAATGCTTGGTTGAAAGGAATCAAGGTATGATGGAGCCGAACAATGAAGGGGTATTGGAGTAATAATTGTGCTTTGAAGATGAGACAAACTCCCTCAACAGTTTGTTCCATTGACAGATAGAAGACTGAGAAGTGTTCTAGTGTGATTGCAATAGTGACGAGATTATGGAGATTGCAGAACGCCAAGGTTTGCAATGCGATGACCAACACAAATGTCAGTAATGTAGTAATGCCAAGTCACTTAGAACTATCAGCATCACATTTGGCATACCAATTGGAGTTCAAAGAAAACAACATGAAGGGTGTAAAGTTCGATGAAATGTTGGCTCGCCAATTGGATTGGGAAGCCAAATTAAAGTTAGGGTACTTGGACTAGAAGCCGGTTAAAGATACAGTAAACATATCTATATTAAAAATTTGATCAAGGATCACAAATGTCAATATGACGGACATTGAAATTCTATGTACGAAAGCACAACGTGCCAATGAAGAAATAGGAGCGGAGAAAAGTCAAGAAAAAATAAGTGATAGGGATGCATACGAATAACACAAAGGCAAAAAGATTAATCAAGTTAATTATTTCAAATTGCATGACCAAGTAAAAGCTTCTTTCATAAAGAGATTCAAAACCCTGACTTCGTTAAGCCATCCACTCTTCGACAAATGCCAAGGTAAGGGATGAAAAATCAAGTGCAACACAATTAAAAGAAGTTTAATAAGCACTTCACAACATGGAAACAAGAGAAAATGAGCTATGAAATAAACTGCAAGAGGCTAAGACATGGGCACAAGTAGTAAACGAACCGCTGGGGGAGTTGATAGAGAGAAAATCCCCGAGTCAAATGATAGAAGAAAGACAACAACATGATAGATTATCAAATATAATCATCAAAGGGCTGAAAGGTGATGGAGAGGGGTAGGGTACAAGCCGCTTAACAAGGGACTTCTTGTCAAGCCGGTTATAATGGAAAGGTTAGATTAGACAAGCTAGTAGAAATGGTAAGTTGAGAGAGGGAGGAAGAGATAAGCATATTTGGGTCACAATGGTGAACTTTGAGGATAAAACAAGAGTACTACGAAACAAAGGCATGTTGAGATGCTCACACTGTTATCTAGATGAAGACTTAACCTTTTTGCAGGTAGAAGAGAGAAACAAGTAGGAAAAGGTGAAGGCAAAAAGTAATAAAGGGAGATTGGCATACCTAAACAATGGGAAAGCCTATATCACAACTTGACAAACCCGAAACAAATAGAGAATATGGCCCACTCAGGAGCATCTTACGATGGTAAGTTGGAATTGTAGAGGCTACCTTGGAGAAGAGGACTCGGGTTAAGGTCCCTAGCTAGAGACATGTATAATCATTTTGACCGAAACACATGACCACGATAGGTTCAAGACACCAGATTTGGAAGGATACAAGAAGGCAAATATATGGAAATAAAGCAGTAGAAATAGACAAGGGGCATGGGGGTATAATGGTGTTAATAAAGGAATCACAGGGCTGAATTATTAGAATAGAAAAACAAGATGAAAATTCCCTGTACATTTGGATAAGAATCTTAGAAAATGACACAAATATTAGCATAGCTGCATGTTATTTTGTGCCCAAGAATTCCAAATTTTATAAGACACATGACCTAGACCGGGAAGACCCATACTCATCCCTAAAAAGACCCATACTCATCCCTAAAAAGGGACATTTCAGTCTATAGTAAAATTGGGGAGATTTGGTTAATAGGGGACTTTAATGCAAGGACAACAAACAAACAATTCAACATTCTAGGATGTAATGAGGATCTACATATGAATCCTCTTTGGATGGTAGAAGAAGAAGATCAGCAATGGACCAGGGCTTCGAATGATGAGCATGGGGATATCACACACTTTAGAGAAGAGTTATTAGATTTATGCAACATACACAACTTGATTATATGTAATGGTATGAGTAAATGGGAAAAATAAGGAAATTATATGTGCAAAACTTACAATAGGTAGAGTGTAATCAACTACATTATATGCTCACAAAATTGTATACCTAGAATAAAAGAACTAGAGGTAGAAGATTCTCTTGGGGAACTTAAATTATTTCACAACCCAATTCTTGTGAAACTGCAACTACAAGGATACAAGCAACACGATAAGCACACTGCGGTCAACCAAAGTAAACCACCATTGAAAGGAAACATACTCTTGATAGAGGAAAATTAGCAAGCCTTCAGGGTGGCATTGAATAACAAGTTGTAGGAAGGTGAAAGTAAGTGAGCACCTGACATTGGTATAGATTACACTAAGAGTGAGAGGTTAATGCACACCATTCAGGAAGCCCTAAACACATGCAAGAGAGAAGGAATAAATAAGCTTCATGACAAACCTGTGCTATAATGAAGAATGCAAGGCAACACAAAGACCGCTGAAGGAACCAATAGGTAGAACAAAGGCAAACATAAAAATATATAAGCAATTGGTGAGGGCAAAAAAAGAAGAATCTACAAGAACTAGGAAAAAAGAGCTGGTTTACTTAGGGAAACATGAACCAAACAGATTTTGGAGGGAGCTCCGCAAGGAAAAACGCGGCAAAGAACAACATAACATCAAGTTAGTGGCTGGATATTCAAAGCAGTTGTATGATCGTGAAAATGAACAAGACGCACCTCCAACTATCATTGTTAATGAATAACTTTTCACGACTAAAGACATCATACTAGGGATTAAAAAGATAGCAACGGATCAAGCTCGAGACATGGACAACCTTCAAGTGAAGCATTTAGAATGGAGAGTAGATTCCTAGCACCGCAAATCAAAGAAATTTTCAATGAGGTCATCCAAAATGGCTTCCTGTAATATTCCAAATCGGAATATTTTGTAAGAATTTGGATTCCTTGAAAATCCCTTCTAACGAATTATTGATTTTAAATTGAAATAAAAATTTATATAACATGATTTTTAATTCAAAATTTTTGAATAATAAAGTATTTAATCCACAAGGGGTTTCGTCCTTGGGCTTTTTGATAACAAGGGTTTTCGTCCTTGAGATCATGTTTTAATGAATATTATTGGATGCCTTCTTCCAAAACAAAGGTGGAGTATTTATAGCGTTAGCCTTCCATTAAAAAGATATGTCTCCTCCCAAAAGTGGCGACTCTCCCAAATGTGACGACTTTTCGAATGGCTGTTATTAATTAATGAAATATACTAACGCTCCCTTAATGACAATGATTTCCTCCCTTGAGTGTGGTGTTCCCTTAATGATGATAATTATTAATTAATGTTGTCTTAATGACAGCCTGCCCTTAATTCCAGCGACAACTTTTTGTTAATTCCAGCGCTCTCTTTATTTAAGGCCAGCGATTGAGCATATTTCAGTGA
This sequence comes from Torreya grandis, assembly GCA_037957365.1. Classification (NCBI taxonomy): domain Eukaryota; kingdom Viridiplantae; phylum Streptophyta; class Pinopsida; order Cupressales; family Taxaceae; genus Torreya; species Torreya grandis. The sequence continues at coordinate 4,514,073 of JARHVA010000242.1, forward strand.
TTTCCTTGAGGGCGATTTGATGACAACAAGTTTCTTATTTAATTCCAGCGATGTGGACAACTAGCCTAATCATTCCTTTGTTTGAAAGCGAAAATGTAAACAATCCCTCAAATTATCGAACTATCATGGTCAATCCTTTTTTTGCAAAGCTGTTTGGAGTATTATAGAATGTAGGATTAGTAGTTTGGTGGAGCAAAAAGGAAAGTGAGCAAAGGGGCAAGTGGGATTCAAACCCAAACTCTCAACAATCGATCATTGTCTCACTCTTAGACACCTAGTTGAAAAGGTTTGGGATAAAAAAAGGGATGCATATTGTTGCTTCCTTTGTAGGGTTCAAAAAGGCTTTTGACATAGTGCCAATGAGCAAATTATAGAGCAGAATGGAGGAACTAGGGGTCCCAGTGCACTACCAAGGAGTAGTTCACAGATTGTATGAGCAAGTCAAGGCTAAAATCAAATGAAGGCAGGGCTGTTTGAGTGTTTTGGGAGTGGCATAGGTGTCAAACAAGGCTGCCTTTATACCCTACTTTATTTGGGCTCTACATTGACAAGCTAGAAAATTGGATAGACAAATTTGGAGGGGAAGGGGTCCAATTGGCCAAATATGTGTTGAAACTCTTGTTTTATGCCGATGACCTAATTCTAATGGCAGAGACAACCCAAGATCTAAGAGATCACCTATAGGTTCTAAAGTTCTCTTGTAAAGAAGTATGTAGGTGAACATCGACAAAACCAAAATTATGATTTTCCTAGTAAAAAAGAAGAAGCAACATCTCGACTTTCAATTTGCAGGAGAGTGTCTTGAAGTGGTGTTTGGATACAGGTATCTCGGCCTCAACTTTCAAAAAAAGCTCAACTGAGATACATGTAGGATGAAAAGAATACAAGGAGGTTAGAGAGCTCTTTATGGGCTTCATATTAGAAGACCACTAGGGTTCCCATTTGGTTTACCTGTCACAACAACGGTGTTGTATGGCTGTGAGTTATGGGCTAATGGAACAACGAGTTTGAAATGGAGGCAAATAGAAAGGATCCAAAAGAGACTAATCACAAACAATTTCAGAATTAAGGCTTCAATTTCCTATGAAATTATCCTTGTTGAAACTGGAAATTTTTTGTTAGAGGCAACTGCTATAACCAAGCTATTATGTTGCTTTAAAAAAATAAAGAAAACATGGAGACGGGCAGATTTTCTAGGGCTGCAAGAGATGAAGAGTTGCACAATTGGAAGAACACGTGGATGAAACAAAACCACAAATGGATGAGTAGATGGGATGTCAGCCTTAAACGAATGCCAAACCTTAACAAAGACACAAGAATTTATTTGAATGGAAAGTTTAGAACAATGATGTGGAGGAAGAAAACAAGTAGGAAACGACAACTCTATATTGTAGAGTTTAATCTGACTTATGAGCATCGTGAAAAAACATATATAGGGGTTGAAATTAAACGGAAGGAAAAGGTCTTCATTGCTCAACTAAGGACTGGCTCCCATAGGCTCAAATGTGAGACAGACAGATGTATGACACTTGAGGAACAATGGGAAGAGGGGGTTTGTGTTTTATGCAATACACTGGCGGTCAAAATAGAACCACAAATGGATGAGTAGATGGGATATTAGCCTAAATGAATGCCCAAACCTTAACAAAAACATAAAAAAACTATGTGAATTGAAAGTTTAGAATAGCAATGTGGAGGAAGAACAAGTAGGAATCAACAACTATATTATTACAGTGTTTAACCCAACTTATGAGCATTGTGAAAAACCACATATAGGGCCTGGAATTAAGTGGAAGGAAAAGATCCTCATTCCTCAACTAAGGACTTGCTCCCATAGGCTCAGATGTGAGGCATGTAGATGGATGACACCTAAGGAATAGTGGGAATTGGTTTATGCAATATAAGGGCGGTCAAAACGGAGGAGCATTCATCCTTGAATGTCCAAGGTACGTGGACATTCGAGCCAAATGTGATGAAACACTAAGAGTTAGTTCCATTGTAGAGCCATTTGATGAAAACCGAATAAAAGGGGTGGGGGAGGTGTTAACTCAAATTTGCAAGAGGAGGAGCGACCTTTTAAAGGATACCACTGGTCCCACGATTTGAATGGTTAGAGCAATCAGTGTACTCAGTTGTCCCATAGCACATTTGGTCTCGTGGACGTAATTGAACTCATTTCATTTCAACCACATAAAAAGCAAAGCACCGTTCGAACAACGTCAAGTCAAAGATTTTGACTTCAATTCAAAGTATAAATAGTGTTGCACGAGGATTTAAAGCCAAATCCATTTGATTGACTTCTGTTTGGCCTCTTCCTTCACAACTCTTCATTTGGACCCCATTCAATTTCCAAACACTTTGCTTCTTCTGTTCATTGTACAGCCAATCTGCTCCCTTTGTGGACTGTGTACGACCAATTGATAGTTGCAGCAATGGACTCTCAGTGTTCAACCTCCTCCAATCACCACTGTTCGACTTGCACCCATCTGACCAACATGGTCCACTTAGCTGTTGTTGCCATACGACTATTGTGTGTGACCATGATTTGTTGTTGCTGTCACTTGTACCACCTCCTGGGCTGAACGACCAGTCATTGCAGTCACCATTGTTTTATTCCTCATTGTTGACAATACCCTCTGCATACACCCCTGAGTTGTTTGATTTCTAGCTGCATTGTTTGACCCCACCACTGAACGATGTCTAGTTCAACCTCCAACTATATGACCTCTTGAAGTGTGTAAATCATGCACAATGTTTTTTCTTGTGTAAATCACCAACAAGAAACTTCCATTTCTACATCCACGACAACTCCACTTGGAATGTCTTCTATACTCCCTCTTCATTCTAATTTCTATCGTGTTTTCTATTCATTGTGTCAGAAGGGACCATGACTTGTTTACAGGGGGATAATGTAGACTGTAACATTAGTATTGTCATGGTTATCAATGTAATTACATGTTTTGGGAGTCAACGAGTTATGTGTTTGATGATTGTATTGTCAAGCTTGGGTAGATTTCTAATAACTCTCGTTAGCATTTTCGGTTGTTGATGGTTGTGTTAATCGACAATCCATTGGGTCCTCTTGTCATATAAATAGAATGATGTATGTTGAGGAAAGGGTGCTTGTAACAGGGCCTCCCTGTACTGTACGAATTGTATTGAGACTTATCTTTTATGAATACAAAACCATTTTTGTTCGGATAGTCTGCTTTGCTATGGTATGTCATGCAGTTACTATTCTGTGAATGCTATTATTGGTAGTCTACTATCTCTATAATCATTCCAAAGAAGTACATAAGTTCAAAATGGCAGCCTTCTGCCACATCCATCCTCGTACATCGTGTAAAATTTCTCTTCCATTGTGGGTATTTTAGGACTCTTACCTATCACTGATCTGTTAATGGGAGCTGCAGCAAAGTAAACCGTTCTAGAAAGTAGGATCTCATTGAGGAAGCATTCTTAGCCATTTTAATTGCTAGAGGAAGGTGGCAGCTTTCTTTGGGAGGTAAACGTTTCTTAGGTGAGAGATGTTTAACTTTTAGCCCTCTTATGACTGATGAAGCAGGATTGATGCATTTATGATTGAGATAACTGCCACTTATACTTGGTTGAGTGCTGGTAGTGCAGTTACTGCAGTTTCTAAGAGGGACAACTCATTATATATGTTGAAACATGATCATTTTTGGCTGAAATATGATATTTGTAACTTAGTCTTTGGGGAATTATATCTTTGTTTTGTTCTTCTATGATGATACATGATATTTAATATTTCCACACTTTGTCTTTTCTAGAACTATGCTGGATTAATATTACAATAATGCTTCTGTTGTGATTAATGTATGACTAGCATGGTGCATATGTGCCGTAAAGTTGTCTTAGGGAAATAGCTTGGGAGCTCAAGATATGGAGGTAGTGAGGAAGGTATGCATGATTTTGATAGCATTAAGGGTTAAGATGATGCTCAATTGTATATCATGACCCCTCATGACCTTATATGAATGTTGTGGTGACTATTGCACTATTGAAGCGTACCTTGTAACCATAATTGTATATGCTTGTGGCCCCATGCCAAGCTAATCTTATGGTTACCTCTCCTATAATATTTTATTATGGGCCTTCCCCACACGCTTGTCTTCTCTTTGGGATTTGACTTGGTTTCATTGTATGATGATTACTTGGGGGCTAGAAAGAGAGCCTATGGCTATCCAAATTCTTAAGGAGAAAAATAACCTGATAGAAAGCTCTAGTTAAGGAAAATAAGGAAAAACAAAAACCATTGGGTATCCATCTTAGATCTAGCCTCAACTAGTTGTGTAGGGCTTCCAAGCACAAAGTGAATTTATCACACTTTGGTGAAGGATGATCATGCTTGTTATATGATACCCTTAAATGATGTGTAGGTTCAATTGTATATCATAACCTTTTGTGACCCTCTATGGCTGTGTAGTGACTATTGCATTGTTGAGTTGTGCCTTGTGATGCATATGCCTGTGACATCGTGCCAATCTAACCCTGTGGTTACCTCCTCTATGGTATTTTGTTATGGGCCTCAACCACATGCTCATCTTCTTTTTGGGAATCGACTTGGTTTTATTGTGTGTGTATTGAATAGTTGATTGTATGTTGGATTGCATGATGATTTCTTGGGGGTCAAAAATAGAGCCATTGGTTTTTAGGCATCATAAGGAGACAAGTAACTTGGTTGAGAATTGCAATTAAGGAAAGGAGGGAAAAACCAAAACAATTGGGTATCTAGCCTAGGTCTGACCTTGAACAGGGAGCCAAAGGCGTTGGAGCTTTGAAGCACAAAGTCAAGTTGTCATGTGCTCTGGTGAAGAAGGTAGGGTATGGAGGCATAAAGTGAGCCACTTGTTTGACTATCTAGGATCATTAGATTTTGATAAGGATGGTGGGTTGAATCCTTGCTCTTGCAAAAGATTCTACTATAGGAGAGGTGATGGATAAACTTCACACATATGCCTGTGGGTTGAATCCTTGCTCTTGTGAAAGATTCTACTATAGGAGATTTGATGGATAAACTTCACACGTATCCCCAATGGTTCTCTTGAAAACAAAAACCAAGGAAATGGCAATTGCAATACGTTAGGTCTGAATTTCATACAGGTCGATAGCTTCTAACACCTTCTATTGCCTCCCATCCTTGTTGTAGCATGTTATGCCACTGTCCTTGTGCCTTGTAAGGTGCATTAACGGGGGGATGTTGGTGCATAATGTAAACCTGACTTGTTGAGCCCGAGAGTTATTGACTTATTGTATCCTCGGGATTATTGTTTTTGGAACACGAGTTATTGACTTGTGGTATGCTTGGGATTATTTTTTTAGGACCCAATGAGTTATTCACTTGTGGTATCCTTGGGATCTGTCTTGACATGAGGTTGACCAACTCAAAGGATGATAAGCTCACATTAATGTTTGTTAGAATTTGGAAAGTTTGATCTACTATAAATGTAATAAACTCAACTTAGTGTTTGACAAGGCCGATTTACTCAAAAGGTGATAAACTCACCATAAGGTTTGGAAATCATCTAGAAATACATGGGTTTTATGTTAGCGAATGAATGCTCAAAGAATGAAGAGAAATGGAAGGCATATGATACACTTACACACTTGTGTGACCGTCTTTTTATAATTGTAAAGTGGTTACATTAGTTGGGAAAGTTCATAATTGCCAATAAGCTTGACATTAACTAATAGCTAATTGTAACTTTAACACCCTCCCTTAATTACTAAACCAGAGGTTACGCCAAGTTTGTCCCCAAATTTTACAAACACAATGGGACCAAAGAGTTTAGTCATTACATTTACAAAATGTTCTAAAAATATCAACATGAAATCCATAGCCCTCTGACATTTTGCCACTGTCCAATGTAGGGACTTCGGTGTAAACAAAAACTGAAAATGATAACCAACAACAAAACAAAGATTTGGCCGCATGGACATAAGATGGATCAAGTTGTCCACCAATTCGCTGTAGGGTGATTCATTGACCGGTGATGAATCATCTTTGGTTGATAACTTAAGCTCAATCTTAATAGTTATGAAATCCAAAACCCTGGAGATGTTGCTCAAACAGAGTATACCAGGCTCATGGAACACGTTGAAGTCTGTATAGGGACTTAACCATGCTGCAAATTGAATGATCACGACCAACCCGAAAACCTGCAAGAAGCACCATGAAGCCTCCTCGTCCAAATGTCCACTCAAGAAAACAAACTAAACTGTTGTGGAGAGAAGCAATCTAATGTGATAATCTTCGTAGTAGGAGTAAAAACCAACTCCTTAGTAATAGTGGGAGTACACAACAACTCTGCAATATGAGAAGCAACCATCTCTTCATCTATTCCCTCTTATTGTGAAAATTTGTTTGCAACAAGATGATCCAATGCCTATGACTTTGGCATATCATCTCCTTGCACAACTACTTGTGCATCTTGCACAACTACCTGTGCATGTAATTAAGACCGAGGAATTGCTTCCTCTTGCACGTGGCTTATAGTGGATATTCCCTCCACCCTAACACATGTAAGTTGACTGGTTCAGGGTAAACAATCCTATAAGAAATGTTACCCTTTTGCACATTTTGGATGGTTGAGTCTTCCTCCACACTATAGCTTCGTTGATTATGGTAGGGTCAATGAGCCTATACAAACCACTTTGCCCAATGCCTAGAGCAACCACTCTGTTCTATTTGACATCAGACACAATACATTGTTTCATAGAGAAATGTGCACTAATGTTGGGATTTTCCGTTAACTGACTAACAAATAAGAGATTTTTATTCATGCTAGGAACATACCTAACATTTTGCTCTTTGATTTTTCTAGTATTATTCAATATTATGCTAATATCTCCTATCCTCTATACTGCATATGATTGACCATCAACTAATAAAACTAAATAAAAAAAGCTTGTACTTGCAGTAAATTTGACATACCAGTCCTTATAACGTGAAATGTTGGGATGCGCCGAAATCAATGAAGTAACAACCGGTAGTATTATTGTTTGAGTATAATGCCACAAAGGCATAGTCTTTCTTAGAATCTTGTCCTTCGTCATCTGTTGCTGCATGTGCCACTTCACTGGTTTGTTGAGAAAGTGCATATTGTTGTTTTGAGATGCCCAACTTTATGAAAGTAGAATAACTTTACTTGATATTTAGAAGATGAATCAACAAGGATACGTTTCCACTTTTTTTTCGACTGAGCAATGAATGCACTCTCTACTTGTCTAAACTAGACTCATTGTGTCCGTCTGCATTTTTTTTGCAGCTAATAAGTACTAACTTGATGAAATGTTAGGGTGTTTTTTTTCGTCATCAAGTGTAGAGCCTCCACGAAAGATTCATAGGGGGATGGCAAACTCTTCAAAACCAACGCAATTGTATCATAATCATCCACTTTTTGTTGAGAAATGATAGTTGGTCTCAAAGATCTTTTATCGGAAGTATTTGTTTTGACAGATACTCATTCTCCAATATCTTTGTGCAAAATAATAGATTTTTCAGGTACAAAACTCGACTTTTCTCCAAAATTTGGTATTTATTTTTCAAATTGGTCCACAAGGCACTTGTCATAGTGGTATTTGAGACCTTTGGTATAATGTCATTCGACATAGATAACTTCAATGACAATAAGGCCTCCTTATGACGTTTGTCGTAATGAACAAAATTTGTCGCTAGTCTTGCTTTAGTGTTAAGAATTATTGTCACAATCATGATATTCTGTGATTGTCAAAATCTTATGGCTCCACACATTATAGTTATGGCAAGTTAACTTATGCACTTCTGGGAAAACCATATTTTGTATGTTGGCCATTTTACACTCGGAAAACAATATAACAGGGAAAGTACAATTCTTACCCAATATTTAATGCAACAAGAAAAACACTGTTTCTGACTTGGAAACCATTGCAATTACTTTTTTTTGACTTGACTGACCCATAAATCAATGTTACAACTTTTTGGTCTGGAATTTAATTCAATATAAAAAGTGCAATTGTTTGACTTGGAAATCAAAGCTAATGGAAATACATAGTCTATATTCTCATTTTGCTTAGAAGCTACTGACAATCTAAAAGTACAAAATTATAATTACAATTTGGGTTGTTTTCCTTTATGGGTTTTGTATTTGAACTTGTCCTTTTTGGGTTGCTTTTTTGTAGACTTTAGGGTTCATGCCCTAGCAACTGGTCAATGCCTTTTGCCTTGATGACCAGGTTTGTGCCCTAACAACACAACAAGAACTGCAAAATTGTGATTAATGAATGCCCATGGCAATGCTGGCCCATGCCAATGGAAAATTGTGTTTTCTTTTTTGCCGTCACTGAAAATGGTTATTGTTCTTCACTGCATTGCAATATAGCACAATTTTCTTTGTCTTCTATTCCTTTGACCTTTGTTTTGTACTTGTCCTTGTGTTCTACTATGATTTGATTTTGAACTTGTGTTTCTCGTCTGTCGTCATGTTCTGTTGCATTTTGAACTTGCGTTCCCTGTCTTCCTGTCTGGGCTTCTTGCCTCGTTGTGCCTTGCTGTTGCCTTTTTTTAACTTCCTTTGTTTCTCGAGTTTATTTCATTTGTCTTTTGCAATGGCCTCACATTCTGGTTGATGTTGTTTTGTTCAATCTTCTATCAGGTCTCTGTCTGTGTGTTGCAAACCCGAGTTTCTACAAACTCATGTTTCTGGTCTTTGTCTTCCATTTGCCACAATCCACACCAAAAAAAGAACATGATTTTTATTAAATCGTCTTCTTATCTCGTTGCTTGTACCCTAATAACCTTCCTAGGCTTCCCCGAATGTCTGGTTCTCTTTTCCGTTTGTATTTCTGTGATGTCCCCATTTCCACATCATGAATAAGTAGGTATTGAAGACCTTTAGTCTATTTCCCCATAGACTAAAGGAACCATTTTGGGGAATTATATTTTACTAGTTTATTATTAATTGTCGAAATAATGATTTTTATCATAAGACAATTATTAATTAATAGAATATTTGTTAAAAAGTGTTTTTTTACCACTAAGATGCTTAAATGAATTAATTATTAATTTATTTGCTTTAAAGTAATTTTAATTAAGGCTACTAATTAATATATTATTCGAAAAAGAGAATGTCGACATGGGAGCTAAAGCAAGGAAAAGAAAAGATGTTCTAAAAAAATGTATTTTATCTTCCCAAGGTGGTTCGCCCCCTTTTGGAAGATACAAATACAAGGTGAAGGCTACAATGGAGGACATGCTGAATTTTGATAATTGTTTATCATGCTTGAAGAAACTATTTGGATGTATGCCCAATAAAAGTTCGCTGCTTTGGTGTTGATCATTTTAAAATGTCTTTTGACATCACCTTTGCTAAGGAGATCTTGTTCTTGCACTAAAAGTGGGGCGATTTACTTTGAGGAGTTTGTGTGAAGTTTTGCGAGGGTTTTGAGGTTCATTTCTTGCATGTTAACCTTGCTAAATATTTATCTTATTTTTGCAAGTGGAGAGAACCACTTTGAAAGATTGGATTAAGGGTTTGGAGGCCTTTTTTGGTCTATTTTATGCAAATTAAATATTTTGATTTTATTTGCTAATTTTCTACGTGTTGACGTGACTTATTGGAGTTTCGTGAAGGGTTTGAAGCCCTAAATCCATAGAAAATCAAACAATAATTTTCAGAATTATTGTTTAATTATTTTGACAGGTTTTGAAGACTTTTTCACTTGCGGAAGCCAAGATCTCCCTCTCTTATTTTTCTGCTATTTTTCCTCCACTTGGCAAGTAGGGCGATTGGTTTGGAGACAGTTCCATGGAGTTTCCTGATGGGGGGACGGGTTTCCGGGACGGGGGGATGGGGGGCCTAAGTTTGGGGATGGCGGGGGGACAACGGCGGGGGAGCGGTGCAAATACATATAGTATTTGAAAAATTAGTTATAAAAAGATGTATAAGGAATAAGCATATTGCATTGAACATCAATAATTTAACATTTAAGTTTTAACTTTTAACAATGAAGTTTCAAGTTTGAACCATTGAACCAATGAACATTGAACATTGAAAATCAAAATCAAAATATCTAATTCAAAATTTTCGAAATTTCATAATGATGATTCATGATTACAATCAAGTACCAATAATGTTCAAAATCAAATTACTAAATATTAAATACTAATGAGCCAATGGCTAATCATACCCAAAGTTCTCGCCAAACTCCTTATCACTAGAACTGTTAGACTCCACATGCTCTACTTCCCATTTGGCTACTGGACTCTCCTTGTACGTGTGTTGCGGTCAATGAGACGCAAAGCACCATGTACAACCACAAGCTTCTCTGCCCTCCTAGAGGTAAAGTTGTTCCTCTTAACGGAGTGGATGAAGCTATAAGTAAACAGGGTCTTCTTGATCTCACTTTCCCTCTCCTAATGCTCTCTCACTCTTGCAAACTTCTCCCTCTTAGCTTGTTGCCTCCACTTTTCCTCTCCTAATGCTCTCTACACTCAATGAAGTTTTATTGTTTTTGTGTGATTTGGAATGAGAGGGGTGGGCTTTTTAAAAGCTTTTGGGAGGCTTTGCGCGTGGGGGTGGGACCCATTAGCAGTAGAGGGCTCACAAACCAAAATATTTTCTAAATTTAAAAAAAATGCTTTTTTGATGTCCCCCAATGTGGGGGACACCTGGAAGTTTCCTGGGGGGTTGGGGGATGTGTGGAAGTTTCCTGGGGGGTTGGGGATCCCTGGAAGCTTCCTAGGAGGTGGGGGGACGCTTGGAAGTTTCCTAGGGGTCCCGGGATGCCCTAGAGTCCCCCAGACGTCCCCTTTTTGAAGGGACGTCCCGAGGACATCCCCTCTTAAAGGGAAATGTCTCGGGGACCTCAGCGGTTCAGGGCGGAGGTGGAGGGATGGAAGGGGGACATCCCCCTGACGTCCCCACGTCCAGGGGACGTCACCGTCCCAGAAATGTGGGGATTGTTGGGGGGGCGCGTCCTCGTGGAACATTGCTTGGAGAGCCATTTTTGGTCATTTCTATGCCCAAAAAGTTTTGCTGTATTTTTCTGGTATTTTTAAAGCACCTGTGGCATTTTTTGGCAAGGGTTTGAAGCGAAAACACCTTTATAACAGTAGATGTATTTTTGGAATTAAATCATAATTTTTCAGCTATCAAAAAGTGGCATTTTGAGCTTCAAAAATTTGACAAAAAAGGTACTTGTTTTGTGCATTTAATTTTTTGATTATTTCTTAAAGTTTTCAGTTAATTTTGGTACAAGTTATTGGTTGGAATTCATCTATAAAACCCTACTATTGTGGCATTTAGGGTTTTTAGGGCTTGACAAGAGTTTTTTGAGCTTATTTTGCAAACTAAGCTTTGTTGATTGCATTTTCAGAATTGTGGAATTTAGGAGAAAACCCCTTTTGTATGAAATCATCCCATTTGGGTACATTACGGTGGTATCAGAGCACCGGTCTCGTCTACTTGTGAGTTGGTTGTTGGATGCAAACAGGTAAAGAGTTCATAGTTTATAAAAAAAATAAATAGACTATGGGGGACCAAGAGCCTCAAGGGTTCTCTTCAGAACAAATTAAGCTTATGCAAAACTTTATCAAAGAAAGCCAAAAAGAACTTCAACAAACATTGAGTACACAAATTGCAACCATGTTGAAGGATACTACTATTCCAAGGACAGATCACCCCTTCAATGGAGGACATTCAAATGATAATGAGAGGGTTCCTATTAACCCCCCTCACAAATTCTTCAAGGCCACTTTTCTGCAGAAAGAACCAGTAATAGAGAAAAAGATGCTAAGGGAGGATATTTTGGAGATTCATCAAGGAGAGTATGCAGCCCTAAGCATAGCCATGCAATATCTTTTGTCTTTTCGGGATTTTTGTGAGATGAAAGAACCAAATCAAAGGCCTCTTAATATGCAGCCACACCTCTTCCTATTTTTGATGGTATTGATAAACTTTCTGTGAGATCTTGTTTACAGAAATTGGAAACATATTTGTCACTTAACCCCATGTTTGAGGAAGGGGCTCTAAAATTTGTCACCCTACATTTGGAGGGTATTGCTTATGAGTGATGGTTTCATAGCCTAATCACACAAGGCCACGGATCTATTACTACCATGGAAGAGTTTGGCAAGAGAATCATGGAGAGGTTTGATAGAAAAAATCCAAAAATACATTTTCGTGAGTTAGCTCAACTCAAACAAGCTCATGATGTTGAAAGGTATGTCGCTTATTTTCAAAAAGTTTCAGTTATGGTCCCTGATATTAGCGAGAAGAGGTTGATTGTTTTATTTGTTGAGGGTTTGATTGAGCCTTTGAAAGGTTTGGTTAAGGCTTTTAACCCTCTTTTTTTACAATATGCTATCACTAAGGCTTTGGATTTAGTATGTTCAACATACAGGGGTTATGAAGGGCCAAAAGGTCAGCCACTAATTCGCTGCTCAAAGGGACAAATATAGGGCAGCCAAGGACTGATTTTAGTGGGCAACAAAGAGCACAAGGTGGGCAGCCCAAAGCACCACCAAATGAATAACAAAGGAAGCCTTTTTCACCATATGTGCCACCTCATAGATCACTGCCCTATAACAACAATATGAAGGATGATAGAGATGAATTAAGAAGGCAAGGCTTATGTTTTACTTGCAAGAATCCATGGACCAAAGGCCATTGTTGCATGAGGAAGAGACATGTCTACTATATTGAGGTAATTGATGATGATTCAGATTTTGATATTGTTGATACTAATAATGAAAAGAATGACAATGTTATTGATGAGCATGTGCATGAGGAAGACACACAAGACTTGGGTAGCACACTTGCTTCTCTTTCAGGAGCTCCCAAGTACATTGAAGGGTCAAAAAGTGACTTTGGTTGATAGTGGAGCCACTCATAATTTCATTGATGAGAGCTTGGTTAAGAAGATGGCATTAGAAACTACAAATTGCAAAAGTTTCAATATGACTATGATGGATGGATTCACCATTTCTTGCTCCAAAAGTTGCCACAACTTCCACTCGCTTTTGGGAAACACAAGGTAATTGATGATTTTTATATTGTTGACATTGGAGATATTGATATTATTTTGAGTGTTCAATGGTTGCATTCCTTAAGAGACTTCACTCAAAATTATAAAACTCTAGAGCTGAAATTCTTCAAAGAAGACAAGGAAGTGGTCCTCAAGGGTCTAGCAAATGGTGCTCCACAAGAGGTGTCTATGAAGAGGATGGAGAGAGCTTTTAGAAGGGGTCAAATTGCTTGGGCAACAAGTTGCCTTATCACAGTAAATTCAGAAAAAATAAAAATGCAGCCCCCTCATGGTAAGCTTCAAGCTATTTTAGACAAGCATATTCATGTCTTTGATGATTTATCTTATGGTTTGCCACCAGATCGAGGTTTTGAGCACATTATTGGGCTGGAAATGGGTGCCAAACCGGTTATTGTCACTCGTTATCCCCACCCAAGAGCCTTTAAGGAAGAGATTGAGAAGACCATCAAATAATTACTTCATATGGGACACATAAGGCCTAGCTCAAGTCCTTTTGCTTGTTCAGTTCTAGTAAAAAAGAAGATGGCACTATGAGGATATGCATTGATTGCAAGTTATTAAATAAGATCATCAAGAATAGGTATCCACTATCTAGGATTGATGAATTAACGGATGAGTTACATGGTGCTACTTCTTTCCCCAAGATTGATTTAAGATTTGGTTATCACCAAATGAATGTAAGAGAAGAGGATGTTCATAAAATTGCTTTTAGATGTCATTTTGGGCATTTTGAGTTTTTGGTTGCCTTTTGGATTGACTAATGCCTCAACTACTTTTCAGTCACGTATGAACAATAGGTTTGGCAAATATCTAAGGAAGTTTGTGTTAGTTTTCTTTGATGACATTCTTGTGTATAGCAAAACCTTGGAAGAGCATTTGAGACACTTAGATTTGGTCTCGAGCACATTAGAGCAGCGTTCTTTATTTGCAAAAAAATTCAAGTGTGAATTTGGATTAACAGAGATTTTGTATTTAGGACATGCCATCAATGCACAAAGTGTGCAAGTGGACCAACAAAACATTGCAGCTATCATGGATTGGCCTATTCCCTCTATAGTCACACAGTTAAGAGGATTTTGTGGTCTTTGTAGTTATTACAGGAGATTTGTGAAAGGTTTTTCACAACTTGCTTCCCCCTTGACTGATTTGACTAAGAAAGGGGCTTTTCAATGGTCCAAAACAGCCCAACCAACATTTGAAAATATCAAAAAAGTAATGTGTTCTTGTCTAGTTCTTGGTATTCTAGATTTATCTACTCCTTTTGTGGTTTGAGTGTGATGCTTCCGGTGAAGGGATAGAGGCTGTCATAATGCAAAATAGACATCCTATTGCTTTTGAGAGTAGGAAACTCAAGAATTTAGAGAAAACTTATTCAATCTATGACAAGGAGATGTTGGCGGTTATGCATGTTTTGAGAAAATTCAGACAATATTTGGTTTGTGACAAACTCATTGTAAAATTGGATCACAATAGCTTGAGATTTTTCTTCAATAAAAAATAGTCAAATGATAGGCAACAAAAATGGGTAAGCAAGGTACAAGCTTATGATTTTGATATTGAGTATGTGAAAGTTAAAAATAATGTGGTTACAGATGCTTTATCTAGAAAGCCTTGTTTTGGATTGCTTGAGGGTAAGCAATTTTGGAAAAGGAGGACTGTGATGTCCCTATTTTCATATCATGAATAAGCAGTTATTGAAGACCTTTAGTCTATTTTCCCATAGACTAAAGAAACTCTTTTAGGGAATTATATTTTATTAGTTAATTATTAATTGTCGAAATAGTGATTTTTATCATAAGACAATTATTACTTAATTAATAGAATATTTGTTAAAAAGTGGTTTTTACCATTAAGATGCTTAAATGAATTAATTATTAATTTATTTGCTTTAAAGTAATTTTAATGAAGACAACTCATTAATATATTATTTGAAAAAGAGAATGTCGGCATGTGAGTTAAAGCAAGGAAAAGAAAAGATGTTCTAAAAAGTGCAAGCAATGACTTATGTATTTTATCTTCCCAAGATGGTTCGCCCCCCTTTGGAAGATACAAATAAAAGGTGAAGGCTACAATGGAGGACATTTTGAATTTTGATAATTGTTCTTTATGCTTGAAAAAACTATTGGGATGTATGCCTAATAGAAGTTCGCTACTTTGGTGTTGATCAATTTAAAAGATGTGCCTTTTGACACCACCTTTGCTAATGAGATCTTGTTCTTGTCCTAGAATTGAGGCTATTTACTTTGGGGAGTTCGTGTGAAGTTTTGTGAGGGTTTTGAGGTTCATTTCTTGCATGTTAACCTTGCTAAATATTTATCCTATTTTTGCAAGTGGAGTGAACTACTTTGGAAGCTTGGATCAAGGGTTTGGAGGCCTCTTTTGGTCTATTTTATGCAAATTAAATATTCTGATTTTATTTGCTAATTTTTTGTGTGTTGGCATGAAGTATTAGAGGAGTTTTGTGAAGGGTTTGAAGCCCTAAATCCATAGAGAATTAAATAATAATTTTCAGAATTATTATTTAATTATTTTGACAGGGTTTGAAGACTTTTTCACTTGCGGAAGGCAAGACTCTCTCTCCAAATTTTCTGCTATTTTTCCTGCACTTGGCAAGCTATGCGATTGGCTTGAAGAGCCATTTTTGGCCATTTCTATGTCCAAAAAGGTTTGCTGTATTTTTTGAGTACCTGTGGCGATTTTTGTCAAGGGTTTGAAGTGGAAAAACTTTCAAAATAACAGCTGTATTTTTGGAATTAAATCAGAATTTTCAGCCATCAAAAAGTGGCATTTTGAGCTTTAAAAATTTGGCAAAAAAAGTACTTGTTTCGTGCATTTAAGTTTTTGATTATTTCTCCAAGTTTTTCAGTTAATTTTAGAACAAGTTATTGGCTGGAATTTTTCTATAAAACCCTACTATTGTGGCATCTAGGGTTTCTAGGGCTTGACAAGGTTTTTTTGAGCTTTTTGCAAACTAGGGTTTGCTGATTGCATTTTCAGAATTGTGGAATTCAAGGGAAAACCCATTTTGTATCAAATCATCCCATCTGGGAACATTAGAATTTCCCCGAACGATTGCAACTTGCTCTTGGTACCCTTCTCCTATGGCTTTCCTGAATAGTGTCTTTGATATCAATGTTAGCAAATGAGTGCTGAACTAAGAAAGGGAAATAGAAGGCATATGACACACACTTGTGTGCCCATCATTTTATTAATCGGAAAGTGGTTACATCAGTTGGGAAGGTTCTTAACCACCCATTAGTTAGACGTTAACTAATAGCTACTTATGATGTTAACATTGTATGCCTCATTCACACATTACACAATGATCCTTTTTATTCGTATAGAATGTTATGTAGTACCAATTGGTACAATATTTGGGTGCCTTTTGTTGTACCCTCAATTCTCTATGACCTAGGTTTCTCTTTTATGCTTGCTCGGCATTGATTGTAGATCATTGAACCTGTTTCTAGTTCTGACAATACTCTCGTTGGTTTCAGCCTTGTTCTAGATTTTGACTTGTGATACTGTTGCAAACCAAAAAACTTGATGTTATGACAACATAAGAATGATATTGAATCCAACCAGGATATATGAAGAAAACTTAGTAAGACTAAAATCTAAGGCAGAATTAGGAAATCAGTGTTGCAGCATTTGAATGTATGTGTCAACAGGTTTCTGGTAATATATATGTAATTAAAGCACAAAAATAGTATAGTTTTACGTATTTTTTTGAATTTTGAACATTTGGTTCATAAATTTATCAAAATTTAAGGTGAAACTTCTGCTGGTTTAAAATCAGGTGTGTTTGACATCTTACCCTCATTTAGTGCTGTAATGATGGGTTATACATCATTTAATGTGTTTGAACTTGAAGTCCTCTTACCCTCATTTAGTGCTTTAATGATGGGTTATACATCATTTAATGTGGTTGAACTTGAAGTCCTCTTGTTGTAACTTGCACTTAGAATTTTCCGATTGTAAGAAAAACAAAAATATTGGTCAGAAACTTTAGAAGGGTAGATGAAAAATTCATACATGGTAAATAAAGTGTAATTGATACACGTAACAATCAGCAATAAAAATATCTAGACCACGACTAGATATACCATAAATAGAAAACTTCTCTTATCAACACAAACTCCCATAAATTCAAGAAGACCAATAAAGGAACTGGGCCCCCCAGTCTGACATAAAACAGGGACTAGAATTTAGGATAAACTCATATAAATATTCCATTAAGGCCACCATTATGTTTACTTGTAAAAGCTATATAATACTCCATTTAGGCCGCTGGTATAAGTTAAAGCAAGTTACCAAAAACACTACCTTGTGAAATGGGCCTCTCAGACTTGCTTATCATCTTCCAACGTTTAATGTAACATAATTATCAACTGTGGTTGTATCTATCTATATAATTGCTTTGCTATACACACACAAAAGGTATCACTAGAATCTCTTTGCTTAATTTTTGAGAATGTTTTGGACTGATAAGTATAAACATCAAACTTTGCTCGTGTAATATGACAGGCTTTAGAGGATCTTATTCCATCTGTGAGAGATGCGTTTGCAGAAGCACTGGGAGCATTAGTAGCTCTTGGTCTAAATCCAGAATCACAGGTGTGTATTTTTATAAGCATTGGTATTTTGAATAGATTATCATTCTTTTTTAATCAGTTAAACTTCTGTGATTGTGATTTTAGGTTCAACCACGAGGGAAAGGACAACCTACTTTGGCAAGAACGTTGGAAGGAGGTTTACAGAAACATTTGATTTTTCCTTTCATAAAAGGTAAACACCTTGTGCCTGTTTTACAATACCACATTCTGACTGGTGATAAATTTTAGCAATCTGTTGCCATAACAAAATTATGTTTTCCATCCAGAAATGTAAGTGTGTAAGGAGCCTGCAGACCATATTTCAAGATGATAACAATTTTCCCTGTAAAACAGAAACAACTTCAGAGTGTCACAATTCCATCATGCAAACCATTTTTTGAAAGCTGCTGCATTAGGCTTAATGTACAAGTCAATAATGCGGGACACATTTCCACAAGCTTAATGCTTTACAATGCATGGATTTATTCTTGACTTGACACTACTGCAAACTGGTGCTATTATCGTACCCACGAGTGTCGATTATTAGCGTTTCATGTTGCAGGACATGGAATATGCTGGTGACAAATAGCTTTCTGCTACATTTCTCTAAGAATAAGCTAATTTAATGGTTCTTTAGTATTGTTGGTCTCTTTTATTTTCTTCCAGTCTGGTTGGTCCAACTGGTATGATTGTGGCATTTTGTAGTTTTGAGGGGGGTTGCAAACTTTGTTCTGTTGCTTGCAAGATGATGTATGCTTGAAATTAGCGCCTAGAAACATTATCAAGATAAGGATTAGCTAATTGTTCCTGACCCTGGTGAGCATAAATTAGACCCCGGCTATTGTATTTCATTTTGTGTCCTACTGTACAATGTTCCTCTTCTTGTAGCCCTTTTTCAATACTAACGTGCTTGCCACTTTCTGCACTCTTATCTTGCTTATATTATCACTGATAAAAGAGCTCAATGGGAAATCTTAACGACCATGGAATACATATTCGTTCGTGTGAATATTGAAAATAATTACTGCTTCGAAAGTAGAAATTCTATACTGCTCTGATGTTCTCCTTTTTTGCTCACGCCCAAACCTCGCCCCCCTCCATTAATGAGGTTATTCCTCCCGTCGCAGCCAAAGGCTGAGACGGTCAAACCAGAACCCTTGGAGAGGCCACGGACTCTCCTTCAAAGCCTAGCTTGCCTTCTCTTTTGTCTCAAATGAAAAAAACTTTGATCTGCATAGATGTACTCCTCAAGCATGTCCATCATCACGTACAGAAAACAATAATCACGCCCTGTTTTTTTTATTATGGAGAGTGGATGCTAAGTTCGTATGGAGTATTTGCCAAAGGTTCAATTTTTCATGGATGAGATGGAGCACAGTGTATAGTTGCTTAAAGAAAAAATACACATCTGCAGGTTCATGGGAGATAACCTGGTCCAAAAACTATAACGATCAGGGTGCATGTTAATTGCAGACCAGTAGGCTTAGTGGATATTTTGATGATGCCAAAAGGCTACTTCACGGCTATCTATCTTCCAAATAGGAAAAAAATAAGGCTTTCCAAGGAGGCCCATGGTTAATGAAAAAATCAGGTTTGGTCATGAAACCATGGTGCCCAACTTTCAACCCAACGGAGGATCTCCCCAACTCGGTGCCTTTTTGGGCTAGGCTGCCTCTCCTTCCTAGTGAATATTGGCAAGAGTCTTCCTTCCCAATGACAGGTAATGCAATACGGGAATACATCACAGCCTTTGGATTCACCAAATACCGAGGGTGAACTATGCTAGAATCTGCCTCAACATTGATCTAAAAAGCCCCTTTTAGATAGAATCATATTGGAAATGGGCGGAGTCAGATGGGAGCACTCCATAGGCAATGGTAATGTCTCCTTTTGCTATCGGCAAGTTCCAAAGAGCATATGCACAAAAGGGAAAATCTTAAGAGTGAACATAAATATAAAATCAGCTCTTCCAATCCCTTCGAAGCACTTTTGCAGCAAGAGGATGAGGAAATGGATGGGATTCAGGTGGACAAGACTACCATATAAAATCCCACCCAAGAAAATCAACCTCAACAAATGCAGCTGAATGAAATGTCGTACAAGGAGAACAAAGAAATGTAAAGGTCAAGGGCTAAGTGCTATTTACATCAATAGCTGTCACCTTGAAGTCTGCAATCAGGGGCTTAGGTGTCCTACGCAAATGCCTATTACAGGAAACAACCAGGGCCAGTTTACTATATTTAAAATTGTATGTGGGTATGTGACGAGCAAAAAAAACCATCTTGTGTAGGCAAACCAAAACTATGATACAATGGGATCCTGCCAGGTAAGTACCAGTATCATAGCATTCTGTCCCCTTGGGGCTGGTGCTCATATCCATTTCACACGAATTTCAAGAACAATGTTGTATAGCCAATATGTGTGTCTTCCACCATAATTACCTATCCTGACCAGTTGTCTTCCTGGCTGCTCCCTAATGGGATACGCAAAGCAATTTTGGTTGGCTATTTCAACACTATTAGTCCCTGGAAGAAAAGAAAGGTAGACCTAATTATCACAAACTCCCTAATCAATGTGGAATTTGCCGAGGTTCAGTTCATGCCGAGCAATTGGTGGAAAGGACATCATTATATTGCAGATAAACTAGACAGAATTTTGATTTTTGATACCTGGTTCATTAGATCCATTGAGATCTTGGCGAAAGTTCAAGATTCAACCTTTTAGGGTAGTTGGCCGATACAGGTGGAGATAGCAAAGGGCACTTGAACTTCAAAAAACCCACAATTCCTTTTTGAGTACATGTGGCTGACACATCCGGATTTTACTTCGAGTGTGGAAAAATGGTTGGAGGAGGACAACCACATTCAAGGCCATGAAATTCACAAATTCATGGGAAGACTGTACTACTTAAAACACAAAAGGACGGGATTTAATTCCCAGGCTGTTGGCAACATATTCAAGCCATTCACAAAAATTGACAACAAATTAAGCATGCTACATAAACAGATCATTGCTGCTATGACAACATGGGAGCAGGATCTGTTTCACAAGCTGGGTGAAATACAACACAAAAAGAGTATTGTCAGAGACAGAGGCCTTGGAAAAGTGGATTAAGCAGGGGGACTCAAACAGTATTTTTTTCTGCAAATATTTCCTCAATAAGCAACATACAATTTATTTCTAAAAATCAAATCAAGTCGAGAGTATCTTCTGATTGAGCCAGAAATAACACAGTATGCCAGGGAATTTTGTTGTGATTTGCTACAAGAAACATCCATCGTCCATGAAATAAACAATGCACCAAAAACAACTACTAAGAATATCCTCAACCTGGTCATGCAAGGGGAAAATAACAGATTGATGCAACCAGCAACTGAGGCAGAAGTAAAAAACCTAGTGTTCTTATTTCAACTAGGCAAAGTTCTGGGGCTAGATGGCTTTGTTGCATAGTTCTACCAAACTTTTTGGGAATTGATCAAGATGGACGTCCTACGTGTGGTGGAAGAATCAAGGATGAACCAAAAAAAAAATGCTTAGGAGCGTTAATACCACACACCTAGTGATGATTTCAAAAGTGGCTGGAGCTGAGGAAATGGACCAGTATAGACCTTTATCCTTATGCAACATGGTGTACTTTGTTGCATAGTTCTACCAAACCTTTTGGGAATTGATCAAGATGGATCTCCTACTTGTGGTAGAAGAATCGAGGAACAAAGAAATGCTTAGGAACATTAATACCACACACCTAGTGATGATTCCAATAGTGGCTTAAGCTGAGGAAATGGACCAGTATAGCTCTTTAACCTTATCCAACATGGTGTATAAGAATTTTCAATGTCATAGCCAACATAATCCAACCAATTCTGCTGAAGATTATATGCCAGACACAATCAACTTCTGTTCTTAGAAAGCAACTCACTAACAATATCATAGTAGTTTAGGAGGTTAATCACTCCTTAAAAATATAGAATCACTTGAGAACACTCATTAACTTGGATATGTCAAAGGGATCTTATAGATGCAATTGGGACCTCATATTATGAATTCTGAAATGCTCCAAGTTTAATAATCAAATCACAAAATGGATCAGTAGTTGTGTGAGCACCCCCTCTGTTGTCATGCTAAATTGCAGAGTTGGCTCATGCTTTGTCTTTGTTCGAGGTCTTTGACAAGGCGACTGCCTCAGCCCCTACCTTTATATAAACACGGGGGAGGTATTGAATGGAATGATGACTATGGCAAAACACAGGCAAAATATACAAATTATTGGCCAATGTTCAATGCTAGAGATTATATAGCTTTCAATTTGTCGACGATATACTCCTCTCCATCCTGATAGTCAAAGAAATTTAGAATCTAAAAAAACTGTGTGACAGGTATCGGCTTTCTTTGGGGAAACCACTTAACACATAATTTGAGTTTCCCATCCGTCAATATTCTTGCATGTCGAAAATGTCAGATCCTAGAAGTATTGGAATTCAGGTAAGGTAAGCTACCAATGAAATATCTTGGGTTCTTACTTCACTAAAAGCACTCATTGAAATTGTGGGATACAACATTAGTGAACTATAGTCCAAATTAACACACTGTAAGAATCATTGGCTTCCCATGTCAGGCAGAACTCGGTGAATCCTGTTGGTTCTATAGGTAGTCCCTATTTATTCTACTTCCCCTTCCCTGACAGGTGGAGGCCAAAATAATAGAAATACAATGGAACTACCTGTGGTGTGGGGTGCAGGAAAAAGTCAAACATCCCCTCATTGCCTGGTTCGATATAACACTAAAAAAATGGATGGCTCAACCTTAAAGATATGTGGCAATTCAATAATGCTTTGGCATAGGCATGGTGATTTAGTGATAGTGCACAATCATAGCGGAGCCAAATAATTCGACAGAAGATTTTAAATCTGTATAGAAAGACATCTCCTCGGCTCTCTTGCTGCTTTTAAGCTTAGCTCTTTCTAAACAACTAAAAAAGGGAAATAACTTATTGAGACACATGCTATGTGGCTGATCTATAAACTCTTAAGTTCGGACTTGCTAGATTTCATAAAAATTGCTGTTCTACTTTGATTCCACTTCAAATTTTGTAGTTCAATTGATTCACATAACTTAGAATAAATGTGCTATGTGTTGTTGGAAGATATAAAACTGAACATAAGAACTGGAACATGAAACAAAACTCAAATCATGGAGACACGCGGCACAAATATTTTTAATTTGGAAAACCCCACAAGGCATGGGGAAAAACTAGTGGAAGAGGAAATTGCACTGCTTCCTCTCTTAATATGGCCAAAGACGGATTACAATGAGGAAATAGAGCAAGTACAACAGTCAGCTATCTTTCTCACTCAACTCTCTCACTCCTCCTTTCTGCAATCCTTTCTATAGACAATTGAAAAACTTTGTTTACTGATGCCGCCTTGGGATGTGTGACATCCTATTATAGTGCTTGGAGATGTCCTTTCGTGCACTAAAGGATCTCCAAACTTCCTGGAATGTGAATAGATATTTGCTTTGTTTGTACAACACCTGTACAACTACCGCAGGCGAAACTGCTGGTTGAAACAAATTGGTGGTTTCAAAATTGCTGGTTAAAACAGACTGGTGGTTTCAAAACCTCCAGTCTGTAGGAACTAACAGTTACACCTGCATGAAGCGATGGTTTAGTCACCAAGCTTGGAACTTACCCTTTGAAGTTCTACTGATGATTGAAATGGGGTCATGATTTTGCTGTCTGATGAATTGGACTGTTTTCTGTATCCAAATGGATGGTAACACCCTTATTGAGAGGCCTTTGGTCCTAGAAAAGCTTTTAGTGGGGGATGAGATGTCGAAACAACTCTTTCACCTCCTTGGAGAACCATCTTGCTTGCCTTGTTGTGTTCCCTTTGAGTCCAACCTGCCAAGACTCTTGTGGTCCCCATGGTGCTGGTCATGTCTACCGCTGTACTTGGCCTGAGACTTCTCTAGCTGATCCTTCACTTTGAGATGGATTTGCCTAATCCTCTCAATGAATTTTTATTCCTTTGTCACCTCTGAATCTTGTCTCTGTACCCCTGACTTTTGTTTAAGTGCAACATCAAGAGGATTAGTTGGCAAATAGCCCAAACATGCTTCAAATGCTGACTTATTAGTGGATGTGTGCACTGCCTTGTTGTATGAGTGCTGAATGCATGCCAAAGACTCATTGCAAGTCCTTGGATACTTTCTGCTATAACCTCTTATCAGCTGCACCAAAGTCCTATTGACAACTTCTATTTGTTCATCAGCTTGTAGATGGAATGCGGTACTTAGCTGAAGCTTAGTATCCATTTTCCCCACATTGTGGTCCAAAACTTGGCCAAGAATCCTGAATCTCTATCTGAAACAATGGACTTACGTATCCTAAAATGCACCCAAACATTAGAAAAGTAAAATACATTTGCTTTATGCCCTTTCACTATTTTCTTGCATGCCATCAAAACACATATTTTACTGAACCTATTTACAACAACATATACATATACATATACATAGGTAATCCTCCTACAAAATACATAGAAATGCTTTCCCATGGTCTTGTTGATACAGGCAGTCGCATGTACAGTCCTTCCTTTGTAACCTTAGGCTTGCTTGGACTACAAACCTTATATCCTCGAATGAACTTAGATACTTCTTCTTACATATTGGGCCAATATAGATACCTTTGCAAATGAACCATGGTCTTACCAACACCAAAGTGTCTTAAAACCTTTTAAGTATGTGCTTCCCTTATCAAAATAAGTATTTCCTCCTTTGGCACACATAGACTGTCCCACTTGTAGAGTAGTCCATCCTTGAGATAGCATCCATCTTTGCCTTCATTTTCAACCTTTTTGGTTTGCAAAAGCTGGAATGTCTTCCCAAAGTTTGCATCTTGTGCATATGCTTTTGATGTCTTCACAAAGTTTGCATCTTGTGCATATGCTTCCGATGTCTTCACAAAGTTTGAATCTTGTGCATATGCTTCCTCATAAGCCTCCTTTGTGAAAGGCACAATTTGTGATATTGTTGCCAATGCTAAAGCTTGCTTTATTGGTGGCCTAGATAGCATATCCGCCACTACATTTGTGTTGCCCTTGTTGTATTTGTTCATCAAATGGAATTGTTTAAGAAATCCCATCCAGTTATAATCTTTTGGTTGTTTGAAATTACCTTGTGTTTGCAAATAGTGAAGAGGTTTGTGGTCAACATGCACAATAGTTTTTTGCCTAACAAATAATGCTTCCATTTTTTTAATGCTTGAACTAGTGTGTGCATTTTTTGATCATAAACACAATACCCCCTTAATGTTGAATAAAATTCCTCCAAATGATAACAAATAGGCTTACCTCCTTGGTAAAACACCGCCCTCGTAGCATACTCACTTCCATCCATTTCAACTTTGAATGACTGCTGCAATTTAGGACTAGCAAGGATCGGTGCGTGGCTGATCTTATATTTCAAAGAATCAAAAGCACTATCATGTTCCTTACCCCATTGAAAGTTTTTCCCTATTGTTGCAATTGAGTGTAGAGGTGTTGTAATTGTGGAGAAAGCTGGAATAAACTTCCTCGTATATTGTATTGCTTCGACAAAGTTTCTAGTCTCGGTGGCACTCTTAGGTGTGGGCCAATTTGTGATAGCCTCAACATTTGATTGATCCACTCTTAGTTCTCCTCTTCCAATCACAACCCAAATAGATTGGTGATTGTTTTGCAAAGTCGTCTTTCTTCATATTGCACAAGAGTTGTTTTTCTTTCAACACTTGCAAGACTTGTTTCAAATGTGTTAAATGTTCTTCCCATGTTGCACTAAATATCAGAATATCATCTAGATACACTTTGACACATATATCTATGAAAGGCCTTAATACATCATTCAGTACTCTCATGAATGCAGTTGGTGCATTACATGAACCAATGAAAGTACCAACCATTCATATAAACCTTGTTTTGTCTTGAACACTGTCTTCCACACATCCTCCTACTTCATGTGGACTTGATAATACCCTAATTTGAGATCCAACTATGTGAAATATTTAGCATACTGAAGTTGGTCCAACAAGTCATCAGTCCCGAGAAGTGGATATCTATTCTTTATGATGATCTTGTTAAAGGTTCAGTAATCTATGCACATCCTCCATCACAATGGGTGACCCACATTGTTAAGTTTTTGGGCATATGATGCCTTGTTCCGACAACCCTTGAAGTTGTTTCTTAATCTCGTTACACTTAAATGTTGCCTGAACAAACCAATATTAGGTAGAGGAGATTCAGAGAACAATTGATTGTCATATTTTACTTCCCTTTTTGGAGGCAAACTGTTGGGAGTTTGGAATGCATTTTGAAAGGAGTGCAACAAGTCATCCGACCCCTTGTTAGCACTATCAATTTCAGATATTTTTAACCCATCTTCTTTCTTATCTTTCAAAAGAAGCAAACAAAACTAATTATTTGCTTGAATGAGTCTTTTTGGTTAGTTGGCACTACCATGGCAAGCTTGGGTTTGCTTTGATGTACCTTGATGACATAGTTGATTCCATTATTTGATGCATTGGTCGTTGTTAGCCCTCCTCATGAATATAGGATCCCTAAGATACATGGAAGGACTCTCAAACACCACATCAAATGCATCAAGAGGAATAACATTTGCTTCTAACTAATCAACATATTGTGGGTTAATCCCAAATTTGAATTTACACCTTTTAGGGTCTTCTTCAACCAACCGAAAGGATATGGACGAGGATGATCATATATTTGTAAATCAAGCTTTCTGACAACTTTATGTGAAATCAAATTAGATTGAGACCCAATATCAACAAGTGCATTTGCGTTTGTCTTCTTGATTTGAATGTTGATTTGGAATAGTTTGCTCATTTCTTCTCTTTGTTGTTCCTTGTTTGTGTTAGTGGTGATCAAGCCAACCATCTCTTTTACATCAGAATTGTCCTCTCTCTACCTCTAATTCCTTCAAAGATACCATGGACTTCCTAGAGTCTTCCTTGGAAGAATTCTTGGGGTGCAATTCCGGATACAACTTCCAACACTTAGCATTAGTATGACCATCTATAACACAATGATCACAGTGGTTCTTAGGATCCTTACAACTATGCAACATTGTAGCATTTCTCTTACCTTTTTTCCAGGTTTTGTAATGCTGGTTTTGCTCTTTCTTGACCCAATTTGTTCACTGATTTTCCCTCGAGGGCTCTCCCTCTCCTTACTTCTTTACCTCCTTAACAAAGTATGCTATCAAACATGCCTCGTCAAGGTTTGGTGGCTTACTTGAGATGCCTGTCTCCTTAGTCGTGAACGGAGACCTCCCAAGTATTTTGTTTAGTTGTTTTCATCTTTTAAATCCAAGCCCATGTAAAATTTTGATTAGTTTAACACAATTAAAACACTTCGTTTTATTCATTACAATTCAATAATACGGCTTACAAATATATAGACATATAATCTCCTTGTAATAATGAGTCATGCCTTATCAAATCCAAACCAACCCCCTATAATTTTTCAACTCTACGTTAATATCTTATGAGTATATTCTCACATAATCTCTTATCTACGTGAGTTACAAGAACTCATTATTTGCATACAAATAAATCACAAATATACCCATAGCGAAATACTAATTCCTAACATTACTCCCCTTAGTGTGAACATGGGAGAGAAGAATGACTCATTATTTAGAAGCTTTTCTTTGAAAACAATCTTTGGCCTGGTACAAATCCATTAAGTTATCTCCTAAGCCTCGTAAAGGTGTAGCTCTTGAATTGAATTCCCGAGTTCCCGGATTCCCTCTCCCCGAACTCCTGAATTCCAAAACTGTTGAAGTATTTGGGCAGTTGTCCACCTTGAATTTACCTCATATTTCTTCATGTCCTAAAATATGTCATACACAATAGAAGATGAAAATGAAAATATTGAAACTTGTGCTACTACAACATAGTGTGGCCTTGTCATTAGTGGCCGATGAGAGGCGCTATTAGATGTCTAGCCTTTGTTGCCTCCGTTGTCTGTTTGGATGCTGCGTATTCAACAAGTTTGGCTTCGAGGCTCATCTTTATGTCGTTTTTTGAAAAAATCCCCCCCACCCCACAATTTGAAAAACGCGAGACGTTGGTTTCAATCGAAAATGCGACCTGTTTACAAGAAGAGGATTTTACTTTTGATCTTGACAATGACGACATACAATATGTCTATAGACTAAATACCCGACTTACTTACAAACAAACTAAAATGATTAACACGTAGACACTAAATAAACACTATGACTAATAAATTGTTTAGACCATAACACTATACCAACTTGACAATTATAACACACACTACCTTTTTACTTTAATTTCTAATATAGCTATTTATTAGAAATTAATTTGATCACTATTACAAAGAAGAAATCATATCAAAATAATGATAAAGAGACTCACTTTACGTAATGTCTTAAAATCTAAATACATTTTTTAACACTCAAAAATTTAACAACTGCCAAATGTTTATCGTGTCCTTTCCTATGATTGAATGTCCTAATAACCTGGCAATTGCAGGCATCACTACATCCGACACGCGTGCAGTCCAATCTTATTCTCGAACTTGAACATAAATGCGGTATCATTGGCTCCACGGTGTTTGAAGAAGTGCAGGTCAGATGATTCTTGGTTGACTGAACTAAATTCGGTATCCTGTCTGAAATAACCATGTTTCCAAGGACAGTGTATTCGGTTTTCAGACAACTGACCTCCCATCTCCTTTATTGGCAGATGTTCTTTGCTATTGCCATTTGATGACAGAATAAAAGTTCGGTCAGATAAAACTTCCGCGATGAAAAGGCCAGCTCGTTTCAACCACCATATATTCGTGAAAGAGTTCGTCTAGCGACCGTCTGCATTTGGGAAGATCTTCCAGCGAAGATGAAAAACAGTCAGCGTTTTACAAACTATCGGGGATGAAATGATGTAACATTCTCAGAAGCGAACTGCTCATGCATGGATCTGTGCACAAATGAATATATCTCTTTGATAGAAATAGCAGGCTGGCTTAAGACGGATATTCTTGCAATGGCAGGATAGATGCAAATGCACAAGATGGCAGAATAGACATCAATCTTCCTTAAATGAGGTGCACAGATGTTGAGAAGATCAAAACAGAATGGAGCCTGCAAATCGTGGATGAAGATGATGAAACATTCACTGTATGAGACAAAGCCATAGGATTACAAACAAATTACCTACACTAATCTATGAATTTTTCTCAATATTAATTTATCCTCATCACTCGGGGCAATATAAAGAGAGCGGGCCTTACAAGACAAATTATGCTTCCGTTGCAATGAACCAGCTCTGATACGAAATGTAAAATTTGGATCAGTTTCACATAAATAAAACACTTCGTTTTATTTATTACATGTCAATAATATGGCTTACAAATATATAGGCACGTTATCTCCTTGTAATAAGGAGTCCTGCCTTATCAAATCCAAACCAACCCCCTATAATTTCTCAACTCTCTATGTCAATATCTTATGAATATATTCTCACATAATCTCCTATCTACGTGAGTTACAACAAGTCATTATTTGCATATAAATAAATCACAAATATACCCATAGCAAAGCACTAATTCCTAACAGCCCAGGAGCATGGCTTGTATACGAAACTTTGTTGTATAATCCTGCACACTTTGACCTGCTCCTTGCCTGTAATACTGTCACTTGATTTTCTGATCAGGTTTATGCCCAATAGGATAAACAAATTACATAAAAAATTCTTAAATCCATTTGAGCCACTTTATAAGATAGTAGGCTCATTATTCGTAGGGGGTTTGATCCAGAGGAGAGAAACCTTTCAGAGAGTGCAGCCATTGGAGAACTGAGAGCAGAGATTTTCTATATTGTGCAGATCTAAGTGGGAGTTTTAGGATTGAATTGCATCCATGAGTGGACTGAGGTTTTGTAATTATAAGGTATGAGTGTTTGTAGTTGTGTGAATTTGTATTGATGCTCCTCATTGAAAGCCATAAAGAAGATTTTGTTTTTTTCTGTTGTGCACAAGGACTATGTGTTTGCCTATTAACATGTGTTGAGTTTGTGGGTTGTATGGTCTAATGCTGTCCTTCGTAGGCCTTGTTATAGCTAGAAATTGCACCCTTGTGAGAGAGTTCTTTAGGCTCTCTCACTTCCAGCTATGAGCATGGGGACAACCTCAGGATGTGGGTATCCTATGGTGAGGTTGAACCTCTAGGCTTTTTAACGAGGCTAGTTCCTCAGGTGCTTCACTTTAGCTCTTGATTCCCACACTAAAATCTACTATTGGCTAAGGAAAAGGGATAGGAGAATAACATGAAAAGAAATCCAAGCTAAGGGAGGTGATGCACCAAAAGAAATGATCCACTTGGTTTGGGAAATGACACTAATTCAGCATAAGATAAATTTGCTTACACAACCTCACAAGCAGTTAATTTGCATAAGTATTTTGTAAACTAGGCTCACTGAACCATACATGAAGCAAAGAGGGATTTCGAAATCCACACCAAGCGTCCATTAATAGCAGAAAGAGCTCAAGTCTAGACCTACAACTAACTGAAAAACACCTAAAAAAGGTAAGAAAGAAGGACAATGAGTTTGGAAGGACACTTCTTCACAACGTCATTGTACACAAGCTAACTCAACACAATTTTCAGACAAAGAGATAGGTGAAAAGTAATCTTTATTGCTTCAAAAGTTCTATTACAAAGCGATTTTTTGCAGAGTAATTTTATCGTCAATCCGGGTATAATTTCTTGGCTCCAAAGCCTCTATTTATAATAGAAAAGGGGGAAGAGAAGATGGGAAGAGGGAAGAAGTCGTTGATGACTGGGATCCCTGTCGTCGTCCTCCCTTGTGCCACTAAATGCGCCGCTTAGGCTCGTTGAACAACCTTCTCGAGTTCCTCCCACCTTCACGTCTCTCTTTGGCATATCTAAAGAGCCATGTTACGAGCAACTGAATGTCACTTCCTTGTGCGGCTGAAACGATCTTTGCATTTAAAACGGCGTGGTCACTTTCATTTTCACGTGTCCTGCTAAAGAAGACGAGGTCTCCATGTGTTGATAATTTGGCCGAACCATGTTGCCTTTATGTTTGAACGGCCTTTTGTCGGGAGAGGGACCTGTTGAAGGACGAAGGCCTTCATTAAATTCTCAGCTACCATCTCCCGCCAGTCGTTGGACTCCCTTTTGCACTGATTGGCCGTTGGACGTTGCCTTGGATCCTTGACCTTAATGTTACACGGCCGTTTGCTTTCTGTTGACTATTTTTCATAATTTTCCTTTTGGAACTATCGATTTTACTCATTCCTTCGGGCTTTTGACTCCTTGCAACTTACTTCAGACTTCTCATTGCTCATTACTTGCTTCGGAGTTTTCATCCGCAACTCCTTACTCTTCGGGTTTTGTACTACTTGCGACTTATCCCTCGGGCTTATTTTCCCCGGAACATTTTCTTTGCTTATTTCCTTCAGACAAAAAGTCCGAAGGAATTCATTCGGAACCTTTCCAAAATTGCATTTCGGGGTTTTTGACAAGGACTTTCCCGAAGGACAAGAGACCCTTTGGGCTTTTTGCAAATGGCCCTTTTGAAAGGAATATACCCTTCGGAAATATTGAAATCTACTATCGGAACCTCTGAAATGGTCTTTCGGAAAAGTGTTTGGCTCTTTGCGGAGAGAAAGTACCCTTCGAAAATATTTGAATGAACTGTTTCTCCCAAAAAGCACCCTTCGGAAAAACTTGTTTGGGCACTTTGCCATGAATAACCTTTCGGAAAATTTGAAAGTGCCATTTGGAAATATTGTTTTGGTCCACTTTCCCGAGAAAAGAACCCTTAGGGAAAGTTGTATAGGGCAACCTGCTTAACGAGTTCATTTCTTCGGAACCTTTCTTTCGGACAAATTGTCCAAAAGAATTTCATTACTTAGCCTAAAACGAAAATCCCGAAAAGAACACTTGGCCGAAAGAAAAACTTTCCTTCGGAAAAATTGTGTGGACAATTTTTCCGAAGGAAAACCATGAAGTTTAAACCAAAGTAAAGCTCGAGGGAAGAAACACACTTAGTTCTTTCAAAGCTCTGAAGAATGAACAAGGACTTAGCCGAATAAAAGAACTTTGCACAAACTTTGCACTTAGCCTTTTGGCTTGCAGGCTTGCTTTTGAACATTGTTGCTGACCCCTGAACAACCTGCTTAGATCCTTCTCTAAGCCCCTTCGATCCATTTCTTCATCAAACAATGCAAGAACTTTAGTATGTGGGCCAAAAATGGCCAACAAGACCCACGAACTGTGACTGCATCAATTGGTATTAGCATTGGTAACAACTCTAGGAAGAGTGAGAAAGAGTTGATTGCTCTCCATCTTGGGTAGGTGGGTAGAGAACTGAGGGTACATTCTCTATTGAGTGAACAATGGGTAGAGGGTGCATAGATTGTTCTCCATCTTGTGTGGTTGGGTAGAAAACCAAGTGTTGAGAGAGTGGTATAGGGAATTGTGTGGCCTATGTAGGTTTCCAAACAAGGTATTGCAGCAGTAGGTTCAAGTTGAGAGAGAGCCCAGATGCCCCGAAGAAGAGTGGGAAGAACTGGAGCAATAGCTGCCAATATGGTCGGTAGAGTAAACGGGGTCGCGAAGATGTTGCGAACAATGTAGACAAGATTGGCTACTGTTAAAGAGAATGGGAGGGGATGCATTGCAAGGGATGATGTGAGGGATGGAGAAGAAGAAGATTTGGGAGTGGAAGATATAGGACAACCACGAGCAGTTAAAAGGAGGAGAGAGGCTTATTAAAGTTACCTCCAAAGATTGGATGAGGGGCCAAGGTGGAAGTTCCAAGTTTCTTGGGGACGTTGAATTTAGAAGAGTTGATAGATTGGCTCACTGAGATGGAAGAATATTTTGAGTTTGATGAAATAGCAAATTTGTGAAGGGTAAAGTTAGTGTAGACCAAATTCAAGGGGAACGCAACCCTATGGTGGAAAGAGGTGCAACTTGAGAGAAATCAGAAGGGTAAAGAGAAGTTAAAGTGGTGGGAAAGAATGGTGTTCAAGCTAAAAGGTAAATTTCTACCTATAGGCTACCATTTGGATTTACTAAAGAGGCTGTAAAATTTGACGCAGAAGGAGCTGAGCCTTCATAACTACACGTGGAGTTCTACAAGATCACCATCTGGGCCGATCATAATAAGATGGATCAAGAGAAGGTGGTGTGGTACATAAATGGACTACGACTGAGCATCCAAGATGAGATTAGCACGGTGAGGTTGCATTTGGTGGAGGAAGTGTACCTATATAACTTAAGAGTGGAAGAAAAGTTGTTTTGTAGACAACATAGTACATCGAGAGGCAAAGGGAGGCTCAATGGTTGTAAAGATCAGCCACCCTGTGAAAACAATCAACAGGGGACTAAAGAAGGCACTAGTATTGCAAAATACCAACAAGATAGAGATGGAACTGCTTCAAAAAGAGGAAGAAGTAGATACAAAAGGGGAAGGTTAAGGTCATTTAGTGGAACATGCTTCAGGTGTGGGGAAGTTGGTCACCGGGCATTTGAGCATCCACATGTGCATTTTGCAGGTGAGAGGATTAGTGCCCAAGTCCTACAAGCAAATGAAGAGTCCATGGCGTTACTTGAGCATGTTGAACATGAGCAAGGAGAGAATTTGGTCGTAATGAGGAGCCTTGAAGGTCCCAATACAAAAAGAGAAAGCAAGTTAAAGATATATTTTTCAAACCGAATGCAATACCCAAGGCAAGTGTTGTAGCGTTGTGGTTGATAGTGGAGCATAGACAATTTGGTGGCCACAAAAATGGTGGTGAAGCTGGATTTAGTGCACACGCCACACCCAAATCCTTGTCGAGTGCCTTGGTTAGTGAAAGGCCAAGATACCAATGTGAGGCAGCAGTGCGAAGTTGATATGCAGATTAGCAGACACACGAACAAGGTTTTGTGTGATGTCCTGTTTATGGATGTGTTCCATGTTTTGTTGGGGAGGCCATGGTAGTTTGATTGCAAAATGCTGATTGATGGGAGTGCGAATACTATGTGTGTAAAGGAGGATGGACGAAGATTTATTCTAAATCCCCTGAAGGAGAAAGAGGACGAGTCTGCACATAGAAGTCATCTTGTCATGTAGAGAGACAAGCAAGCCTTGTTAAAGGAAGAGGAAGTAGCATACACAGATGAGGAAGAACGCAACACTGAGGAAAGTGAGTAAGGGAGCGGGTTGTGAGTGTCCTTGTGTGAGCTTTGTATAGTACCATAGCTAAGAAGAAGAATGGGATGCCTAGTGCAGACAAAGATGGTTGACCCAAGGATAGTGTTGGCTCAAGCAAGGATGGTGTGGAGAAGATTTGGTGGAGGACTGTTTGTGACCCAATCGGCAATTGGAAAGTAAGGGAGTACCTCACATGGTGTAAGGCACTCTAAGGCCTTGCCCTTAGGTCCAAAAGGGTGTTATTACCACCCAACCCAAATTTTTGAGCACAATGCTTACAAACTCTTACCCCAATTATATGATGCAGGAGCATTTGAGGGGTTCACAAGCAATCTTGCATCAACCAAGCTTGTGAAGTCTCATGCAAGCTTTGTCGGAAGATCTCTGAGAAGTCTTGTGCAAGCGTGCACAAGGGGAAAGTTGCATGTGACTCAATGACGTTGCACCCTTCCTTGTTCTGTGAGGCTATGCAAAGTATTGCAAATCTTGCGAGGTTGGAGGTTTGTGAAGAACACTATTGTTTGGAGAACTCCTGCTCAAACCATGCGAGTTGGTCTTCTTTACAAAATCACATACTTCTTCCTGTCTTTGATTTGTTGCAAAGAGCTTGCGAATCTTGACAATCGACATGCCTGCAATGGTGAGCTAAGTTTTGCAAAGTCTGTGTAGTGTGGTTGAAAACCTGTGCATCTGCGTGGGGATATTTATGCACAGACGAGAAGTACCTGGTTTCACATCCTACGCGATGTAACAAGTAGAAGGTGAAATGATAAGAGGATCAACTGCTGCACAAAGTTACCAACAATGCACATAATGTTGGTTTGTGCAATAGCTCATCAAACACTTTCACAAGCTTGGACAACACAATTGGGATATACTTGGATGTTGGTCCATGCGCATGCCAACTTAGATTAACCGGACACTGATCGTCAGAAAGTGTAACAGTTTGAAGCTTAAGAGTCACCTGAGGAAGTTGAAACGTTGTCTATGGGATAACTGAATTGGCTCAGCTTCTGTAACAGTTCTTGGACTCATTCTTGTAGGGGATTTGATCTAGAGGAGAGAAATAGTCCAGAGAGTGCAGCCATTAAAGAGCTGAGAGCAAAGATTTGCTATAGCGTACAGATCTAAGTGGGAACTGTAGAGTGAATCACCGCCATGATTGGACAGATGTTTTGTAATCACCGCATGTGTTTGTAGCTTGATAAGGCTGTAGGTGTTTGTAGTTGTGTGAGTTTGTATTGAAACTCCTCATTGCAAGCCATAAAAAAGTTTCTGTTGTTTTCCGTTGTGCACATGCACTATGTATGCATGTCCATTGTCATGTATTGAGTTCATAGGTTGTGTAGTCTAAGGCTGTTCTTCATTGGATCCCCCAACCGCGACTGCATCATTGGGCGATACCCCCCTAGGACCCACAGTCAAAACTTAAAAAAAGACATTTTTTGGGACTTTCAAGTCTATTTTCTATCCAGAGGTTCAGCACAAGCAGAAGCCATTGAAAAAGAATAGAAACAAATTCAAAGGAGAATTAAGAGCCAGAAAGCAGAGCCATGTGTTGCTTGCTGCTACACACAATGGCACAAGATTCTCACTCATTAAGTTGCCTTCAATCATCTTTGTGTAAGGTGTTGATGTTGATGAGAATAGTTAGTTTGATGTGCAGATGATGTGCACTCCGACTCACCCGAATGGAGGTATGTTTAAGATTTTTCCAGTGTTGCCTGTTTTGTACCCCGAGCACCACAGGAGCCATACGTTAACCAAGGGTTTTACTTTTTTCGATAAGCGAGGTCTGTGACTTAGACATTTTATTACAGGATTATTAAATGTTGAAATGATACTAAGAATCCATGAATTGACTATTTATCTATGCAGCTGGTTCTTAAAGTTTTTGTTTATTTTATTACTGGTCATTTGGAAAAACAAATCTAGTTAATAAGTAATATTATTCAGCATGAGCGTTAGATGCATTTTAAACTGCAACGATCGTGTTCACTGGGTGCAGAATTCAGATGATATTTATTTCACATGAACTCAAAATCAATGCTAAATTTAAATGCACAAAAATCTTTGTTGTTGTTGGAATTTTAAAACTGGACACAACTATCATTATTATGCTAGGGAAATCAAATATATATATATTTTTTATGTATTGGTTTTTTTTGAAGTTTAAACTCACGCAAAATGTCATTGTATGTGAGGTGTCACTATCTGTGAGGCGTTATGTTGATGTCACTGTCTTTGAAGTTTCAGTGCTATGTTTAATTCTAATGTGATGTTTTACTAGCTATTTTCTCTATATTTTGCTTATTTTTTGTACAGCTGTACCCAAGCCGTATTCAGGGCCAAAAAAGCATCATTTCAGCATATCCAAACCTCGTACCAGCAGCCGTACCAGTACCTGGATTGGCTATTTAGTCTGAAAGTGATGCAATATTCTATTGTTGAATGCTTTGGTCTTAAGCTTGCTTTCCCTTTTACTCTCTTTTCCTTGTTCTTCAGCCAACAGTAAATTTTGTGTTCAACCATACTTACAATTTTTTTTTGCCATGAGTGGCTTGATGATAATGGTCCTTTAATTGGAGTGGTTGATGGCATCTCCACTCTTGAACATAGGTATGTCTAGGCTATTTATCCATTTAGTTGGGAATCCTTTCCAAGTGATGCGATTAAATGTCTCTTATGTGGGGTGCTAGGGTATCTACCCCCGATGTATCTAAGATGTAATTCTCACAGCTTTTGTCAGATTTGCTGAAGTTTTTAATTGTAGGAATGTGTTTTTGTACTCATCAAATATTAATAGTAATATATGTCCTTCAGATTTTAAAAAATTATAACTTATAGCTGATACAAATCATAGAGCCTAAACCCTGATGTGTTTGGGATTCGTTGTTAAGATAAATGGCTTTCTGAAGTACCTTATATTTTATATGAGACCACACATTTGAGGATCATGTTGCTTGAGAAATTTAAGAATCATGCACATTGCCATTGCATAAAGTCATCTGCTTCTTGATAAGGTTATCCAATAGTTTATACGGCATGCCCGTACTTAAAAACAATTGTTGGAAGGTATTCAAATCAATGCTTCTAATAATTTGTTTCTTTTATGTGCAGCAACTGGAACGCGGTATAAAGATTTGCGTGTTGGTCTGACAATGGCTTGGGTGTCCTTTCTAGAGGTACTTTAAGTCTGCAAATATTCCTTCTGATCCTTCTGATTTATGTTGCCTGTATTATGCACTGTTTTTCTATGATGCACTTAGTTACCTTTTCATAATTTGGGGTCCCTTAACCATAGTAACTGAATATACTCTGAGTCCTATTGACCTACTTTTGGTCATTTGTGGATATTGATATAATTTCTATTTTTATTCCTTCCTCCTAATGCTGAACATGGTTTGTGACGAACTGTTTGTTTGTTCCACGATTATAGACAGTATTTTGTATATCGTACCAGCATTCTTGTGTTTCATACTTATCTATTGGTCATTATACATTTTACCATGCCATCTGTTTTTTACCTAAGGATAGTTTGGAAAGAGTGAAAATCTAATTTTTTAAGAGATGAAATACAACTCCTGAATTTTGACTTCGATTTATTATCAATCTGATCTATGTGTTTATATTGCTGTCAGTTACATTAAAAGAATACGATAGACAAGTGCAAAAGGTATGCATCAGAAAATGATACCCAACACATAGAGGCTGGGTTGGGAAGAGGTGAGTGTGTGTAAAGGCTGCTACCTAGTGAACATCTTTCACCCGGCCTATTTCACATTGCATGTTATATGCCAGATATCATTTTTCTTGCAATGCCAAAAATTCAATTTTCCCCCTATTCTAAAGGAAATGCTGAACTGCATCACTGATTTGTATGTGTAAACCCACTTATTTCGATGCTTTAGAATTGAAGTTAAGTGGGATTTGGACATTGCATCACTTTCATATGTATGGCAATAAAATGAAATAAAATATAAGCAAATTGGAAAACGAAGAGGAGCTTTTTTATTTTGTTGTTTTTATGGTAGTATTTGCATACAAAATAAAAAAAACTTTGGGAGAGAATGAAAGAGACAGAGCTTACAAATGTCAAGAAAGCTTCAATGCATAAATTGTATGATAAAAAAAGACATTTACTAAGACTCACCTCGCTTTGGCTTTACAACTGCAAACTTGAGCATTGAAGAATAAGAAGACAAGGAATTTTCAACATGTAGTGTATGTTGTATATTTTTTGGTAAACAAATGATGTAATACGTACGGTTCCGACCATGCAGAGCTTCAACACTTTGTTAGGGTTAGGTCTTGCAAAGGAGGGAGAATGATGGTAAACATTGTTATAATGGAATGACCATTTCTCAAAGAAAAAAGAGGAACCTGGTGGACAACACTCTAAATGAGGATCAATATGTGTTATACACATACGCAAAAGCTATATGAGATAATGCATAGAATCAAGAGAGAGATACTAGAATTGGAACAATTTTTTTATTAATTTGTGTGTTCTGTACATGGCATACCCTTCAGAACAGTGTAAGGTTTTCTATCTTCTACTATGATATTTAACTAAAGATACATATGTGCATATTACATATATTAAAAAGCCATGAAGGCAGAAAGAAGCGTTACATAAGTTGAAATGCTTGAGCTTGTATGTCTCTTTGCCTTTCGACGTTTGAGTTGATCAACATCATAAGTAGTGCTTGACATTTTTGTTTGGGGCATTGCCCCGTGAAATAGGGCACTGCCCCTCATCCCCACATCGACTAAGTCTTTGAAGAACACACGCTTTGTCCCTGAAGGGGTGGAGGTAGCTAGTGGTTGGCACCTAGTGGTACTGCGTAGTGTAGCATGGGGGCGTGTCAGACCTTAAGGAATCCATTGGTAGATACCGCATACGGTTTGTCGCATGCATGGGTGGCCCCATGTCTGATTTGCAGAGATTACACCGTGACATTGTGGAAGTGTATGCGACATTTATTGGAGATGGGTTGATGATCTTGGAGGCACCACAAACCATTAAAGGTTGTTCTGCGATACCCCATAACGTTGAAGAGGAACAACAACATCCGCAAGCTATGAGAATGGGTTTGGTGGTTTCATTGAAACCACTTTTGGGAGATTCTCCTAGATCATCCACCCTATCTTGTAAATTTATAGTTTTGATTGGGTTAAATCCAAGAAGCAAGGAGAAACTTGGCTTATAGTTGAATTTGGGAGAACCATTTTCCCTGTTGCGGGTACTGACATGCTTTGATGACTTTGTACACTTGGCATAGAACAATTGTGTATGCATGGTTACCAAAATCTAATTTGTCTTTTCTGGTTGAGGTCGTGCATCAGTAGGAGGTGCAGTTCTTAAGGCTGAATGTGCATAGTTGTACGGCACAATCTTCTTTAGAGTTGATGTGGCATGATTAGAGAGTGGAATCTCTTCACAAAGTTGATCTCTAACTTCCCACTGATAGAATTACGCTCCGATGATTAGCATTGAACACACACTGATGACTATGCATATATGGATGCCCAAGGAATATATCACAAACTATCTTTTTCTTGAAAGGATAGATAGAATATGAGAAGCGACATTAGAAAGTGATGCGTTTCTCTTTTTTTTTGGGAAGAATTGAACCATCCCAATTCATAAGGTTGTGGATGAGGCATGGTTGACAAATTTAGTCGCTTTACAGTTGCTTCAGAGCTGAGGTTCTTCATGCCACTGCCATCGATCAAAAAATCTAGTGGCTGCCCTTGCACCATCATTTGCAAATCGAATAGGCATTTTGCCTAGCATCTTGTGCTATCAATGTTGCTTGTGTGGTGGCTACTGTGACATTTGAATGTGCGTAAATTGTTTCATTAGAGGGCTTGACTTCACAATCCTCTATTTTTGACTATGTAAGAAAACTCTTTTAATCATGGAACTCTACATTGGAGTGGCTTCTGCTGTTATGTTTGTCACACCATTTACTTGTCTTAGATTTGTGGATTTTTGTTTGAAGGAGGTAGTTTCTTTGGTCAAGGTAATGTGTCTTAATTGCCCTACACCATTTACCCATCATGGTGCCTTCCCTTGCCTCCCCTCTTGCCACACTCTTTAATAAGGTGGTGTATTCCCTTAGTCATGGTCCCATCACATTATTCATCCTATTCATAAGTCCAAAGATCTCTCTATCCCTGACAACTACATGACCACTAGAAAGGAATAATCTTAGAGCTAGTGGACAAGCTAGATTCAGAATGGACCATCAGACTATTGACCACATTTTCACACTTCAGGCTATTATTGAAGAGGCTCATCACAAGTCTTCCAAAGTGTTTTGTTGTTTTATTAACTTCAAGAAAGCCTTTGACTCAGTTCCGAGACACCTGCTTTTCAAGAAGCTGAGAGATATTGGTATTCCAGATTCTTTGATTACCACTGCTTGGAGGCTTTATGAGACAATTCTTGGGCAGTTTCGTACTTGACATGGTTTTTATGACTTTCTGAAGAGTACCATGGGTCAAGCAAGGATGCCCTCTTTCACAAACACTTTTCAGTATCTACATTGATGAGTTAGAGGAGTTCCTTCAGCAACATACTCATAGATGATGGCTGTCTTTTGCATGAGGTGCTTACAATTATCCTTCTTTTTGCCGACGACGTTGTCTTCCTCTCATCCTCTGCTAAGGGCTTACAATGACAACTTGATGCCCTTGCTCATTTTTGCGAACTCAAACAACTTGTGGTCAACCTTAATAAAACTAAGGTTATTATCTTCAATATCTCCTAGCACTCTCTCCCCATATTCTAGTTTTTCTACAAAGAGGAACTTTATAAATCACATCGGCCTACACTTATTTGGGGGTCCAATTCTTTGGTCTATGCTGCAACATGAAATCTACTTCTTATCCATGCCTTTGCAAGGGGTATGCCTCTTTGTCTGTTTTAGAACGTCAATGTTTTCAGATCCACTTCCAAGACATTCCTTCCAAGTTACGCTTTTTTGATGCAATCATCAAACCTACAGTTTTATATGGTTCAAAGGTTTGGGGACATAGGGGGCCGTTGATTGGGCTCGTATTGAGAGGGTCCAGACTTTCATGTTACAATGCATGATGCGGTGCAAGTGGATAGTTCCTCAACACATTGTCCAAGCTGAATTTGCCGCCCAACAATTATGCCTTGAGACTATCTTTAGGCTAACTTTCTACATCCACATACTGAGGTCCCAAGGGGACTCAACTTCTGGTCATGAGAGATATACATACTTAGCACTATGCTCCTCAAAGAAGATTGCTTCATTGGGCCCCACCAGACACTAGCACGGTTGGTACTTTGAGACTAGGTTGCTCCTTTCTAATGACATCTCTATGGATCGGCTATGCCCTCTCATGTATTCCTTGGATACACCTTGGGCTCCTTCCCACAAAAAACATCACTAGATTTCCCAGAGAGGACATCTACAAACAATATATCTAGACCACTTGGATTTCCCCCCTTGAGCCGCTCAGCCCCAATCTTGCTTTCTATGGTGAGTATTTCTTACAAGTAGTGGATGGTATTATTTTGTTGCCCTCACTATCTCCAACGCCATTGGTCCCATGGCTTGAGGTTTCCCCTTGGCCAGATGAGAGTGTGCTCCCACTAGCTACAAGTTGAAACAGGTTGCCATATTCTCTGTTCGGGTCATATTTGTCATCTTTGCTCCCACCAGGAGATGGAGACCAATGAACACTTCATTTTCAGTTTCCTTGTTTACTATGAGATCTGAGGTCGATATCACTACCTCTACAAGGACTCAACCAACTCTCTATCTACTTTCTTCAGATATCTAGACCAATGATGCCTGGCTCTTTATTTTTGTGAGGCTGTCACCCTCTAGTGCAAATCCCTACAGGAGCCTAGAATCTCTAGGGCCCCCATGTTGGTCGCCTATTTCTTCTAGCTCATCCAAATGATAGGCAACACTAAGCATCCCTTGGACATTGGTGCATCACACATTAGCGTTGATAGATCAGTCAGGCAACGCTTCTCTCAGCATACCATTACTACTCAGAGTACTCAGATCCCCCATCATGTTCTCCCTCAACATTGTGCATCTGCTTGTTTCTGCCAGCGTGGCGCTGCCCCTTCCTGACAACATGGACCTACTACTTATTGGTCGTCTTGTAGACCACAAGCACAGACCCACATTACCAGTCTCTTTTGTACCATGGGAAGTGGCTCGGCCTTGAATGCTAGGGGGAAATTCTAGAGGAAGTGCTTTGCTTCCCCGTAGGATCTCCCAACCGAGCCCCTCTGACATTGGGTACTCCCCAGCAAACACTACTAGGTCGATTAATGATGGGTTAGACAACCCCTCCACTTCAAGCACAAACATAGATTTTTGACGAGGTCTTCCAATCTTCATCAACACATGCCTTTTGGAGACTCTTGTTCGCCCCTCATTGTTATTTGTATTGGTTCCATTGCCACCTTTGTTAGCGGCAAAATGCTTTACTTCATTTTATGTATTTTAGTTTCTTGGATTCTCTTCCATGTACTTTCTACTATTAACGATTGTATCCTCAAGTCCCATTGGCTTACTTTTGGTCAACTATGGACGTTAATATAATTTCTTTCTTTCTTTCTTTCTTTCTTTCTTTCTATGGTGGTTGTGTAATGATTGAGCTTCTCCCATCATCTTAACCTTAGCCAACTTCAGTTTAGACAAAATGACTGCTTGTAGGCCGTTGCAGTACTTGAGAACTCTATTTGGTTCAAACTCGAATGATCTTGGTCTTGCATAGAGGTCATTGAAGGATCAATGTAGGCTTGGGCTGACTGGTCATGCCCCTGGCATAATTGTTGCCATTGAATGTATCAATCATCATAGACATCTTCAGGATAATACTCATCCTTGAAGTCTTCCTATAATTTATCCTAGGTTGGCTCAGATTATTCTTTTGTAAAATCTTTCTCCCATAAAGAATGGGCTTGCCACCACTTCTTGACGGGTGAAGAAACTTTCAGAATTGCAATTTTGATTTTCTCTTCATCAAAAATGTTATATATAGAGAAATATGTCTCTAACTGATCTAAATAGTTATCTATTGCATTAGCATTATTTTAACTACTGCATTTGCATTTATTTTGGAGGCTCTTGTTCACCCCTCATTGCTATTTGTATTGGTTCCATTACCACTTTTGTTTGTGGCGCGGTGCTTTACTTCATCTTATGTACTTTAGTTTCTTGGGTTCTCTTTCCTTGAACTTTCTATTGTTAACGGTTGTATCCTCGAGTCCCATTGACCTACTTTTGGCCATCCATGGATATTTCTTTCTTTCTTTCTTTCTTTTTTTCTATGGTTGTTGTGTAATGATATGGTTTCTCCCATCATCTTAACCTTAGACAACTTCAATTTAGATGGAACGAATGGTCGTAGGCTGTTGCAGTACTTGAGAACTCTATGTGGCTCTGAATCAAATGATCCTAGTCTTGTATGGAGGTCATGGAAGGCATCGGTGTAGGCTTGGGCTGACTAGTCATGTCCCTAGAATAGTTGTTGCCATGAATGTATCATTCATCATAGACATCTTTAGGATAGTATTCATCTTTGAAGGCTTCCTAGAATTTATCCTAGGTTGGCTCAGATTCTTCTTTTGTAAAATATTTCTCCTATAAACAATGGGCTTGCCACCACTTCTTGACGGGTGAAGAAACTTTCAGAAGTGCAATCTTGATTTTCTCTTCATTAGAAAAGTCATATTAGAGAAATATGTCTCTAACTAATCTAACTAGTTTCTACTGCATTTGCATTTATTTTACCTTCAAACCCAGGGATGTCTATATTCGCTTGAACCTAGGAGGGACTCGACCACCAAAAGCTTTATCTAATTTGTGAGTCTACAAAACCACCCATTTGAGTACTTTAGCAAATTGGTTGAACATAAATGTTTTTTGTGCTCGAAGTGCTTTTGTATTTCCGTCGTTGATCATTGCATCTTACGAGTTATTGTTTCTTGCCATCTGAACTTGCTTGAAATGGCACAATAGGTAGTCTATTGGATCTTGTGGTTTGACATTGAGCTTCAAATACTCTAATATCTTTCGATGGGACATACACAAACAAGATCAACTGCTCTAATACAACTGATCTGGGGCTTTTAAGGAACTTGGTGGACAATACTATAGATGAGGATCTAGATGTGTCATATGCGTATGTGGAAGCTACATTAGATATTGCAGAGAATAAAGAGGGAAATTAGAGAACTAGAACATAAAGTTTTATTAATATGTGTTTTCTACATGGCATACTCTTGAGAAAGATGTATGGTTGTCTATCTTTT
The DNA here is from genome assembly GCA_037957365.1 of Torreya grandis. Taxonomy (NCBI): domain Eukaryota; kingdom Viridiplantae; phylum Streptophyta; class Pinopsida; order Cupressales; family Taxaceae; genus Torreya; species Torreya grandis. The sequence goes on from JARHVA010000242.1 coordinate 4,558,278, forward strand.
ACTTTGATTTCTAACTAAATCTGCAAATGTGTATACATATATTACAAAATCGTGAAGGCAGAAAGAACTGTTACAAAATTCGAAAGGGTTGAGTTTATATGTGACTCTTTACCTTTCGATGATTGAGTTTCCTTGTGGAAGTGAACATTGCCCCTCAACCTTGCACTGACTAAGCCTTTGAAGAACACACATTTTGTGTTTGTAGAGATGGAGGTAGCAAGTTGTCAGTACCTAGCGATACTGTGCAATGTGAGTTGTCCTTTTAAGTGTGGCATGGAGGTGTGTAGGACCCCTCAGGAAGCCAGTGGTGGATACCACATAAGGTTTGGTGCACACATGGGTGGTGCCATGTCCGATTTGCACATATTACATTGCGCCACTATAGAAGTGTTTGTTGCCTCTGTTGGAGACGGGTTGATGATCATGGAGGTACTGCGAAGCTCTAGAGGTTGTTTTGGGGTACGATATACCATTGAAGAGAAAAGGCAATAACCACAATCTATGAGAATGGAACTGATTTTGGGATATCCTACTAGATCTCACAAAGTAACACATTTGCTTATTCTAAACGAGAAAATCTTCTCAGAAGTTGTCTTAATTGTGGTAAATAGTTGGCCTTGAAGATCACAAAAATGTCAGCTGGGAGGCATACTCTAAAGTGACTTCAAATATAATGGGATCTCTATACGCATTGCAAGCAAGTCAAATATAGGCAGGATGAAGTGGATTGGAGTCTCATTTGAATTCTTTGGGCTTCTCGTGGGAACAGTCCTTTTATGCGAGTGTTATCTATGGGCATGCAAAATATTAGTGTGGGAACCAACACAATTTGAAGAATCAAGATGGATCTAATAAACACATTAAGATTGAATTTGAAATCTCTTATGAAATCCTATTGGCTGAACTAATGCTCATAACCCTTGTGTGTGGAACTGATGAGGAGACTTATAAAATCTAAGCTCAAGATGAAGGCCATTGAAAAAGATAGTAATTCGGGATTGGTGGAAATCAAAAGCTCTTTTTTAACAAATACAACACTTAGTGGCACATAAAGGTAGGGTAGAATTATTTGAAACTAAGGGTTGCAACAACAGATAGACGAAGGAAATGTTGCTTGTATAGGAAAGTTTACATGGCAAGTAGGCAAAATGTGGAAGAAAAAGAATCAAGTCAACACTCTAGTGTTAAATTAATCTTTCTATTTTAGTTCAATTTTATCTTTCCCCTTTTTTACAATACTCACTAGGAAACCGTAACATCATGAGTCTATATAGGACCATTCTCGGTTCCATACGTTATTACCGCCTTCTTGATGATCATAAAATGCCCTATTTTATTCTAGTTTGGTGCACAAACTTTTGTTGCACAGTTCTCAAAAGCACAAACAGTTTCAAATTTTATGGTAAGCCATTTTATTATTAAATAATTCAGCAATGATATTCTTGTTAGATTCTTATCATGGAACTAAAATGATTTTATGCTAAGAAGGCATAAACAACAATTTTCAAAATCCTTTCCTCAAAGAGAAATTGCAGATAGAAATGAGTGAAACTTTATTGAAAATATCATTTTTATGTTTATTTCGACTATATCTTTATAATTGTTGTCCCTGGTAAATTTTATGGGCTATTTTTTGCGAGTTAGTTGAATTTTCATGAAGTTTCCAAAAATTAGATTCTCTAGTCTGTAGAAATTTCAGAACATATTGGCCAAGTTTTCATATAAATTTTATAAAGTTATTAGATTGCCCTCTATATAAGCGTGTGCATCTTTGTCTCTATAAATAAGTGTATGTATTGATTGTAAGTCCTATGTTTTCCCATAGTAACAAAAAACCTCTGAATTGAAAAAATAACACATTTTTTTGTTCGTTTGGTTGTATGCACTAATGATTGCTGATGTATGAATGGTCTAATGTTCAACATTGACCCACTCTTTCTCTAACCTTAGTTAATCCTAGAGCTAAAATTCTATGTGAAGGTAGCGTTACAATGTACATGCTTTGGGATATTTGGTTGAAAAAAATTCCTTATGTTTTCTTTTTGTTTTTTCCCAAATATTATTTTATGCTTAGTAAATATTTATATTATATTAATAAAAAAAAGTAATTATCAGGGTGGAAAAAGTCCGTTGGCCCTGCCTTAAATTTTGTCAATGTTGCATTGGGCCAAGCCAAGAACTATCCATAACAACTGCGATAAACAATAGAGTCCCACCAAATAAACATGAGGAAACCTTGGGACCCGAATTACATCTTGGCAAACAATGATGGCACATGGTGATGGTGGCCCCGATTTTATAAGTCTTCAGCAGTACATGAAAACAATTGATAGCAAAAAGATGATACCTCAACCATCCACAACCTAGCGACGACCCCATCCACAAATCAAGTAGGGACCACAGACAGAGCAGCGGCAAGGACCATCAGATGTTTGCAAGTTGTCACAGTTCTTCTGTATCTTTTTCTCTACCTGTAGCAGACAAGCATTGACAACATCCAGACGAGTGTCTAGGTGGCGGATGTGATTGCCCAGACGTTCCAAACAGCTCAATGCTTGCACAATGATAATCAGGTCCAGACGTAGTCACCCTTGTGGTGATGCTAGGCCCAAAGGCAAAGGGCTGGTTGTTGCTCATGTTCACATTAAGCTCTCCGTCAGAATTACCACCATTAAGCTCCATCTTGAGCAATGCCACAAGTAAAAGTTTGTGGGAAGTTCAATGCTGTAGGAAGACAGTTAGCATGAGTAGAAAAACAGGCATCATGTGCCTGTTGCAAAGCCTCATAAATATCAAGGGATTGTGGCCTGAGGTTCAGGAGCTCGTCTGTAGCAAGATCACCACCTTCTTCATCATTACGAAGACTCATCACTACGTTTGACTTTTACTTGAACCAATTGAATGGCTATTAGGATAGAATCCTTAGGATTTTCATTATTCTCTATGATTTTTCCTATTTTTTCTGTGGAAACGACTAAGTGTTTTTACTCTGGGAACCAATAGCACTTCATTATAGAGAAGACGCAGACAACCGCTCCTGGCTGGTTTGGCAAGCATCCTGCTTGTGAAAAAGTCACCTTTAACGCCCTTATTAATATCATTTCTACTGCTTGCTGTTGAACACAACCTGTGAGGAATTATGTAGATCATAAAGGTTCTAAAAAGGTAAGCCCTTAGTGCACAATCTTCAAAAAGGCTAACATATTGCTGCGTTGTCAAAGGGTTGTAACCTGAAGAAAAGTTGTCACCATGATGTGCAGAGATGAGCATTGAGGTCAAATCACATGTGATGGACATTAGGTTGGTGAGGTCTGAGTAGATAGTTGTCCTGTTCCCAAGTGCATGGCATATGGAGGTGCCAGCTGTAATTCGCCACCACACGTGGGTGGTGAAGTAGTGATGAATAAACATAAAGGCAAGTGCTGAGAGGATACACATAAGATGATGTGGTGATGATGGAGAGAGATGCTGCCTATTGAAAGCACTGTATGGATACCTCCACTCCATGGAAGATGCTTTCAAGGTTTTCAAAGTCGGCAAAACCCTGGAAAAATTCAGGTTCGCCTCATCCTAACTTTTTTTTCTTGAATTCTTATAAACATCTCAGCAATTATAATGGTACTGAGGTGGAGAGAATTCCGAATCTCAGTTTTGGAGTATGAGAGATTCATCCTCAACAAATACTTGGCATGATAAGCCAACTATTCATGGTGCTGGCTGAGGCTCTGATCCTGTGATTTTTTTTACAAGTTTTCTCATCTTTTGAGGCCACCATCAACTGTATCCACTCCCAAGATAGCCAATCTATCAGCGATTGAATTATACTTTTCGTAGTGGTGGAAGTAAGCAATCTTGTCAATGGAGTCCTCTAGGAGGTGAACCTCTTCACACAGACCTTTCAGTTTCCAATCCTTACATCTACCCTTTTTCATAATCTTAGTAACTAGCAAAGAATCACCTTCTATTTGAGCAAACTTGAATTGAATTCTAATTATTTTTCTCATACTGTTTATGTGTCCAAAACATTTCGCCTGATTATTTGTTGTATGATGCAGGTTAGTAGGAAACGCCACAATGCAATTACCCAAATGAGTCTGAGTAATACGCTCACAAGCCGTCATAACAGGATTCCCGTGAGAGGCACCATCATAATTAATATTTATCCATCCTCGTTTTGCAGGAATCCAAACTAGATTAGTTCTATGTATTTTTTTTGTTAAGGGTAACTAGAAACATCATTGGGCCCGGATCTCACTTTTGGAGTATGAGACATCCACCCTCAACAAATTCTTGTCATGATAAGCCAACTATTCATGGTGCTGGCTGAGTCACTGCTCCTGGGATTTTTTTACAAGTTTTCTTATCTTTTGAGGCAGCCAATCTATCAGCGACTGAATTATACTTTTTGTAGTGGTGGAAGTAAGCAATATTGTCAATGGAGTCCTCTAGAAGGTGAACCTCTTCACACAGCTCTCTCAGTTTCCAATCCTTACAACTACCTTTTTTCATAATCTTAGTAACTAGCAAAGAATCACCTTCTATTTGAGCAAACTTGAATTGAATTCTAATTATTTTTCTCATACTGTGTCCAAAACATTTCACCTGATTATTTGTTGTATGATGCAGTTTAGTAGGAAACACCACAATGCAATTACCCAAATGAGTCTGAGTAATACGCTCACAAGCTGTCATAACAGGATTCCTGTGAGAGGCACAATCATAATTAATATTTATCCATCCTCGCTTCACAGGAATCCAGATTAGTTCTATGTATTTTTTTTATTAAGGGTAACTAGAAACATCATGGGCCCGGATTGGTTATAGGGATGAACATGCCCTAGTCTTGGATGTGTTATTACAAGCACATGTCCACTGAGTTGTGAGTCTCCTTATATTCAGGGATGAACACTAAATTGAATTTATAGTTGACTTAGTAAAAAAAACCTGAATATTATGGCCAATAAATGACACCATTCATTGGGCACCACATAATATATTGTGTAAGAACATTGAGGGAACTTTTCAAAACATCATCACAATGAACAATATAATACAAATATGAGTTTAATGTAACATGATGGGACTTTTGGCATATAATTTAAATTTACATGAACATTTGGCATCCGTTCGTATGAATAGATTTTCATTTAACCCATGAAAAACACATTTTTAGGGGCTTTTGAATCCATTGTGGGGAAAACAAGGCCTTATCTTGAATGCTTTTTTGGATAACCCACTAAGAACTTATCATAGGGACTTCAACTCTTACTAGTCAATTGAGATGCCACTCTTCATAATTTTCTTGGTTGCATTATTTTTTTTCACATTGTATGGGGCGAAAATATTCCGTATTGAGTTCTCACAATTGTTGAATTGAATTGATCTTAAGCTACTTGCATTATGTTGTAAGGATTTTATGTTTTTATCAAAATTTGTATGATAATCTTATGCTGAAAGGCATAGAGAACGAGGATCCATTATAGCAAAATTGCCAAGATCTCATAATTGTCGAATAGACGACACGGGAATGCACACTATTATTTATGAATTCTGACACCATTTATTGGGTCTCAATCCCCTGTATTTATTTTTGGAATCAGGGCTAGTTGATCTTTATTTCCAGTCTGTACGAAAGCAATCCATGGAAAAGACTCTCTATTATGCATAGTTATAAGGTTCGGTCGCATCTCTGCGAAATCTAGAAAGATGTGCATTTTTGCAGTCTTCCGGATTAATCCGATCTGGTTCGGCCATTTTTTAATATAAAAACATATAAATTAAAAACCCAAAAAACAAAACCTAAAAAAATCCCTATCAACTAACATGAACCCTAAAAGTGTGACTGCGTACACAAGGTATACCTTTAAAAAGGTGAAAACACGTTATATATACGTCGTGACTGAGCCGGAAGGAAAATAAAATGCGTTTAGCAATTGAATGGCAATCGACGTGAGAGCAATTGGCGAGCAAACACTAACAGTGACCGCAGACAGTGACGGCGAAGTGGTGAACAATTGAATGTAGACTAGAAGAAATATCCGGCAACGACAGGGCATAGCAAAGGCCACGACAAAGGCCTTACATTTGTTTAAGTGACCGCAAACTGCATTTTTTGTTTTTTTTTAATTCGTTTTTAAAAATGATAATAGGTTTAGGTATTTAGTATTTACTATTTAGGTATATGATTTATATTTAGTTTGCGATTTATATTTATATTTTAGATTTATATGATTAAATTTTATATTTACAGTTGAGATTTATATTTACGATTTCTTTATTATGTTTATTTAGGTATTTAATTTTTATTTTATTTATGGTAAACCTATTTAGATTTGTATATTATCTATTAAGTTTAAATTTATTTATATTATAAAATATAAATAAAAATTAGAAATTAAGTTTAGGTTTGTTTTGTTTTACAATTATAATTTATAATATAAAATATAATTGCTTTTACATTTAAATTAGTTATTTGCAATTTTGCATAATATATAATAAATTTTAAATTTCAAAAAATATAAAAAACTAAAAATATTTAAAATAAATAATAATATTATAATATATATTTATTATTTTTTATACTTTTATAGTTGGAGCACGCATGATTTCATCCATACTAACAAGAGAAACCAACTAGGAGCCAAAAAGCTCTCAGATATAATTTTTTGCATATATATATATATATATTTTTGAACCGGATTTTTCCGGATTTTTTTCTGAACTTTTTCAAGGATTCTGGATTCCACATTTTTTTGCCCTCCCAAATGGATTCGGATTTCCAACCTTGTGACTATGCTATTATGTGCTTTGATGTTTATGTCGTCCAATTCTTCTGCCCAGCTGTTTCATTGCGCAGAGTCTTATCATACATTTTGACTGTCATCTTTTATGCTGGAAACTGCTCCATCATTGTTATTAAAAAACATGCTGCTTTCTTTCAAATGCATGCTCTGTATTGGAGTTGGTTGATGGAAAAATATTAGAAATGTTAATAGGAATTGCACTTTACGTAAGATTTGATTTTTTTTGAAGTCTATTTTGCAGGGAACACATTTGACGTATCTCCATAGCGACACAGAGTTGCAGAATTTTGCATTGCAAGCCATGGATATGCTTCATGGAAATTCGGTTATTGATGCACATGCACAGGTTTCTGCTGATTTTTTTATTGATATTTTATTATGCTCTCTTTGGTAGAGATGTTCTTCGTTGGGTATGAGGCTGGTTTGTGGGATGTAGGTTTCATCAATTTAATAATCTGACAAATACACAGGCTAGTTTTGATCCTTGGATGCCCACAAATATAGTATTTCTATGTCATTTTATTATTTATCTTAAAATACAAAACGCAAGTGCAATTATTGATTGTTGAAAGACACGGAAAGGTCTATTTTGGTTTTCTTTCTTTTGTTAAAATATCTGACAAGACCTACATAATACATTAGTTCTATTCTCATTCTACTTCCCTACGGAGTGGGCAACATGTAACTTGTAACCAATATCAACTTTCTTTTAGCATGCCCACTTTTAGGTAGACCTCAATTTTAGAGGAAGCACACCAGACAATCAAAAACTTTTATATTTTCTCATACTTTTAGTTTCTGCAGGCATGTGTATTGTATATTCTTCGAGTTGGTATTGTAGAACAAATGAGTGAACCAACTCAGAAGCAGTTTATGATCCTTTTGGCGAAACAGGTTAGGTTTGCTTTTCTTGCCTGCTATTTTCATGCACCCCATACAACTCACATTTTAATTAAGTTGCATATGATGTAGTGAATGTAAGAAATCTGATAGAAATCATTAATTATATTGTTTCTAGTTGACACTTGAGTGCAAATTCTTCTTTTTAATATGGGTTTCCTTAAGAATCTATGATGGTTGATCATTTGGTAAAGCATAGATTGACAAATTTGGTGCATTAATTCCGACGATCTGTTTTGCAATGCAATGCAGCTTTGCATACCAGATACAAGTCCTTCGATGCTTGTAGTTACACTACGGATTCTCTCCCATTTGTTAACTACTCTGGGTGAGGTTTGTCCTATCAAATTCTTTGACATATTCCCATTTCTAGATATGTTGATGCATCTATGGTTAAAGTATGAAATCTATAATGTTATTTACTTCAATAAACCCATTTTAAAGTGAAACAGAAAATAAATGTTTTATACTTCTTGGTAATAAAAAATGGTACCTATTAGTGACTATTTTTATCATTTAAATTCTTTGAAGCCTGCCTGGGCATTACATGGAAAAACATAGGGATGGATGACCATCTTAATGAAAATTACATTTTGGTGTAAGGTTTGGACAAACATTTTTGTTTGTATTCATGACTTCGTTGCTTAATTTATACTTATGACATTTAGCTGCGTGTTTTGAAAAATTCTGTTCCTTTTATTTTTGAGACTCAGGTGTCATTGGATTCAAAGGAGGTTCTCGATAACTCATTGGTTGCAATGCTGTCAAACTCTTCACTGCCTGTAAGTGTGCTTATTGTAGCAGCTTGCAATGCAACGCCTTTTGTTGGAAGGTTCCATTTCATTATCACAGTTTTTTTTCATTGTTAATCTCAATCACAAAGGATTTTTTCCTTTTATTTTAGATGCTTTCTGTGCTTCATCTCAGAAAAGCTGTTAAGCATGGAGGATTATATGTTTTTGGTTGTTTAAGCATGGAGGATTATATGTTTTTGGTTGTTTAACCATTTTAATACTTTTTGAGACAAGTGAAACACGTATCTAGTCTTTAAGATTCATTGATATACAAATTCTCATGAATGAAGAAAAACTTGGGTAAAATGGCTTCTGGCTAGAAAATTCAGAAGAGTGAAACGTATTGCACAGGACAACCTAAATACTGGTTGGGCATTTATCTAATGTGGTGTATGTGGTCGTCCATAAACAAATTATTTTTTCATTCGATATACAAGGTAAAAATGCCGAGAATGCTTAAAATCCTGAATAAGCTCGAAATCACTGTCTATACATTCAAACTCCATTGGTGTTTAATGGCTATACATTCTGAACTACATGTGCAGTATTGAATCAGAGAACTTAATGATTTTTCTGTATTTTGTTGGAAAAAATGAGCCGCAGCTGAACCGTAACAAAGAGCCTGCCAAAAAGCCCCAGTCACAAAAGAATCCGTAGCTCAATGGTAGAGCACCGTAGTATGCAATGGGAAGTCTTAGGTTCGAGTCGTAGCTGGTCCATCGAAAATAACATGGTATCAGATCCAAGCAAGGAGATCCTTGCACCAAAGTGTGGCTCAAGAGGGGGTGTTGTCAAAAATGAGCCACATCTGAACCGCAACAAGGAGCCTACCAAAAAACCCCGGTCACAAAAGAATCGGTATCTCAATGGTAGAGCACCCCAACATGCAATGGGAGGTCCTAGGTTCGAGTCCTAGCTGGTCTATTGAAAATAATAGTTTTCCCCTATTTGAATGCTTGAAAGATTAGATATAAAAATGTACAAGCATTATGGTGAGCTACACTGATTTGCAATGTACCTATATGTACACATTGGAGTTCAATTGCTAAAAATGAAATTACATAATTTGCAGCATTGACCAAAGAGCTTCATTGGAAGAGATAATTTAAAGATCTACTACTAAAACAATTAATCACAAGTGAAAATATACAATAAAAGAAATAATCACCATAAAGCCATACCATGAAAGTGTTGAAACACACGATTTGTTTAGTGGAAAAATCAGTACACCAGAAGAAAACCTCAGATTCTATTGAAAGATGGCCCAAAACAGCTACAAGATAGAACAATGTACGCAAAACTTCTTGCAAGAGAGAATAAGAGAAATAAGATAAGAAAATCTCTAGAAGACTAGAAGAAGCCTAATAAAAGTTCTAAAGAAGACATAGAAGGAGTGATGAGGAAGAGACCTATAGATTCTTTAAATAGAGTGATGAGAAAAAAAATAGTTGCAGAGTAACTCCAATCATTGCCTTAGCCAACCTTCCAAGTGTGTGCCCAATGTCCCTATTTCCCATGTAGTGAGGGGAAAGTCGGTGCAAAGTGGCAAAAGAGTTGCATTTAAAATGTAACTCCAATATTCTTCATACTGAGGAATATCCCTAATGATAAGAAAGAGGTGAAGGCTACATGCCACGTCATGTTCCTTGGATGATATGAATTAAAATTTATATGAGAATAAATAAAATACAACTATAGGATTTTTAATATACCCAAATGAAGATTAATCTCCAATAGACATGGCATTTTCTGCTTTTCCAATTTCCCTTGTGAAATTGCTTAATCTGCAGCATTGACCAGAGAGCTTTCTGATATTTGGATATGGACACAACTTGCACATATCCTTCTGTTACATATATTGCAGGTTCATTTGCCTTTATACTACTATGCCATTTTATCATCCCAAGCGTTATCATTATCATGATGTGCAATGGAGTTAGAATTTCATGATTTTGTGTTAATCTAGCATATTCTGTCCTTGACATAAGCTCCATTGAGTAGTTTGAATTCTTATTAGTTTGTTGATATATTTCATTTTTATGCCACTTTTGTAGAACGATGCCATATCCAAGGTTAAAATGACATGTTTTTTGTCATGTCCCCTTTCAGTTGACATCTCTCAGAGTTGATGATTAGCGTATTATGCGACCCTCGTATGCTGATAGGATGGATAGAGGGTCTTGATGGAGCTTGGCTTGACTTCAACTATTGAAATTTTTCTAGTTGGCTTTCGTTCGGGCTCTTTCGGACACCGTTTGCTTGAGTTCCTATTTTTTAGGGATATTTGACACTCAACGGAGCACCCCTGTTATGGTCTGGTCATGTGCGGAATCACTCCCTTGTTCACAAGCTTTAGACGGTTCGAGAATCAGATACTTTTTGAGGGAGATATTAATATTTAATTGATTTAATTAAATATTAATTATTTGGCGTAATTGAATGACTTAGGTGTTTTGACCCAAGGGGGCGCTCATTATGAAGGGGGCTGTTTTAATTATATTTTATAATTAAAATTGTGTTTTTAGACTATGGAAAAATTAAAAGAGAAGAAAACCCTAATTTTTAATTATGAAACCCTAATTAGGGAAATCACACCTTTTAGAGGATATAAGGGTTTCTCATTGGAAATCGTCCCATTCATGTTGAAGACAATTTTTGCTAAGTATTTTATGAGAAGACTGAGCCAAGGGTTTCTAGTATTTGATTTGCATTGGAGAATGTGCAATCTTCAGTGTGTGCAATTCAGAGGTTGTGAGATATCAGTTGATCTATTGCCAGGCAGAGAGATAACTTCACACAGAGGTTATCACAGAGATTCACAGACATTTATTTCATCAGGATTTGATACAGAAATTATCCAGAAGGAGAACATCGATATTGGCGCTTATTTTATCAAGATCTGGCATTAAAAATTCAGGCCGTACTGTATTTACTGCTGCTGTATGGAATTTACTGCTGCTGTACGCAGATTGGAGAAGTACGCAGTTAGCAGAAGCGTGCAGCAGTCGCCGACATCGGCAGCGCAGAGACCGACATCGGCAGCGCAGAGACTGACATCGGCCGACTCACATACCGACATCGACAGAGTAAACCGACATCGGTAGTATTATCCGACCGACCGCGGTAGTATAACCGACGTCGGTGACTGTGTTTTTGAAACATCAACCAGAAGAAAACTTATTTATTGCAGCCGTACTAGATCTAGGGTTTATTTTCAGATTGTGGAAAAATCAGGGTTTGAACAATATTTTATATTATTTTTATATGCATGATAGAGGAATTATATTGTAATCATCTGGGAAGAATAATAAAAATATAGTTTAGCCAGAAAAAGGGTTTACTGCTTCATTATTTATTTATTTGAATTTATACGAATTTATCTTGCAAATTCGCATTCTTTTTTATTTCATACAAAAACACCAAAAAAATCAAAATACACAAAAACAGTCAAAAAATATTCAGTACCAGAATTCAGGGGAAACAGGGGTTTTTACAGTGGTATCAGAGCTAAATCCTGCCATCCTGAGGGTTTAGCAATCTTATGCAGCCACAAGAGTTGGGACCACATAGGTATTACACACGCAGAAGAGCCTTACTTGAAAGGCGATCAGGTTTTTGAACAGCAGCCGGTCATCATGAGTGACAGGCGTGAGGGTAGCCCACCCAGGGTCCACAGGAATAATGAGGATCAGGACACCAGAGACTTCTTTCGTGCTATGGTCACAGGGCAGCAGCAGATGGCGCAGGAACTACAGGGACTTACTATTATGGTAGAGAGGATGAACCCACCTGTTAGACAGAATAGGGAACAAGGAGATAACAGGAGTGCTACAGTTAATTAGAGACCACAGCTGACCCATTCCAGAACAACTGATAGGCCTACACGTCCTACATTTGTTCAAGAGGAACCAGAAGAAGCTCCAGTAGAGGAGGCGGCGGGAGACCCCCTATTTGCAGATACGCTCATGGCTGCAAATGAGGAGTGGGAATTATTAGCTCCTCAAGTTCGGGAGAGGATGTCCTTTGATCGTTTTGTAAATCAGAGAGAGCACTACAGGTCACTTAGACAGGATAGGAGGCCTAGAGGTCAGCTTAGTGAGCTGAAGAAGGCTATAGGGAAACTTTCTTTGACTACTTTTGACGGTAGTGGTAAGATGATAGTTCAAGCTTGGATTCATAAGCTTGACACATTTTTGGCATTGAGGCCAATGATAGAGATAGAAGCTATCAAATACACCGCTTTGCACTTGGAGGGAGTAGCACATGATTGGTGGTACCATGGTATGGTAACACTTCAGCATAATCAGGTGACAGAGTACCAGGACTTCGTGGATAGGTTGGTTGAGAGGTTTGACAAAAAAGATCCAGAGGTTTACTTTCGAGATTTGGCACAGTTGAAACAAACAGGTAACTTGGAGTCCTTCATTGGGGAGTTTCAGCGGTTGACAGTCATGGTGCCAAACATTTTAGAGCGTAGATTGATTGTTTTTTTCATTGAGTGCCTATCTGAACCCTTGAGAGGTTGGATCAAAGCCTTTGATCCTCCTTCGTTATAGGAAGCTATGAAGAAGGTGCGTAGTATGGAGATGGCATCCCCATCCAGTAAATTCAACTCTAGAGGTACTTCTTCATTCAGGGACAACAAGGGCTTCAACAGAAATAGAGAGAGATCAGATTTTAATAAAGACAAATCAGATTTTAAGAATGATTCAAAGGGCAAACCAGCAGCACCACCTTTGGATTGAGAGGCTCTTAACGGTCTACGCAGGAAAAAGCTTTGCTTTTACTGCAAAGGTCCCTATGATGCCAATCACGATTGTCCTTTGAGACCTAAGGGCAAGGCAAATTGTGTGATGTGGGCTTATTATGAGGATTCGGAATCAGAGAATTCCGAACAGCAGGAGAGTTCTGAGGAGTCAGAGTCAGAGGCTTCAGAGCCTAAGGCAGAGGCAGAATCAGAGCTTCAGATTCAGGAGGCACGCCTATCTAGCATCCAGTAGGAGGGTTCATTCAGACTCCGTGGAGTTTTGGCAGGACAGAGGGTCATAACCCTTCTTGACACAGGGGCCACACATAATTTTATAGATGGTAGATTTGTGGAGAAGTGTGGACTGATTACCGAGGAGTTTGACGGCATTAGAGTTAAGGTGGCCAACGGTTACACTCTTAGGTGTGAGCGGATGATTAGAGATCTCCCATTGCGCTTGAACAACTATGAGTTCAAGGCTGATTATTATGTGGTGAACATGGGGGATATAGATTTGGTCTTGAGCATGAAGTGGCTTCATTCCGTTGAGGAAGTCACTCTTCGTCTCAAGGACATTGAGATTCGTTTTGATGTTGATGGGAAGACATATTCTGAAGGCAATACGGGACAGCAACATCAAAACTATTTCTTTTCATCGGATGGAGAGGCTCATGCGACACAACATGGTAGAGTGGGCTGCCGAGTGCAGATTGGCACCAATACAGGAGGGACAGCAGAAGACTGAGTATCATCCTGACATTCAGCAGTTGAGAGTTAAGCATGATAAGGTATTCAGTGATATTCCACCAGGGAGACCTCCAGACAGGGGCATTGAGCACATTATTGAGCTTGAGGAGGGTGCTAAGCCCGTTATGATTACTCCTTATCGGCATCCTAAGCGGTTGAAAGATGAGATCGAGAAAACAATCAAGGAGTTACTTGCTATGGGTCACATTCGGCCTAGCAAATCACCATTCGCTTCTTCAGTTGTTTTGGTGAAGAAAAAGGATGGCACCCTACGCATGTGCATTGACTATAGAGTCCTGAATAAGAGGACTATTAAAAACAGATATCCAATACCTCGTATTGATGAGCTCCATGGTGCATGCTACTTCACGAAGATAGACTTAAGGTCAAGATATCATCAGATCAGGTTGCGTGAGCAGGACATAGAGAAGGCTGCTTTCCATTGTCATTGTGGACACTATGAGTTTGTGGTGATGCCATTTGGGCTCACCAATGCGCCAACGACATTTCAGTCCACCATGAACAGAGTCTTCCATTCACTGCTGAGGAGGTTTGTACTTGTTTTCTTCAACGACATTCTTATATACAGCAGGACTTGGCAGGAGCATTTGGCTCATCTGGAGACCGTACTCAGTATTTTGGAGAGGGAGTCCTTGTACGCCAAGGAGTCCAAATGTGATTTGGGGATGACCGAATTGTTATACTTGGGTCATATTATCAGTGCCGAGGGAGTGCGGATGGATCCTGAGAAGATCCGCGCTATCATAGACTGGCCTACTCCGGCGAATCTTACACAGTTGCGGGGATTTCTAGGTTTGTGTGGATTTTATCATAGATTCGTGAATGGTTATTCATGTCATATAGCCCCTATGACAGATTTGATGAAAAAAGGTGCATTTTGTTGGACACCTGAGGCACATGAGTGTTTTGTGAGGTTTAAGGAGTTGATGACTACGTGCCCCGTATTGGCACTACCAGATTTTTCGAAGCCTTTTGAGCTTCAGTGCGATGCTTCAGGAGAGGGCATTGGAGCGGTGCTTATGCAGGACAAGCACCCTATAGTGTATGAGAGCCGTAAGCTCAGGGGGCCAGAGAGGCTCTACAACATTTATGATAAGGAGATGCTCGCTATAATGCATGCCTTGGCAAAATTTAGGCAATATCTTGTTGGCAGCAAATTTTGCATCAAAACGGACCACAACAGCTTGAGGCATTTCTTGGGGCAGCGAGATCTCAATGATCGTCAGTAGAAGTGGGTGAGCAAATTACAGGCATATGACTTTGACATTTCTTTCATTAAGGGCACCCAGAATGTAGTGGCCGACGCTCTCTCACGCAGGCCTTATTTGAGCACTATGGTTCACATTACAGAGGATTGGAGACATATGATTGTGGCAGAGTATGCCAAGGATTCATGGGCATCCGGCATTGTTGAGGGATCGACGATTGATACTAGATATACGCTTGTGAATGACTTGATCATTTACAAGAACAGGGTTTATTTGATCCCAGGATCAGAGATGAAGAACATTATCATGCGAGCCTTTCATGATGTACCTACTGCAGGACATCCCGGGTATTTCAAGACCTATAGATAGATTCGGGAGAGATTCACATGGAAAGGACTTAAGGCAGATGTTCTTCAGTATGTGCGTGAGTGCCCTATTTGTCAGTAGAACAAGTAGGAGAACACATACCCGACAGGATTATTGCAGCCACTTCCGATTCCTGACAGGAAGTGGGAATGCCTGTCGATGGATTTCATTACGGGCTTGCCTAAAGCCCAAGGATGAGATTGCATATATGTAGTCGTGGATCGGTTAACGAAGTATGCCCACTTCTTTTCGATTACCACCACTTACACAGCTACACAGGTAGCAGAGGTCTTCTTCCGAGAGGTATTCAGACTGCATGGGTTGCCTTGGAGCATAGTGAGCGACAGGGATAGTCGGTTCTTGAGTCACTTCTGGGAGGAGGTGTTCAGACTCTATGGGACCAAGCTTACACCGAGCACCAGTTACCACCCGCAGACCGATGGTCAGACAGAGATAGTGAATAAATGGGTGGAAGGTTACCTCAGGAACTATATTGCAGGGCAGCAAAAGGCATGGGTCAAGTGGATTCATTTGTGCGAGTATTGCTATAACACGACCTTCCACATGACCATACGGATGTCCCCTTTTATGGCATTGTACGGGTATGAGGCGCCGAGTTTTCTGGATTTGCTACTGAGTGACAATAGAGTGCCAAGTGCTGGAGACTTGTTGCAGGAGAGTCAGGATACTATGAGGGCTCTCAAGGAGAATATTGCCAAGGCACAGAATCAGCAAAAACAATATGCAGATCAGCGGAGGACAGAGAGATCTTTTGATGTGGGTGACATGGTTTATCTTATGCTGCAGCCTTACCGTTAGTCTACTCTTAGGAAGAGTGGGGCAGAGAAGCTTAAGCCACGTTATTACGGTCCTTTCAGGATCCTGAGACGTGTTGTAGAGGTGGCTTATGAGCTAGAGCTTTCGACAGAGAGCAGGGTACACAATGTTTTTCATGTGTCACGCCTCAAAAAGGCGTTGGGACATCGTGTGGTACCTTCTACAGTTTTACCTCCCTTAGATGATGAGGAAAAGTTGATTTTAGTACCTGAGTCTATCCTGGAGTTCAAGGAGAGACAGTTGCGTAGGACTATCAGGGAGTATTTGGTAAAATGGAGAGATTTGCCAGTGGAGTATGCTACATGAGAGAGTGAGGATATTTTGCAGCATCCAGAGTTGAGATTGCTTGAGGACAAGCAATTTCAGGAGGGGCGGACTGTCATGTCCCCTTCTAGTTGAAATCTCTCAGAGTTGATGATTAGCCTATTATGCGACCCTCGTAGGCTGATAGGATGGATAGAGGGTCTTGATGGAGCTTGGCTTGACTTCAACTATCGGAATTTTTTCAGTTGGCTTTCGTTCGGGCTCTTTCAGACACCTTTTGCCTGAGTTCCTATTTTTTAGGGATATTTGACACTCAGTGGAGCACCCCTGTTATGGTCTGGTCATGTGCGGAATCACTCCCTTGTTCACCAGCTTCAGACGGTTCGAGAATCAGATACTTTTTGAGGGAGATATTAATATTTAATTGATTTAATTAAATATTAATTATTTGGCGTAATTTAATGACTTAGGCGTTTTGACCCAAGGGGGCACTCATTATGAAGGGGGCCGTTTTAATTATATTTTATAATTAAAATTGTGTTTTTAGACTATGAAAAAATTAAAAGAGAAGAAAACCCTAATTTTTAATTATGAAACCCTAATTAGGGAAAGCGCACCTTTTAGAGGATATAAGGGTTTCTCATTGGAAATCGTCCCATTCATGTTGAAGACAAAATTTTTGCTAAGTATTTTATGAGAAGACTGAGCCAAGGGTTTATAGTATTTGATTTGCATTGGAGAACGTGCAATTTTCAGTGTGTGCAATTCAGATGTTGTGAGATATCAGCTGATCTATTGCTAGGCAGAGAGATAACTTCACACAGAGGTTATCACAGAGATTCACAGACATTTATTTCATTAGGGTTTGATACGGAAATTATCTAGAAGAACATCGATATTGGCGCTTATTTTATCAAGATCTGGCATTAAAAATTTAGGCCGTACTGCATTTATTGCTGCTGTACGAAATTTACTGTTGCTGTACGCAGATTGGAGAAGTGCGCAGTTAGCAGAAGCGCGCAGCAGTCACAGCCAGCAGGGAGCGCAGAGACTGACATCGGCAGCGCAGAGACTGACATCAACGGACTTACATACCGACATCGGCCGACTCACATACCGACATCGACAGAGTAAACCGACATCGGCAGTATTATCTGACCGATCGCGGCAGTATAACCGACGTCGGCGACTGTGTTTTTGAAACAACCAGAAAAAAACTTATTTATTGCAGCCATCCCAGATCTAGGGTTTATTTTCAAAATTCCAAAAGAATCAGGGTTTGAACAATATTTTATATTATTTTTATATGCATGATAGAGGAATTATATTGTAATCATCTGGGAAGAATAATAAAAATATAGTTTAGCCAGAAAAAGGGTTTATTGCTTCAGTATTTATTTATTTGAATTTATCTTGCAAATTCGCATTCTTTTTTACTTCATACAAAAACACCAAAAAAATCAAAATACACAAAAACAGTCAAAAAATATTTAGTACCAGAATTCAGGGGAAACAGGGGTTTCTACATTTTTGAGAAAGATGTCTCAACCATAATTGTTCACATACTTGTACTTGGCAAATACTTAGCAAACCAAAAAAATGACACCCCGAATACTTGACAATACTCTGCAAATACTCGACAACTTAAAAAAATACTTAAATTTCTTTAAAAAACATAAATTTTATACAAATTACAGTTACAAAATGTATCAAATAAGTCTGGAGAATGTTGAAGTTGAAACGCATCCAGCTACTTGAACGCTTAGTTACTTGAAACAACAATCACGCTTCCAATAGTGACACAGTCATCCTGAAGTTGAAACAATAGTACTTGCAGAGATTTTCTCTGGGCTCACAACGCTTTCTATATCACTCAAGGCACTCCGCGATTTTCATGGAGTTGAATGAAAATGTGTGGGCTGTGCAATGTGGTCTGTGTGGGACAAAAAGATTATGATTCTGCATTTTATCTGCATGTAAACCCTAATCTGTGTTTTGTTGCATTTTTAGTTGTAAACCAGATTTTGACCCGTAAACCACATTTTTTCTTGCGTTCTTTGCCGTAAACTGCATTTTTAAGTGTTTTGTTTGCACATGCTAATTATGGTGATGAGCTTTGTGCCAGAATTCGCCGAGTACTCGCTGCAAGTTCAGGTACAGAAATTGCCAAAATCCATCCCCTGAAACTTGCGATTATAGGAATAAATTACTTGCTTGGATAAAATCAAGTTCTCGGCAAGTTTCGACACAAAGCTCGCCAAAACCCATGCCCTGAAACTCACGATTATAGGAAGAAATTACTTACCTGGATAAAATCTCTGCGAGTACTCGTAGACTCGCCGACTATCTAAGGTCTCAACTACAAGTTTATTATATACTTTCCCGAATGGAAACCCCTTTCCAAATAAATAAATACTAACACAAACAAATGAGAAATAGGATGGGTACAAATCCTCTAATTTAAAGATGTTTTTACTCCTATCTCACTCAAAAGCAATTAAATACAAATTATCCTCGTAATGGCACTTTTATGATTTAGTGATGTCATTCCCAAAACCCTTGGTTAAGTCAACCCAATTCACAATGATTGGAAATGATAAATCAACCAAAATTCACAACAAGGCACGTTAAAAATAAACCCTTTCAAGGGTACATCTGAAAATGGAAAAAACAATAATAATAATGAACTAAAGCATCAGATCACCCAATCTTGGGTTCCAATTCGACTGAGACGATAAAACAATCATGACATTCACAAAATTGTAGTCAAGATCTCCAAAACAATAATAATATAGTCCAACTTGTCATAGCAATCATAATGTAATCGAGTATGCCATACCAAAAAGGTTTTCAGATCACTTTAATATTCATTAATCATTATCCATAAACATTCCATTCCCTTATTTCCTTGAGAAAAAGGTTTTTTTAAATACTTGTTCTATCAAATTTCCTTTGCTACTAGGGTTGAGATACTACACACCCAATAGTTCCTTCCACATCTCTCCATTCCCTTTTTCTCCAAAAATACTTTATCCAAAAACAACTCAAAATATTCCCAATGGTTCAGTTTTTCCCTTGCCATCCACCTCTCCTCAAATCCATGTTGTTACAACTGACTACCATCAATGCCACAAATCTAGGAAGTGAAATAGGGAATGCCTATGAGAGAATGTGGGGTGAGAGAGAGAGAGGTTGAGGTAGTAGGAATATTAGTTGGCTGGTTGAGGGAGTAGGAATTGGGAGGTATAAAGAAAATCAATTAGTTACATTCAAAAACTGCTTTGCCATTCTTAATAAATTATCCCCAAAGAACAATGAAAGGTCAAGGCTCAAAACTTGCCCCAATTATTAGATTTTTTTAATATGTATTGCAACCAAGACATTCATAACTCCATTCACTTCCACTGTATTGGTTCCTAATACCATCTCCATCCAACTTCCATCACTCTATTATTTCTCCATCTTTTGATTAAAAATCTCCATCACTTCCCCTGGTTAATTGGAAAATAGTTCAAAATATTGACTACTCCCTAGTAAGATAGAGGCCCCCATATTTGGGATGGGTAAAGTTGAACTTAGATGTAGCTTCTCATGGAAGCCCCTAGTGTTTCAAGGATGGGTTGCATCTTTTGATCATCCCGTGGTGGCTTAATTGTGGTACCTTTGATGTTTCGTATTTTTTGCGACCGATAATGAGGCAAATCTTAAAGTGCTGGTGGAAGGGTTGAAGTTAGCTAGAACATTCAGGGTGGGCCTCTTGGAAGTGGAAGGTGATTCAATGGTGGTGTTCAATTCAATGTCCAAGGGCTACAACCCAAATTGGAAGCTAAACCATATTGTTTGACAAGCTTTCAATTTGAAGATTCTTTTCCACGAAATATCCTTCAAAAACTGCTATTGTTAGGGGAATTGCCCAATGGACTTGTAGGCACTTAGGGTTTTTTACAAAGATTGAAAGCTCTATGTCGTTTGATTTGTCGTGGGTATGTTGAGAAGTGTTGTCATTGATGTCAAGGTTGATGTCAGGGTGCATCTAGTGAAGATGCATGGTGAGTGGTCTTTGAGGTATGAGCTTGTGTGCTTGATGTGACAAGGAAGCCGTGTGACAAAAGAGAATTTGAAGGCAATCTAATGTCTCCTCTGTTGGTTGATGTCGAAGTTGATGTCAAGGTTCAGGTCAAGTTGTTAGTGTTGTCACAAAGAGGTATGATGGTCAAGTAAGTATTGAAGCTTTGATTATGAGGATCTAGGTTTGCATGAGGTCATGTTGATCAAAAAGAGATTGTTGCAGTGATGTGAGAGTGCTGTCTGAAAAGTGTTCTTGTTTAACATCATTGAGGTAAGCATGTTTGAGTACTAGTTCTTGAGTACAAGGTGTCTTAAGAAGCCTAGTCTAGACCCTGTGAGAAGGTGTGCATAGTGAAGTTTTGTAAAGTAAGTGAGCACAAGCTTGTGAGAGGCTGTTTAGCATTGTGTGATCATGTAAATAAAGTATAGACACTTTCAGAAGTGTTTCAAGGTCAGTTGTCAAGTTTCAAGTGGTTGAGAAGTCTAGACATGGCACTAGTCATGGCATGTAGAGTCCTTGTGATAAGTTATGAGTATGGTGACTTGGTAAGATGAGTGCACACATGCATGAGTGGTTGTATAAGGTTGCTTGAACATGCATATGAGGCATTGGAGCACTCATGGTAGTCTTAGAGTGAGCCTACAGGGGTAGGACCTTCAGACCAAGTCTGCATCTAGACCACTACCAGACCATACTTGGCATAATGAGGCATGAAGATCTGTTTTCAAGACAAGTTTGCATATGTGAGCATGGACAGAGGTATATGTTGTTTCAAACATGTTCACAAATTTTGAGGTCATGGTTTGCAAGAAAAGGCATGAAAAATGGTTTTGAGGTCTCTCGAGTACAGAGAATGAAACCATGCAAACCAGAGGACTTTCAGGTGTTTGTTGGTACGTGTAACCTCTGCATGGGAACCAAAGTTGTTAAGGAGAGATGGGGAAGGGTCCTAGCTAAGAACTATAAGTATTGGTTTTGGATTTAAGGGGCAATCCTTTATGAACAATTGTTAACACCAAAACAGGTGTTAAACCTCTCCAAAACCCTAACAAGGACTTGATGTGAAAGATCTTGTTCAAAACAGTCCAAAATGGTCTCAAATGACTAGATAAACTATTGGAGCATGTAGTCAACTCTCCTAAGTGCCTCTAGGTGGTGGTGGTTAGTCAAATGAGAGAGAATGCACAGATACTGGCTTGTTTGTGAAGAATTTGTTGTAGCAATCAAAAGTTGCATTGGTCAAAGTATGCAATTGGATGGAGGAAAAAGGTAGAGACTCATGTCTCATATCCATTAAGGTTTCTGAATAGGTTCTAGTCCTCAAGTATGCTAAACTGGTCATCCAAATGAGCTAGTCACTAACAGGGCAAAATGTGCAAACAATGAAAAACCCAGGCAGGAGTGAGAAGATGATTAGGAATGGGTTATCATGATAGAGTGATGAAACTAAGTGCATGGAGATGTTGTTTGGGACTGGTATGTCCTATTCATGCTTGGTAGAAAGCTTGAAAGTCAGTTACAATGGTGAAAATGAAGCCAAAATGGCTTGTCTGGCTCAGTGGGGTTTGTGTACAATGAGGTCATAATATTGGTCTGCAAGACCAATATTTGTCATTTGACCATATAATATTTCTATTTGAGAATGGTCTAATGATCTCATAGGATCATCTACTTGCATAAGAAGTCTTTGAAAGTGGTCATATAGGTGTTGAAGGTCAATGCCATCATGACTGTGCTTTAAGGCGAAATGACAATTTTGAGTAAGCAAGTTGCAGTGATGAGTTTGAAGCTCTATGCCCTGAGTTGATGTATCTAATGCATATAGTGTTGTTTGTGACTTGATAGTAGTGCTCATGATTTTGGAAAGCTTGGAAGTTAGTATAAGAGGTTGAAATGTTGCAGCCAAAATGGTTTGTTTGGTTCTGGTCTGACTGTGTGTAGTGAGGTCAAAAGATTGGTCTGCAAGACCAATATTTAACATTAGATCTTGTGTTTTTTGTATTTAAGAGTGGTCTAGAGATGCCAAAGGATCTTTTGAAAGTATTAGTGATCATGGGAAGCATTCTTTCAGATGTTGAAGATCAAATTGTTCATGACTGGGTTTTGGAGTGTTTTCGCAGTTTTGAGTGGGCTATTTGCAGAGACCTTTTGAACTGAGTTGTGAAGTCTAAAGCACATGGTGATGTTTTTAAGGTCATGGAGTTTCTGTTTAAGTGATTTATTGTCATGGTTATGTGTCTAAATTGTGTACAGGTTTTAGTTTTGGTTTGGCAGACTTTCTGTAGGTTCACAAGCCTAATTGTGAACAGTGCTACAAGGAGTGTTCATGAAGGGGTTGGCACTAAAAGTGTTATGGACCTTAGAAGATGTTTATTGGGGTCTATTTGATCAATGTATGAAATGATCTTGTTCGTCAATGGAGGTAAATTGTTCCAAGGAAGGCAAAGTGTAGCATGTCCTAAAGTAGACCTAATGAAATTAGGTCTCCATGAGACCTAAAAGTGAGATGAGGTCTAATAGTGTTATGAAAGACCAACAGGGACCCAATATCCATTTGAATCATGTTTATGAGATTATTCAAGACCTATTCCATGGCTGGCCTAAGAGGTTAAGGATGAGTTGTCAACTAAGTAGCATATGAACAAGGAATGGTATATATACAAGGCAATTTTAGGCCTATTTGTGTGTACATGAGAGTATGTGAATAAGATAGCACATTGTGAGCAGAAGGAGGTCTTTTAGACCATCAGAGGAGTACAAAGGATCTGTAATGAAGATCTAAAACTGTGTCTGCATATGAAGATCAAGGTCATATGACCTGATCAGTGTTGAAGAGACCTAATTGAGTGAAGAGGCCTAGAAGGCAGGTTGAGAGGGATAAGTGTGAAGCGCTGAAGAGGTGGTCATCATCAGTTGATTGAGCAACAAGGTGTTCAGAAAGTGATCAAAGCAATCAGGTGTCTGAGTTGGTGCTGAGTCATCTAAGGGTTTGGTGTCTCCTTGCATGTTGATGCTTGCTAAAGCCTAGTTGGGTTTGTGCTTAGCTAGTTGGGGTTGGTGCTTCACTAAATTGCGATGTTTTGACTTATAGGACTGTAGTCCATTTGTAGGGATCAGTGGGTTTTCTTCCCTTTGAGGGTTTCCCACATATATAATGTGTTGTCTTGTGTAATCTTGTTTCATGCTTATATGGGTGATTGCTTATGCATTGCTTGATCTATATGTTGATGTGATGGTTCATGAATGCTAAGGAGGAATTGAAAGAAAGTTTTAAGACACTGATTCAATCCCCCTCTCAGTGATTGTGCTTCCAACGGGGTAGACGATCTAGTCTCCTTAGATGCAAAGGGGACTAATTATTTGGTTTGATGGCTTCCTTGGCATATTTTATTCTTGGTGCTTGTTGGAATTTTAGTTATAGTCAAGTAGATGGACTTGCTTTGGTACAAGATTGTGAATTCTCATGAATTAGATATTTTCCAATGATTTTTTATGATTAAGATTTCTCATTTCTTTATGAAAATTGTGCGATCGTGAATGATTTATTTGTGATGCCCCTTACCTCTTTGAGGACGATGTGACATTTCAAGGCTTGCTAGGGTGTCTCCTCGAGCAAGCATGCTTTATCAACACATGCCACATTACATTAAATTGATTTTTTCCACTTGCATAAGTTACACTTGCTTGTCTCCTCCCCTGATACCATAGTTTACATAACTGTCACTGGTAAGTACTCGCCAAGGAGGATTTTTTTAAACTGGAGGGCAATCAACAGGGGTGGTCGATTAACTGGGAATAATCGACAAAGTAAAATAATGCTTAAATTTATCAAAAAAAACATAATTTTATAGAAATTATAGTTGCAAAATGTATCAAATGAGTCTATAATCATGCAAATACAATTGTGACACTATCAAGTTGTCAACAACAAACTGATACAGTGATACTTATACAAGAATGTACAAGTTATAAGAATCTAAATTTTTCTCCTCCCTGCTCTTTGGAAAACTAAGGGAGACTGAGAAAGTCTAGTCCTCCCACTTGGTTGCCTTGCCTCGCTCTGCCTAGAACACTGTACCTGCGCTTGTGGCTCCACCTCTGCCTCTGCCTCATCTTCAAGGATGTCCTACAATCCGATCTCTCCTCCTTTTGCTGCAATTGCACCCTCCATAGCTTGCCTCTTGAAATCAACAATCTCGTCCTTTGCGAACATGGGGACCTCCTCCTGTGCAATCCAATCACTACAGGGATCGATCTCATCTAGATCGATAGGCTCTTGTGATGTGTTCTCCAACTTTTTTGTGCGAAGCTGAAGTTTGTATTGCACAAAAACTAGGTCATTGATGCGTTGTTGACTCAACTTGTGCTTCTTCCTGTCATTGATCCAGAGTGCTACACAAGGTTTTTTCCTTGTTCAAAATTGTGTTTGAAGATGGGTTTTCCAGTGTTGGTCCATAGCAGTCTCCTTTTTGGGGTGAATTCCAAGCGCCTTGCTTTGCAAAAAGAAAATCATGGAAATGTTTGTAAGGGAGCTAAGCCTTGGCAATGTAAACAAAAACTTAAGGCGAGGAGTTGATGGTGGAGTGGATTAGTGTGGGTGTTGGGTCTAGCATAAGGGTTGCAAATGTTGGGACTTTAAGTGTTGTTGTTAGTTTTAGTGGTGGTAGCGTTTTGTTCACTTCTAGGGGAGCTGTTGGTGGTGTGGCTTCCCAACCAGTGGTTGGTAGTTTTTTTAGTTGCCCATTGTTTTGGTTTTTGGCCAATTACATAGGGTAGTGGGTGGTTCTGTTGGTGGCTACCTGGTGACTTTGGGATGTTTTCTTGGTAGACTTTGGTGGAAACTAGTGTTTTCTTTTTCCCATCTTTTGGACTACATGCTTATGGCTGCCACCTTTTGGCCTCTAACTCGTAAATTGTAAATTTGTTTTGTAATTTCCTCTAGTAGAAAGGATTAGTCTTCTCTTTTTTTCTTGTTTATGTACTCCTCTGAAACCCACAAGTGAGGGCCCAAATAGGACCCCTCTTTTTACCTATCAAAAATAATAATAAAACTCCATAACTTCTATTTAAATTTCTTCCGTGAGTCACATCGGAAGTAGATCATAAAAATCGACTAAGGAAATTTTAATATGGTATGGTATACTATGATGCATTATCATTCCAAGCGTGAAATAAACAAGGCAATATCGGAAAAAGCACATACCAAACAACAAACATTTGTCATTGCAAATTCTCACTAAAAAACAATTACACAATTCATTAAATTTTATTTTTGGTGTCGCCTTGACAAATATTGATAGTTACTTGTTAGCCTACCCATGTTCACCACCCCTGTAATGCACCTTCAAAATACAACAAACATTATCAGTAGCTTATGCCGTGGATAAAATAATCAAATCAATAACAAATTAATTTACTGAACATAAAAGAATAACTTATAGCGTATAGCTTCAAAATTTGCAGCTAAACAAATTTGAAGCTCAATTTTACTTCGGGGTAAATCTCATATTTGAATTGTTTCATAAAGATATAATTACAAAATTTGAAACCAACTTACCACAAGATTCTCAATAGCTCAAATATTAAGAGTCTCAATAGTGATCGAAAACACACATTATAACAACAAAACAATAGACACTCATAATGGAGCCACTATACGAGTGGGTACTGTTAGTAATTTGCCTTGTCAAGGCCAAATTACTATCCTTATCATTCAAAACTTTCCCCAGAATAGTCAAAATCCCTACAGCTGATCAACTTGTGGAATTAGCACTATCAAAGCGTGAATAAAGGGGGTATGGAGGCAATCCAGTATCCAAATACAGTCATAATGAAGACCTACAAATGATAATCAATTGTGTTCACAAGAATGATACGTTGAAATAGGAAAAGTCTTTGTCAAGTTTTAGTGACAAATGTTTATTATCAAAAGGAGATCTACATTCAATCAATCAAGCTATCTTCTAAGTGCATGAAAAGGTCTCCTACAGTCTTCTCATTGAATTTCTATAGCTACCATATAGAGCATACAGTTCGTTCAAGGGTAGAACACCTACAACACGTTCAAAGGCCATATCTCCTATTCAAATATCATAAACAATTACAAAGCTACAGGTCTGTAGGTTCGCTTATGAATGAAAGTGACTGTTTTCTTTTAGACACCTACAGAATATAGGTTTATATTTTTTCAGATTTTTTCCATCAACGGTTTCTCCCAAGAAGACTTTTTCCTTGGTATTTTCGTCCTCAAAGCGTTGCCTTTTCATGTCTCAAATGGCTAAGTGTCGAAATAATTTCCTCGAACAATTTGTCTGAGGGAAAAAAAAATCCCAGGGAATGCATGTTCAAGGGCTTTACAATAAGTCCGAAAGAATTCAAAGGGGCAGTTCTTTGGCGAGGAAATAAAAGTCCGCGGGAAAATGACGAAGGACTTTCAAAAAGCCCGAAGGGCATGTGCCCTTTGGGAGGGATCATTTCAAAAATCCCAAAGGGTAGGTACCCTTCGGGAAAAGGTCAAAGGCCATTTCAAAAATCCGACGGGCTTCTCTCTCAAAAGAATGGTTCATTTCATTTTTTTCGAAGGGTATGTGCCCTTTGGAAAAGTACCCTTTTAGAAAATTTGAAGGGCATGTGCCCTTCAGAAGGGTCATTGACAAGAATTTCAAAGGGCACCTGCCCTTCAGAAAGGCTCATTTTAAGGCCGAAGGGTCATTTTTAAGCTTCCGGAGGACAATTTCAAAAAATCCCGAAGGGCACTTGCCTTTCGGAAAGGTACACTTCAAGTTTGAAAAGGATCAATACAGGTATTGTCAACCTAGAGTTGCACCCTGAATCGAAGACGTGCTGAAATGGCTAATCCTCGCTCCAGTTGAAACAATGGGATCTTCTCACGAGGATGGGTGCCTCAATGGTGAGAAGAACCTCTAGAGAAGGCTGGTTCTTGTAAGATGTATCAATGAGGATCTCAACTTCTACGTTACAAATTGCCTGGGGAAAAGGGAGAAAGATCTTGAAAGAAAATCTTAGCTAAAACGGTGATACACCTAATTTGCTTGATCCACTCAAATCGAGCTTCCGAGAACACTGATTCAGACAATGAAGAGGCAGACGTTCAACTCCAATTGGTCAATACACAAAAGTATTTCACGAAAAAGTTCTGTCTAATGATCTAAGCTTAAGGGAAAAGTAGAAATAGGCTTGACGAAAGGCACTAAACAACCACTAATATCCACTGTAAACTCAACAAAAGACATTCAAACACAGAACGTGACCTGCATAAATGACTAGCTAGTAACTAAGTTCGAATCCAGATTTGACAAGGAAAAAAGAAAATCTATCACTTAGGCAAATCTATAACAATAGTACATTATACTAGCTGCTGGAAATTGAAAAAACACATTCCTCTTCTTATTGATTTTGAAAAAGGTTACAATACAAACTTTGGCAGAATATTGCTTGCCAAAAGAGGGATCATTTATCTAACGCTGAAAAACCATTAATATAGAAATTTACAAAAAGCCAAGAGATTGGCGTTTGAAAATAGAAGAAGAGCTTGGCATTTGAAAATAGAAGAGCTAAATCCGTCCAACTCAGTGTTTACAAAAGTCTATTTTGTCTTCTTCCTCTTTGCATGAAAGCTCCTAGGCACTAGAATTGGATGGTGGAATCATACGTTTGACTTTTCTTGTGCATGTTTAGCTGAAACGTGTTTAAAATTAGAAACCCGCTCGTTGGCGTTGAAATGGACGGTGGCTAAGCTTAGGCTATTTTATTTAGGCATCATGCATGGAATGTTATGGACAGTAGGTTAATTTTGACAAATCAAATTCTTATCATGCAAAATGCTATGCCCACTTCCAAATATGGACTTCCTCTTGAGCTGTTTGAACATTTGAAAGCATGAGTTTGACTCGGAGATGAGCTTGACTTCACAACCAGTCAACTGAAGCTTTGACCAGTCAACCGAAAATAACCTTTGCTTGCATGGATTTCCACGTTGACTCCGTCTCTTGTTTTGGTCTGCCTGTTCGTGTCGTGTCTATTTTGGCGGGATTCTATATTTGGATATATTTTGTCTATATTTCCTCGGATTTCTTGGCTATCCTTAGCCTTATTTCTGGCTTTTTTGTTGACTTTATGCTTTTCTCTTTGTTTTTCCTTCGGACTATCCTCTGTTGACTCATTTTTTTCTGTGGACTTTTGTGTATGCAATTTTCCCGAACTTTATTCTTTCAGATTTCTGTTGGCTCATTCTGCTGTCATCTCCTTGGTTTTGTTCCTTCGAATTCTTTCGGACTTTTATCTTGTCTCATATCCTGCGGAAAAAATGTCTGCCCTTGGCTTCTATTTCTCTCGGACTTTTTGGTTTGCATTTTTCCTGAGTTAATCCTTCGGACTTTTTGTCCGAAGGATATCCTTCAATTTTTCTTTTTTTGTTTATATTTCCTCAGGGTTTTTGAAGGGCAACCAGGGTTTTTGAAGGGCATCTTCCGAAATCTTTCCGAAGGGCACCTTCCGAAATCTTTTCGAAGGGCAGGTGCCCTTCGGGATTTTTGCCTTGATCCTTTTTTGCCAAGTGAATCTCCCGCGGCTCTTCTAAGTGAACCTTCCCAAAGGGTACATACCCTTCGGGACTTTTGCAATTGTCCTCTGAGAGCTCTTTCTTTCGGACAAAAAGTCCGAAGAAATACTCTTCCTCTTACAACCCCAAAAAAAATCTTTGTTTAAACAAAATAAATGAACTTACAACTTGTATGTCTTGGCATTTGGTTGTATGTGATGCTTAGAAGAGGAGAAAAACCCTTTCAAACTGCTGTAGATGACGTTTTTAGGAGATAAAAACCCTCTTAAAACTGCTGCATGTGTCCTTTTGAACGAACTGTATGTTCTATATGATCGCTGTAGGAGTCCATCAGAATTTACATGGCCGTAGTAGACCTTTTTGTCATCATTTGCATGGCTGTATTTGTACATTGCGTTGGCTGCAATCAAGAAAGCTCCTTGGAACCCTCTGAATGACTAAACTTCACCGTGGCTGTAGATGACCACTTCGGCTTATACCTGGCTGTAGATGGCCACTTGGGTGGTTGTAAATGCACATTTAAGGACCCCAAAACTGATTCACAAGACAAACTTGGCACCATAGCAAAGTTCTGAATAGTAGGGGTGACAATTTGTCTTGTGGGGGCAAAATTGTCAACAACAAGAAATCTGAAGGGTTGGAGGACCTTGACGGGTTTTTCGAAAGGCTCATTGCACAAGTCCGAAAGACTGTTTGAAGAAAAGCCGAGGGGCAAGTACCCTTCAGAAGGGTCAATGACAAGAATTCTGAAGGACACCTGCCCTTCGGAAAGGCTCTTTTCAAGATTGGAAGGTATGTTTTCAAGAATCCCGAAGGGCACCTACCCTTCTGGATGGTTCATCTTAGGAGTTTTAAGGGCTTTTGCAAAAACCTGAAGGGTACCTGCCCTTCGGGAAAGACGATTACAAAAACTCTGAAACATAACACTTTGCAAAAATTCTGAGGACTTTGAAGGACCATTCGAAGGGACAAAAGTCCGAAGGAATTCCTTTGGAAAAGTCACAGGCCAAAGAAGAAAGTGCGTGGAAGATTTTACATGGACAAAAAGTCCGAAGGAATTCCTTCGGACAAATTGGCCGAAAGATTCCTTTGGAAGACTTGGACAAGACAAAAGTCCGCAGAAAAAGAATGCCAAAGGAAATGAAAGGAGGCCTAAAGAGGAAATTCTTAAACAATTCCTGCGGACTTTTTGTCCGCGGGAAATTGATTGTGGATAGACCAAGGGGAAGACAAAAAAAATCCGAAAGAAATGGGAGATGACAATAAACCCAAAGGAAATAATCCCGAGGAAAGTCCAAGGGAATCTAACTGTGCAAAAAGGATAGACCTTAGATAATTACCGCAAACTTTTTGTCCACGGGAAGTTGAAAGCAAGATAGTCCGCAGAAAAAGAATGCCGAAGGAAATAGAGAATAAATAGAACCAAAGGAAATACACAGGCATATCATTAAAGGAGATAAAGTCCACATAATTAAAAGCCATAAATAGATAAAATCCGAGGGAAATGCATGCATAGAACAAAGGAACTGAGAGTAGATAAGCCTGAGACAATAAATGCAAACGACGAAGTTAAGGTGGAATTCCATACAAGGCAGAGGCTATTTTCGGTTGACTGATCAAATCTTCAGTTGACTGGTTGTTAAAGTCATTCTTCTCCACGGTTTGACTAGTCAACCACATCCATCCAAATGTTCCAGCTCAGCTCAGGCTTGATTTTTGATTTTGGCGTTCTTCTCATGTTGCAAGGCTCTCAACGATCTAGCAATCCAAGTGGAGTTGACTGGACAAATTCATTGCACATCTTCCTTGTTTTCCATGCAAACAAGAACAACTAAACCCCCAGCTCAGTTTTCAAATGGATCTACATGGAGTTCTTAATTTAGAAATTTTGGCGTAGTCTTCCATGCAAAGGAGAAGTTGACTTTCAACAGGCCCACCGTCCACACCTCTACGCCAGGGTTGGTCATGCATGTTTGAAGATTTTGGAGAATGTATTGTTTATTTTAAGATTAGTCTTTCAAACTTGGCCTTACCACTTATTTTCTACGCCAATGTTTGAAAAGGCATGCATTTTTGTAAACAAAGGATTTTATTGAATATTCTATATTGTAAAAAGGTGTTAAGTCTTGGTTAATTAACCAAGACTAACCCTTTCCTCTTTTAGAACTGCACTTAAGGCTATTTCAGGTTTTGGAAAAGTCTTTTTATTGGCTTAGTCAAGCCATTTTAAAACATCCCTGAAGTTTGGAAAGAAGAAATTGTAAGATGGACCAGTCATCAATAAATAAGTTATTATTTGGAATCTGAGTTTGGACAGAAGATAGTGTGTAATCTGAATGTGCATCAGCTTATAAGTGAGATTTATTTCCTTTTGTAGGTCCCTTCCTCACCTATCTTTCCCTTTCTCACCCTTTCGCAAGTCATTTGAAGTGGTTTTCAGCCCCTCATCAGAAATATTTATGCTTAAGGGCAGAATTATAGATTTCATTTGATTATATGTGTGCATTGATTTCAAAAACTTCAGAGGATTTTGACAATTCAGGTGTATCACCCCCTTTTAATTATATTCCCTTTTTCAGTTTCCTTCTCCCTTTTCACCTCAAAAATCACAAAAAAATCACAATAGTCAAGTTTATTGAAAAATCTAAAGGGAACCAGCCCTCTCTGGAGGTTCTCATCAAAGAGTCACCCACGTTCAGAGAAGTTCCAATTGTATCAGCTGAAGTGAGGGTGTGCTTTGCACATCTTCAAACAGGGTGCACTCCAGAGTGATAACAGGGACCAAATTTAATTTGTGACTATTACACATATTCTGTCACTCTCCCTTAATTGTTTTACATGTTTTAACTTATTTTGAATTTAAGAGATCTAAACATGCTAAAACTATTGAAATTCAGATTGCATAAGATAAATTATTAACCACACAAATTTGAATACTAAATAGAGATTGATTCCACTTAATATAGAAATGATCAAGTACATAAGGGAGAGAAGGCACTTAGTTGATTTTTATGTTATGTTTGTTTATTGCCGGTGCCACAGTCATCAATAAAACTTTGTATTAGCTCCATGTTGGCTCAGATCAAAGAATAAACCATCAAGCTCTCTAGGACACTGCTAACGAAGCTCAGACACCTGCGACAACCGGTATTTTTCAGCTCCCTCGATACCGTCCTGAATGATTGTACTAGTCTGTTAGATCGATGTGCCTATGTTTGTAGATTATTCTTATGCATTCATTCGCTTTTGACGCTGTGTATAGAATTTTGTTTTCCTTCTCTTTGCTTCAAAACCATAGCTTGCACACTTGACACTTGATTCAATTGGCAAAGAGGGGGCTAAAAGATGGGTTGGAAAGCTTCAACTACTCCCCGCTGAGTGATTGAGCATTGCCTATGTGTCAATACTCCAAAGAGGGTTCAAACCACACGTAGTTCTCCCACCTATATATATGTGCACACAATCATGATCCACTAGAATGCAATGAAACTCCTTGGATGTTGACATGCAATTTTGACCTTCGTTGGTGTTCAGACTTGGCCCTAGGATTGTTCCTTCGAGGGGTTTTCAGATAGTGCCTCGAGGATGTCCAAATGGATAGTGCCGCAAGGATGTGCAAATGGATGTCCAAGATAAGTGCTAGGTGCTAGGTGCTTTCTTGATAGGAATGGGCTTAGGTTTGATGTATATTTAGAGATGACTCTTTTAGTTCCCCCCCCGCCACCGCCCATGACTGACATGTGAAACATGTAGGTTGAACCAAGGGAGAGATTTGAGTTTGAAAAATAGTTGTTAGAGGATCCTTGGACATTGACGATGAAGGAGGCCACTGTTGGCAATCCCCAGTGTCGGTCTGTTGTTGGCACTGTTCAGGAAGTAAATCAATGATATGTTGATGGTTTGCTTAGGATAATAGAGCATTTTGACATAGACTAGAGAGATTTTGATTATGAATGCTTGCAAATTGGGTTGACGAAGTCCATAGATAGATAAATAGATATGAGAGAATGTGAGCAAGAGTCAAATGTGCACGCACAAGTCATGTATGTGAAAGATATGTCAAAACTGATGTTGCCAAGTGTCTAATACCAAACTTAGGTGTCTACAAATGCCCCTTGTTTACTCTAGTATTGAAAATGCTAGATTAAAAGGATAGAATAAGTAAATTTGGTACTTGTGTTTAATCACATTCCATGTTACTGAGTATGCCCCAAATATCCAACTTGCTCCGTGCAAAACAATGTTCTCTCATGATAAAAAATCAGAAGTAATCTAGATCATTGAATTAATTGAAATTGAAAAGTCAAGGAACAAATACATCTATGGGTATGCAAACCAAGTTGTCGTCTATTGAAATCAAGTGGAGAATGTCATGGGGTGATTATGCCCCAAGGAGATGCCACTGTTAAAACCATGGGTTGAGAAGATAAAGGCCTCAACCCTCATTGGAGACAGAGAAGTGCTAGAAAGTCAAAGAGCATATAACCTCAACTATACTACTCAAAATATCATCTTAATGCTTTTGGTGGAACCTCAAACCAAGTTTGTATGTAAAAAGGTGGAGCCCTATAATAGACTCAAGTGTAAATTTGAAACTTCGAATCAACTGTTGCAGATGGATTTTAGATTCAAAGTGCTTTCATGGTATCATCGTTTCCCAACATAGAAATAGAAAAGTGCTTTCATGAATAACATCCATTCCCCAAATATGATCCATCTGTACCTCAATGCGATATAGAATGCCATAATATGTTTGTCAATTTGCTCAATCTGATAACTTGCTCAATCTGACCCATGTAACTTGATAAATCTATTCAGTTTGATTTATGTAATATGTCTCATCATGTCATAGAATCTATCAACTGCCCTCATAATCCTGTAAAATGCCCTTCATGTGTCAATTTGTCAATCTACCATAATCTAAATCTCAATCTATGCCGTCTAAATCTCAATCTGTTTCACATAATCTGTCCCAAAGTCTCTACTGATTGTCATCAAGGTTTGAATCTCTATGACAAGCCCACTAGCATGCCCCCTTTGAGGTGAGGGATGAAGCTTGCGAATCACCCATCTCAAAAGAAAAGAGTTATGTGCATCATCTTATATAGACAGATATAAGCATGTAAAGCATGTGTGCTAACATGATAAGATTATGTCATCATATAAAGATTTGATCATCCATGCACATATGAAACTTGTAATTCAAGGCGTACAAATTTTACATCGAATAGATGTAGCTATTAAGTGTGCAATAAAAATTGTCGCAATAATAAGCAACCAACAATTATGGCAATTATGGCTCAACATAAGATGCATGATAACAATTATGGAATCACACATAATAAAAGAATGCATGATAGCAATCATGACACCACAAACTCAACAACCATCATGGAGTCACACACATGCACACAATGTCATGATCATGACACACACAAGTACTCATGACATGACTCGACTCTAACATAACACATAGAACATGGCCATGGCACAAACTATAGGATTCTCAACACAATTACACATGACGTGACAACACACAATCAATGCACTTTTAGAAACACTCAGGATATCAATGAACACCCATAGAACATGCAATGTAATGTGCATCCATAATCACATAGAGATCACACAATGTAACACACAATGGTCACACAATATTACAGTCATCAAGTATCACATATCCAATTCTTAATGTATCACACATAGAACACACAATGTACCCCACAGGAATGGTCACACAATGAACACCTAGTGTAACACACTCATCGGTGATCACACATAGAACATGCAACAACATTAACACGCATAGAATGGGTAGTGCTAATCTACACAATCGATCAATTTCATCACATATAGCAAGTACAATATTCATAAAAAATATAACACCTTCAAGAATATACGCAAAAGCAAGCCATGTATAAATAGTTTAAGTAGCTCAATGTGATTAATGGAATGGTCATAGAGAGATGTTACTTTAAAAGTGTAAAGTGTACTAAGATGCCCCTTGTGTAGGCATGCCTCCTTGGGTTTAAGGATTATCTCACATCTGTAAATCCATGTTTCATATGTAACAATAAACATGTATGTCCAATGATTCCGTCAATGTCGTAGTCATATATATGTCTTGTATCAAATCTATCATAATCACCAATTGTATTGCCATAGTCATTCATTATTTTAGACCCCTCATCCCAATCACTGTTTGTATTTATAGTAGAATATGTATACCCAATTACCACATATTTTGGATTTGGCCTATTGGATTTCCTTTGGTTTTCATCAATCGATATGCATGCCCTACGTCCTTGCATTCGGTAGCATCGAATGAGAAGAATTGCTCTGGCAAATCATTTTGGAAAACTATGTGTGCTAAATGGATGTTCTTTACCCACTGGTTTATGTGGATTGTTTTGATGTGGTTCATAAGGGGATCTTGCGGATGTACATTTGTCATTAAGCTCTTCAGAACAATTGCACTTGCTTTATATCTGTGTTGGAGTTGTTTGAATGATGCATGCAATAGTACTTGCTCAATGGTAATAGCTTGAGATTCTTTCTTTTCTTACTCTTTTTGTGGAGCACTCTTTATTTTTTTCATTCCTTGATTTGTACTTTGTTGACTTTGCTTTGGTACCCATAATTTCGTGCTTTGAGATGTAACTATACTCTTAATACAAGTCATCTTTTCAAATGTTTTGTCTCTCTGATATGTAAGTAAACCACCTTGGAAATCAAATGAAATAGTTGTATTAGTCTTAACCAGTTTTTCTTCCATTTTTTTAAACCATGGTTGTCTCAATATTGCATTGAGTTGTGTGATAGTGGGCTTCACAAAGAATAATGTCTCCACTATCTTATGCCCAAGAGAAACCAATATAGTAATATGCCCTATTGCATCCTCATAGTGTGAAACAAGAGGAGATGGAGAAGTCAACTTTTTGGATGTATTGTTAGATTTGTCACATGTCATAACACCCCTATCCACAAATTATTCAATTTTAGTTTGCAATGCATAACAATTGTTATCTCAATGCCCATTGATATGATGATAGTTAAAAAATGATTGCCTTGCTTAGAAAGTTTAACACATTCCTTATCAATAGAGACATCATTGCATTGCTTAGAACCATCATCACATTTCATAGAAGAATCATTGCATGGTTTTCAAATATCATGACACTTCATATCCATAGAAGGTGTAGCATTACATTGCATATGAGTAGAAGGGTCAACATTGCATTTTATTTCAAGAGGATTAAAATCACACTACATTTGAAGAGAATCATCATTACATTTAGTCTTTTAGAAAAATCATTGCACGGTATAGTATCATGGGAATCAACATGTATATCATCTATCCATTTCATTATTGTATCATCTTTCTTAATTATAAGCCTTGTAGCTTTTAGAAGTGTGTTAGTTCATTCATTTTTACTTCTTGTTTTAATTTACGATTAGTCGAAGACTCTAAGGAAGGGTAAGGAGAACGAATCTCTTGAATGGCAATGTTAATTTGATCTACTTCTTCACTATCATTGTACAAAGATATATCATTAGCATACCGATCTTCCACATCATCATAATTATAATCAGCATAGTTGTTTCCTTCAGTCACACAAGCATGCTCCTCATCCACATAAGCACTATCATTAGGCACACAAGCATAATCATCTATATCAACATTTGTCCATTCATTGGCATAACTATAAGGCATGACTTGCATGGATACCAACGAATCCATAGGATGAATAATGATAGGATTTGAGGGATGCACATGCGTGGAAAATTTGCCAAACCCTAAGATGAGGAAATCACGAGAACAAGACCTACTCCTAGGATAAGTTCAAACATATAACTCTAGGGTTTTGAAGATTGGAGATCCACAATTGAAACCCTAGGAAAAATAAACACCGAGGAAGGGGAAATCATAAATCAAATATGAAAATCAGACCTTAATGCAAAAATTTGAAACCCTAAGAAAGAAAGATGAAATCCTAAGGCAAAAAGACCTAGGGTTTCACCCACCCAAAAGATGATCATGTTCATTGGTATGTGTTAACTTAAATTTGGATTTAGGAGATCTAAGCAAACTAAAACTATTGAACTTTAGATTGTATAAGATAAATAATTAACCACAGAAATCTGAATGATAAATATTGTTTCCATTTACTGAATATAGAAATGATCAAGCACATAAGGGAGAGAAGGCTCTTAGCTGATTTCTATTTTATGTTTTTTTTACTTCTGGTGTCACAATCGTCAATATAACTCAATATTAGCTTTGTGCTAGTTCAGATTAGGATACATATTGTTAAACCTTCTAGGACATTATTGGCGAAGCTCGGATATTTGTTGCGACCGGTACTGTCCAGCTCCGCTAGTATCTTCCATAGTGACTGAGGTGGTCTGTGACTGTTCAGATTGATGCATCTGTGTCCACAGATGATTCTTATGCAGTTATTCGCCTTCATCCATGTGTATAGGGTTCTATATTCCTTCTCTTTGCTTTAAAACCCTAGCTTGCACTCTTGACACCCATACATTTCAGTAGTTTGAAGAGGGTTCAAACCACATGTAGCTCTCCTACCTGTGTATGTGTGCACAATTGTGATCCACTAGAATGTATATTGCAACTCTCTAGCTTTTGGCAATTGATAATATGCAATTTTGACCTACGCTGGTGTTCAAACATGGATTTGGAACTGCTCCTTCAAGGGGTTTTCATATTTGGATGCTTCTAGATAGTGCTTTGACGATGTGCAAATGTATTTTTCAAGTTTTTCCAAGATACGTGCTAGATCAAAATGGTCTTAGGCTTGATGTTTATTTGTAGATGACTCTTTGGGTATTTGATACCATAACCAACATGTGAAATGTGTAATCCGACCCAAGAGAGAGATTTGAATTTGAAAAATAGCCGTTAGACGATCCTGGGACATTGCCAGTGACCGCTAGCATCAGACTATTGTTGCCATTGTCCAAGAAGGGAATGATAGTGATCTAGAATGTTGTGACAGTCTGCTTAGGATAATAGAACATTTTAGCACATACTAGGGAGACTCTGAGTATGAATGATGGAAAATTGGGTTGGCTAAGTCCATAGATAAATGAATAGGAGAGAATATGTGCATTAGTGAAATGTGCACACACAAGTCATATATGTCAAAAATAGGCCAAAACTAATGCCAAATTTAGGCGCCTACACATGTGAATTGGATTTGTAAGGTTCAAGAGGTTTGTTATATTAGCTCCTTGCTCTTGGGACAAGCATCTAGTCTTTCCAACTTTCATCAGTCCATGCTCTTTGGGGTTCTTGCTCCCCCACATGGCTATTTGGTACCTTAACCACATGGGTTGGGGATTTACTACTTTGGGTCCTTGCTCTTGGGACAAGCATCTAGTCTTTCCAACTTTCATCAGTCCATGCTCTTTGGGGTTCTTGCTCCCCTACATGGCTATTTGGTACCTTAACCACATGGGTTGGGGATTTACTACTTTGGGTTTATCCCCTCTCCCCCTTTATTTTTAGTGTTATAGTTCTTTTTTATTTAATTAGTCTTTTATGCTAGGGTCCCTTTACCCAAGCACATTCGTATTGTAATTGGATATATTCTCGAGTCCCATTGATGTACTTTTGGCCATTCGTGGACCTTATTATATTTTTCTTTCAATATTTTATTGAGTCGCACAATGTTGCAACTCAACTTCTCTGCTTTCAACTATTTTCCGAATATAATTTGGGTTTACTTGAATATGCGACGCATAGTTCGCATACCCGTTCTCGACGAGTACTCATCGAGGCCTAGAAATTTTAATCGGCGATTAGTCGACAACCACTTGCCATTAATCGACAATACTTGAAAAATTAAAAAAATATTGTGTGAATCAAATGAGGGGGCGTGTATGCTTTTAGAGGACAAAATTCAGTGGTTTTTCCACGTATTACTAGTGTCCTAGACGGATTTATAGGGTCTGGGCGCATTCTGGGCTTGTTCTAGGTGCATATAGGCCATTAACTGTGCCCCGACGAGTATTGGCACAATACTCACTGAGTACTCGCGATTAATCATGAGTACTGTGCCACTACTCGCCGGGGCACAAAAAAAAAAAAGAAAACCCACAATTTTGAACTGTGATTACTTGGTTTGCTTGGCCCTTGGCGATTAATCGCCTAACTGGCGAGTAATCGGTGAGTATGCCATCTATGACTACGCACATGTATGAAATGCCATATTTTGACCATTTTGAGCACACTTAAGCTATCACATTGTAGCACCTTCGCTTGCTTTTGGTGCACCTGTAAATCAGTAAGCTTTTCAACCAAACTAGTTCACAAGCTGCAAGGACAGCAGCTTTATACTCTATTGTGTAGGAAGAGAGAGTCACTGTTTGCTGCTTCTTGCAAGTCCATGAAATAAATTTTGTTCCAAAGCCATATGTTTATACTGTAATAGACTTTCTACCATATATGGCACTGGCCAATTAACATCAGTAAATCCAAAAAGATGGAAATCATTACTTGTGCTCTAGGAAATGCCAAAATCAGCTGTACCCAAAATTTGTTTTGTTGCGTTCAAGTGATCAATCTTTGCACTGCTTGAAATATCCCTCAAGCAAAATACTGAGTTCTAAAAATAAAATACGGAATTTCCAAAATAAAATACAGAATTCTGGAAATTTTTATTTATTACCAATCAACTCAACTCAGAATTTTCACAAATAATTGATAACCCTCTCGAATGGATCAACAATTCACCCATTTAATTCGTTTATTCAGTGTTTGAAAGAACAATTGACAAGATATGTGAAAGACTGAATATTTTCCTACGAAAGTTACAAACCCTAGTCTGACAAATTCTGGAAATGCATAAATATGGAACCTTTTTATTGAAACTGTAGCAGAATCGATCCTTGAGCAGTATGACAGGTCCTGAAAGGTGTATCAGGCCCCGCAAATAACTGCGATCTGTCCCTAAAGGCTGTAACAGCAGTTGGAAGTCTGACACAAGCCAATGATAAGTGATGCCAACCAACTAGGAGCTGTTGACAGCGACACCAGCAGTTAGGTGGCTGTGCAGCAGCACCAAAACCCTTGGAAAAGTCCGCAAACCCTTGGGGAATGGTGCGGCAGGGCTGAAAGGCAAGTCTGGTTGTACGGCTGTCCTTGGTAAACCCCTGGAAGGTAACACCCACCTGCTGGGAGCAGAAACAATAGAGAAATTGACCCAAAGTGGGATGCTTGTGCCCTAAACTCAGTGATTTGGTTCTCCAAGAAGTACGCTGCTATATGGAGACCCTATATGCTGAAACCCTATGTTTATTGCTTTGATTTGACCTTGCAAAACCTTGATCTCGGTCTTCTTGAAAACTGTCTGTATGGTGCAATTGTAACTCCTAGATGGAACTATCTCAGTAGATTGGAGGGGTTTCGTCCTCTAATCCGGCTGCAATGGTGGGTTTTTGTCCTCAAGCAGAAGTTGAATGAATTTTGAATTTAGTTGTGAATGGAAAAGGAGAATAGTCAATCATAATCCATAATGATTGCCCATTTGTCCTTTCAATAAACTCGCTTTTCTAAATTCACCCTAACCCTAAAGTAATTAAAATTATTCTCTTTTCCATCCTCATAATAATAAATACTTTTGGCCATGTAATTAA
Source organism: Torreya grandis (assembly GCA_037957365.1). Lineage (NCBI taxonomy): Eukaryota > Viridiplantae > Streptophyta > Pinopsida > Cupressales > Taxaceae > Torreya > Torreya grandis. Next base: position 4,599,273 of record JARHVA010000242.1, read on the forward strand.
TTATAGTTTTTGGCCACATTTAATAATAATAATGAATAAGTGTCATTTTTCAAGTTATTAAATAAAGTGACTTTAAGGACAACTTAAAACATTATTATTAAATTATTTCTCTTTACCAATTCCCCTTAGCCTACGGGAAATAAAAATAGGCTTTGGGTCCTCCGATTTCTTTAATTCGGAAAATGGGACATTACACTCCAACTGAATCTAGAAATGCAGCCAACAAAAAAGCTAAGATTTGGCTTTGCATTGCAGGGTATATCATGATGTCCACCAACTTTAAAAAATGTGACTCATCAGCCTGTTTTACGTCACCATTGTGTAATAGAATTTCAGACCTTGTCTCCATAGGAATAAAAATCTGTTTTTAATCACCAGGAATACAAATCTGTTTATAATCATTCATATGGATTTTTCCCAACAAATCCTTTTCATGGTTAATTCAAGAAATAAAAACTCCATCACTAATCTGCCAAATCTCTCTTTACTCCCAAACAATCATGTTAAAAGCTTAAATATATCATGTCAAAAGTAGAGCAAAAATTTGATTATAGTTGTCAAATTGTACGGTCTTATTATCTGTAATTACTAAGTTGTGTGTATATTCAACAAAGATGACAATATCATCATCAGAACTTTTAACATATAGATTTGGATCGGAAGAGCTTCTAAAATCCAGAATTAGTAAGATGAAGATAAATTTTTGGATATCATGTTCATGGAGCCTGCATGAACCCATAAAGTATTGGGACTCTATTAAAAGTACTTGAATTTTTAATACTATGACTATTTCACATATTTCATTAGTTGGGAGGCAGGAGTTAGCGGTCTTGGAGGTGAAAGCCAATGGAATGACTTGGAATGTCTTTGTGTAATAGTGCTTTCATAATGATTTTCTGAAGTCCTGGATATCACAGGAGTCAAAGATCATTTGGATGAGGCTTTGGGTATGCCCTCTTTGGTCATGGTTAGAGAATGACTTACCTTTGAAGAGTCTTGGTTGCATTATTTATTGGATGCATATGTGCCATGTAATACCAACCGGCTTGCTAGGTGGTTAGTGCAAGGCGATATTGGGTTTGGTTGTTAATCTAATACTATTTTGATTATTAACTTTTAAGCGAAGTATCATACATAGAGCCTTTACCTAGAGACTAAACCTAATTGAGTGACAAGGAATTTCTTTGGGTGATATAGTCTTCATGATAGTTTTCCAAAGTCTTTGATGTCATACAAGAGCCAATGGTCATTTGGATGAGGCTTTGGGTAAAGCTCATTTTGGTTTTGGTTGGAGAATGACTTACGTTTGAAGAGACTTGGTTGCATTATCACTCTAATAAATATAACGCACGGGATAATAACTGGTTTGCTAGGTTAATTGGTGCAGGGTAATATCAGTTCTGGTTGTTAATTTATTAGTATTTTAATTATTAGCTTCTATGGAAACCTGTTATGTATAGGAGCCTTCATTGGCTATGATTTATCCATACAAAAAGTCTGTAAGAGAACTTCCAGGTTTTCTTTGCAATGAAGATTCAGCCATGGTATTAGAACATTAATAATCCGTTACATAAATTTGGATCCCTGATGTGATTGGCAAGTAATGTTCGACACACTTGAACTGATAGAGCTAAACTAGAAGTTGTATCCTATAATCAGAATAGCTGCTTGTGGGTGTAACAGATTGGGGAATTAAGATTCTTTCGTACACCTGCCGAGGCAGAACAATGTCTTGTACAATATTCACTTCAGGCTTTGGCTGCAAATAGTCTACATGGTATGTTGTAATTGCTTGAATTATAGTTATCAAAAAATTATTCTCTGGACATTAATAGGCTTAAAGGCTTGTGTTCTGTTGTCCCGATATCATTTTTTTTATCTTTCTTTAAGATTACCTGAACAGTTTAGTTTTAGCATATGTATTCTGTTTTTCAAATTTAAATTAGGTTTTTCGAAATATGTATTCAAATTATGCCTGAAAATGTGCATATATCTAGGGTATAAATTTCATGACCCATACAATCTCCTCTCTTGAGAAATTGTCTTTCCAAAAGCCCATTTACACATGCATATTATGAATACAATTTTACCTGGTTAGTAATGATTTGGATGTTTTTCATAGTCTCATCTGATTACTTTCACCTTCACCTGTGCTCACATCATTGTATAAGGTGAACTTTGTAGAATATGAACATTGAACCTACTTTGATTAGTGCAGGTTCGGGTTGAAGCAGCTTTAACATTGCGTACTTTAGCGGAGGTGGATCCTACTTGTGCTGGTGGTTTAATTTCATATGGTGTAACAACATTGCGTGCTTTACGTGAGACTGTTGCAATTGAAAAGGTGCATTATATTTTGAAGGATGCATGACTATCTTGTAAAACAGAAGCTTATTAATTTTCTGCTTGTATGCTGACTTTTTGTTTCTGTGGTTACATGGTTGTGGTCACTGCCGTAGTCTTTCTTTTAAATGAATTCTGCTGTTCTGTGTTTGATAATGTTTGTTCTGAAAAGTCCTAATTACATTGTCATTAAGTTAGAATAAGTTTTGCTGTTTAAAATAAGTCCAATCGAAATATGAAAATATTGGAAACAACATATTTTTTTGTGATATCTGAAATAAATTCTGTTTTTATTTAAACCTGGAGCTCTGATGCAAATGAAATGATCTAAATTCTGAAAAACCATAGTTTGTGATCTGAAAGAAAAACTCATTTATAAAACAGCTTTCATCTATAAAAAGCATTAAGTTTTATCTCTGATGACTGATACCATCAATATGCAGAACAGCAGAGCTCTCACGTGAGCCATTCCTAATTGGGAAGACAACCAATCGTCAATATATTAAAATGCTGGTTCCACAGGATTAAGCAATTTTCATGAAGAAACATTTGATTATTACTATAGGTCTTTCTTTACTTATGTAAGGAATCCTTTCAAAAAGAATAATCCTATCTTTGATGTATCCTAAAGCAATAATTTTTCTTTATTATCCTTAAATAACCTAGTCTTTTTACGACTTTATTTTCTTTATTCTTTATTCTGTTTTATTCTCCTTACATTTTTCCGAGAATAGTTTTATGCTTTATTTTCATCCCACTTAAAAGTTAAAAGAAAAGCTTTGTGCTTTATTATCATCCTATTTTCTGGATTAAACTGATTCCTATCTTATTTCCTATACTGTTCCATTGTTTTATTGTTGTTTCAAGACTCCCATCGATTACGTAAGTTTCTGATGTTCAAATTCAGCTGATGAGTTCTTGTCATTTGCATTGCATAATATAAATCTGAGGGTTCTCTATCATGTGGTGAAAAACTGAAAACAGACTTTCATGTGAAGTCATTTATTCTGTTCAAGACTCAGGCCGTTGAAGGGATTTTGTAGAATGCGTGGCTACTGTTTGAACACTAAAGAAATCTTTTTGTTAAATTTTTTGATAGAATGCTGATTTATGATTTTGCAGTTAGCCGACTGTTGTCATTACCACTGACTTTCTGCTTACTGCGTTTCTGCTGTTGTCGCCTAATCTTTTTACTGGAAAGTTCCATTGACAAACTCATTATGTCAGGAAAATTGATGGAGCCGGGGCATTATTTTTTCACTGTCCTCTTATTATCATAGGGGAACATAGTTTTTAATATTTGAATTTAGTAGAAATGCTCATATTGGTTCTTGTCAATAACATTTTTGTAATAGACAGCCCCAAGATCTCTCTTAGATACTAATGGAAACTGAAAGTTTACTTTCATGTAAAATCATTGCATTTATTGAAAAGTGTAACTAATGGCTGACTGATATCCTTTAAGAAAGGAACATCAAGGATTGGTTCCAATAATTTAAGTCATACACATCATATTCATGGTCACATTCATCATTTTTCACAATTTCGAACAAATTTTTCCAAATGGCATCTTGCTCGTGATCCCCTTGGGTAGAACCACAAGAGATTGCTGGCCGAGGATTCAAGGAAGATAAAATTTCCGCTATAGACTATACTAGTGCAAGTAGATGGAAATATATTAAGTTGCTTGAAAGAGGGAATGAAGAAAGGTGGAGGATGACAAAATGAGATTTATTCACTGATTTTGTATATGGACATTTACAAACACACGTAGGGACCTGCATCTAACTGTTTGTCAAAGACTCAAACGGAGTCAAATGCATAGATGGACTTCAGCTTAGAATGGAGACTTGAAGAAATAGAAGTTCCTATTGTCTCTTATAAGTTAAAACCTGTACATTTTGTCGAAAGTAAAAAAAAATTGTATTAATAATGGAACAAGGTATAAAATCAGCAAACATATTTGTTGTGACTGAAAAACTTGCTACACACAGATACCTATAATGTCGCTAAACTAGCAACATAGACAAAAGTCTGAGCGTGGCACATAGAACTAAAGATCTGTACAACATATTACAATGAAGATAGTAAATGTCTGTACAGTAGCTAAACCGGATGTGATAAGGATTCAATCTTTATTCTCCTTTGATTTGTGTGCAGGAAATTTTTTTTCACCGAGAAAAACTGATGAGTCGTTATTATATCTTCTTATGGACAGTTATCTACTTCCACGTATGCTATGTTTTCAGGATTATCTGGTGGTTGCTTCTTGATAGTTGGAGGTATACTGTCAGATGAGATTCCCAAAACTAAGATGAGAGGCATTTGCTTTTCAAGTTCTTGCTGTGTTATTTCAAGTTCAGCCTCTTTAGCTTCCGTTGGTTGTTTTTCTGTCTGACTGGTAACTTCTGCATGTTTTCTCTGTGTTCTGACTGGTAAACTGGGCATGTTGACTTGTGAGGGTTGGAATGAAGACTGACATTTTTATGAGCAACAAGTTATGAGTTCAGCAAACACATCAATTTTATCAGATGCCTGCAAATGCTGAGACTGTGGAGGACCGGGTTACTGAGGTTGAAGCATGCCAGGCGGAGGGTGTTTCTGAGCCATGGATTGATTAAGCTGTTGTGGGAAAGGATTAAAGGATGGACTTTTATAAGAACTGGATGGAGTATCTTTTGATGACCAAGATTTTTGCCTTCTAATCACATTCTCTTCAGCTTGTAGAGGACAAGAGATGGTTGCAAGATTGGGCTGTGGGAGTTTGATTTGATCAAATCTCATGGGAGCTGTAGATGCCTGTCCTTCCTGAATAATTTAAGCACAATGCAGGGAGTCTAGGGAGGTGTTGGCTAGGAAATACATCACGTCCTGGTGAGCCGGTTTAAATTGGGGATGCCAATGAAGGGAATTCACATCAGAGGGCAACTGTTGATTACTATTGCTGTTGGTTTATTATAATCCTGCTGTTTGTTGCTCTTTGATGGAACAAGAACAATGCCTTGTTAACCTTGGGAGTCTGTTGAAGGCCCTTTGTTTAAATTCTGTCGTTGATAACTATTGGGACACACACAGGTCAGGTAATCATGTTCATGGCATACACTGCATCTAAATGGTTTTTTCTTATAATTAATTGGCTACTCCGATTGATACCATAAAGTTCCAAGAGGATTCACTCTGGGAGGGGCTTCTCCATATCTATATTGGCACATATTGAAGCATAATGTAAAACACTGGGCTGCAGAGTAAGCTCCGAGGCTGCTATGAACTCACCAATCATGTTCCAATCTTTTTGAAAGACTTTTCACTTTATCACTTGCTAGGAAGCAGAAGCCTGCACACCCGAATAGGAACGGTGCAAGGAATTTAATCTGTTGGATTGAAAGGAAGAGTCCAAGTCTTCATAAACAACCCAGATTTGTTATAAAGCTTCCCCTTGAAACACGACGTCTGTGGCAGCCTTGTAGGTGAAAATAGCCAGGAAACCCCCCTTTGGCATCATAAGAATATTAATTGACCCCTTTGGGTTTCTAATTCAGATGGATGTAGTTTTTCAGAGGCGTGGGTCCTAGATATGCCCCCATGGAATGACAGATCAAGGGACTTTCTTTGGAGTAACATAATCACTGTTTCATTTCATATAAAGGGGAAATGGGCTCAAGGAGGATTTCCCATTTTCAAGTAAGAGCCATCAGCCATCCTAGCTGGAAAATTAGGCTTGACCACCGTTTACTGAGAAAAATGAAGAAAGCATTTCAACAATTCCTCTCTTGATGGCTGAATATTGTCTGGAGTCACCTGTTTTGATAGAGAGACAGGGGGGCGAGTGAGTGGGTGTGGGATGGGTGTGGCTGGATAGAGGAGTCTATAACATGCAGTCCACAACTATAGTCAGAGAGAAAGGCTAGTCAGTAATTTAGATAGAAGAGTGGAATGAAACGGTTGAAAGATTGTGGATGAGATTCACATGGCAAGTATGCAAACTGGGCATCACAAAGAATTTTTAAAATAAACATTACACTGAGACAAAATCTGAAGTCTTTGGTTGAACTCATATGCAAAACAAACTTCTTTTATAAAGTCAAACTAATTGATAGATCCTCTCTGTCCTTTCTTTTGTACTACGTTAGTATTTCAAGAATGACTTCTTGGAAAATATTGAAGTCAATTTACAACATAAAGCAGCTAGTGTATAGACATGCGATACAAACTCAGAGAAATTACGAAACAACATTGGTTTAACATTTCAAACTGAGATGGGAGGAGCCACTCTTGGTAATTATCGCCATATTTTTAGGTTTTAAGATTTGAGGTGGCTTAGGTGAAAAGCAGGTCTTCCCAACCTTTACCAACATTACCATCATTGCTTTAATCTTTCCCTGTGTGGAAAGGAACATGAAGAAGCCTAGGAATTGTTGCTGCTGTGAAGGGAGATCTGAATCTTCAGAAGCTCTTGTATTCTTTAAGAAACACTCAGTTATGAAAATACAAAGTAGGAATCAACATTCTTTATTTTGAAAAGAAGAAAGTATAAGCCTTTGATTCTGAAAGAAAGAAGCAAGAAGAAATAAATTATATTAATTCCCACAAATGACTGAAGCAGGTCAATGGGACTTGAATGTATAACCAGTTACAATAAAGAAGAACTAGGGATGAAGATGCTAGGCTTTGAAAGTAACTAAACACAAAAGCGAAAGCAAAGAAACAAAGCAAGTGAGGGTAAACTGAAGGACCCTCAATGAACCAAACCTTAACATTTAAGTACAATTAACGAAGTGAGGGAAGGACCCCCAATGAAACAATGAAGCGTCGAGCTGAGGAAGATCAAAATGTGTGACTAATAACGAAAAATGACATTGTCAGATGTCTGCAGCAAGGCTTGGGTGAGAAGGATCAGCAACATTATCATCGACCACCGTGGAATTTCTGATACAAGACCAATACGACATCATCCTCTGAAAAACCAACATCCTATATCTCCTTCGGGTCTGTTTCTAGCTGTTTGCGTATTCTGCCTTCTGGGATATGTTACCAAACTCCTTTTTTTTGCCAAATCCTTAATTTTGATATGATAAATTTGAGCTTTTCCATGAAATTATACATCAATTACAAAACCTTGTATGTGACTTGCTTGGAGCCTCCAATCAGATATGTTACTGTGCAAATGAGGGTAAGATAGCCACAATTTCTCAAAGCGAAATTGAGGGGTTGCTTATTTTCTGAGCTTGAGTAATAGAGAGACTGATGGGCCAGCAATTGGATACGGTAGAATTGGAGACACAAGCAACAATTTGATCTGTTGCCATCACCCATTGATCTGAAGTCAAAATTATTTCCAACTTTCTAGCAATATATTTCAGTCCTTTCCATCTGTTACACAATGTGTATATTCCTTTTGAGAAATCCAGATCCACCATTGAAGTGTTGAATGCCATATTAGATAGGGCTGCTGCTGTTTGGTTGTTAAAAATAGTGTCCCATTTATTTTCATCCGGTGTTTTGATAATGTTAAAATCACTCGTTAAGACCAGATTTACAAGATTTGTGGAGGTTATCCAATTAGTTAGCTGTTCCAACATGGTTATTCTATTATTACCAGTTGGTGGGATGTAAATAATAAAAAGCCTCCATTGGATTTGCAATTCAAAATAAAACATATAGCATGTAATCCCCAGAGAAAATATTGAAAAGATTGTAGGGCATACATTGTTGGATCCCAGTGGATCCTTGTCCTGGTATCCTTGCTGCAGATCAAATGCTTGGGGCCCCATACTCCTAAAGATTTAAGGTCTTGTGGTGATCCAAATCTGTGTATTTCTTTGAGTAAATCCATCTTTATTCCTTGGTCTTGGTTTTGCTTCTATGAAACAATGCTTATTGGGGGCACCTATCCCTCTAATGTTCCATGAGAGAGCACACATTATATATTTAGTTCATTGGAGGGGTTGCTTATCTCTTGAGTTGTGGATATATGGAGGATGTCCATCTATGGTATGTCTGACTGCATTTGTGTTGCTCTGATTTTGCTGCTGATAGAATCCAGATTAGGCTCCCTTTTTTTAACAATATTTGGTGCTTTGGATGCTGAAAATAACATATCTTTGGGGATAAGATTTGAGTGGGCAAGCTGTTTACCCAAGTTCTTTCGATTTTTTGAATAGGATCCGGGAGGACTGGCTTTTGATGTGAATGCCTTTGGATGTTGAGTGTTACCTATTGAGAGGGACTATTGGTTTGGACAAGACTGAGTAGCTGAGTTTGGAGGGGAGACAACTTGAGTTCCTCAGACATGTTCTAATTATTTGCAGTCAAGATTTGTGAGTGCAGCAAAAGAATTTGGCTGAGGGAGTTGTTCTGATTTCTGATGAGATTCCTTACCTTTTCAGTTTTCTCACATATGCTTTTTGGAGCTTTCCTCCTTTGATGCCTCTGACTGTTGTTTGTTTTACTGTTTTTGTTGTTGATTATCTGTCTTTAGATCTGGAGTTGGTTGACTTTCTTTGCTTATCTTTTGTGGCTGTTGTGTTGGTAGATCTTTTGGCTGTTTCTGTGGCTGATCTTGTGCGATGTGAGAAGGGCATAGCCAGATGGCAATGTTCATGAAAGAAGTTTGTATCTGAATGGAATGTTCTCATAATCGATGGGCTATTTCCATTTGATTGCACTCATATTAAGAACCGATCTGTTAGAAAGGGTTTTATCTAGATCAAGATTAATACATATCCTTTCATCATTTAATATTCTACGGTTTCGGTTGAAGTTATATCAAGCAGTGTACTCTCCAATGGTGTTTCCTATTTTTGTTGAGAGATTGTTCTTATCAATATTTACTAGCCAGCAGAGGAAGATGTACCAAACAAGGACGGTTGTGGGTAGATCTTCGGTGGAATTGAAGGTATGGATAACTGTTTCATAAAGAGCGTTGCCTGCCTTATGAAGCATGGGCCTCATTGGAAGACCGGATCTCATTTTTGTTTTGAAGAGAAGGCTTCCATGAAATATCCTGTAGGGATCATGAAGATGTCTGTTGATCCCTTGGGCTTCCAGGATTCTTGCACCCAAAGTCTCAATGTTTAAAGGCTAGGGAAAGCACCCATGAAACGGCATATCAGTGCATTTTCAAGTAACCAGAGGTGATTTTCCATTTCATCCAGAAGAGAGAATGAAACTTATGTAGGAGTCTCAAGCTTGAGATAACATTCATTCTCCTTTTTTAGAGGAAATTGTGGCCTGTTGATAGATCATTGGGCATAATATTGGAAGTATTGGGTAGATTTCTTTGCAGATTGGAGAGGTATTGTGTGAGACTATATTGCAGAAATCTGCGGTCATCTAAAAGGCCATAGCCTCCTCAGTTGAGGAGATGGAAGGCCTAATCAGACTGGGTTAATATCTTGAGCAGATCTGATTGTGATTGGGGAAGAAAATTCTTGTTAGGATGGTGAACTGGGCATAGGGTCAAGGAAAGGGTGGGTGGGAGCACTTGACTCTGTCTATAACCTGCATGAGAATGAATATACATTACACAAATGATCTCTCTAAAGGAGGATGAGCTCTTTTGGAGAGATTCTCTTAACTCAAGCTCAATTGTGAGTCACACAATCAACTGTTTTTCAGAAGTACACTAATGTCAAATGCAACAATTTAAAACTCATTATAACTTAAACTAGAGATCACTAGTGCGTGCAAAATGAACTCCAACTAAGTTTGTCCACATACACTCACTGAATGTGAGTGGATCTGAGTATAATTGAAAAAAAGAGGGGATGCGCCACTTTCTCGTTCAAGTGAGTAATTTAGATAATTAATGCTCTAGTCACTAGAATATTGTTAAAAAACTAATTCTAAACCTTAACTAAGGTTGCATGACGCAAGTACCATAGTTAGGTTGTGTATCTGATATTTAGGAATCACTCCTAAAAAATAGGGGCCCAAGTAAATAATGTGTACAAAGCTCTAAGGTATGAAAACTTGCAAGCTACATATTTCAACATTCCTTAGCAAGCAAAGTGTTCTTCACAATAGCAAGATGGTCTCTCAACATTTCAAACTTCCCTTTCGGAATAGGCTTGGTCAAAATGTTGGCCATTTGGGAATCCGTAGGCATATACTGTAACTGGACAGTACCTCTCTGCACTTTCTCTCCCAGTGAGTGGAAATTACAAATCTCTGTGTTTTTACCGAACATGGAATATTGGGTTCTCCAAACACTTGATGCAACTTTAGTTGTTGTAGAATTTAGTCGTAGGCACGAACATTTCTCTGCTTAACTCTTAGATCAGCTTGTGAAGCGAAATGACTTCACAACAATTTACTATATACTCTGCGTCTACTGAGCTCAATGCCACCACTCTTTTCTTGCTACTGAATACAAAGAAAAACAACACCCGTACGTGAATTTTTCGGTCTTCATATTGCCAGCCTAGTTGCTATAAAAAAACCCATGAAGATGCAAATATTAATCACCTATGTACCTGGGTCCCATCTACAAGGCCTCCTTGAGGTAGAGGACATGCTTAGCAGCCTCTCAATAACTGCCTAGGCTGAAACATATGCTAGCTGAGGGTATGCACTGCATAGTGAATGTTGGCCTAGTGTTCACCAAGTACATAAGTGAACCAATTAGCTATTAGTGCAATGAAGGGTCAACAAGATCTGAATCATTAGTTGCTCTCAACTTGAGGTTGGGAACCTTTTGAGTATTGATTGACTTACACTACGTCATTTGAAATCTCTTCTGAATTTCAGTCATGCACTTACCCTAACAAAGGAAAATCTTGCCCTTTTGGTAGTTCATCTCAAGACACAAACAATAGTGCAAATTTCATAGGACTTTTCGTTTCCTTGCACCAAGCAACAATTTGTGGAGAGATACTTTTCAATATTAAGTTGTCTACGTAGAGCATAAAACAAACAAGTCAGATTCACTTTTGATGAAATACAAATTCAAATCAGATGTTGTTTAAGCAAAAGCCAAGTGAGCCAAATACTCAACAAGTCTGTCGTACCAAGGCTGAGGTTCCTCCTTTAGCCCATATGGGGCTTTATTTAGTCTACACACAAGACCATTCCCATGTACTTCAAATCCCTTAGGCTGCTCTCTGTAAATTTCCTCTTCAAATTTTTATTCATGGACACTCTCTTTACATCTATCTGATGTAAAGTCCATAATTAACAAGCTGGTTATGAAATGATAGATTGAATGGAAGTATACTTGACGATGGGAGCAAGCGACTGCTTATAGATGATTCTATCCCTTTGAGAGAATCCTCTAACCATGAATTTGACCTTGTACTTCTCTGTACTGCCATCAATTACATGCTTGTTCTTGTATAGCCACTTGAAGTTAAATCACTAATCTATCCACAAGTCTAGGCATCATCTCCCAAACATTATTCTTTAGATTTGAAGTGTACTCTTCTTGCATGACTTCATGCCAAATAGGCTCCCCTACTACCTCCAAAAAAATAGTAGGTCCAACCCTAACAATTGAAGACATAAGAGCAAGATAAGAAATAAACTTCTTGGCAGGTTGATGCAGGAGCACAGGGTCAAGAACAATCTTGCATCATCCTAAAACATGATATTGGGGTCTTGTGCACGTGTGTTGGTGTTTGTGTGACTTGTCAACCATGACGACAATGTTGAGTAGGTGGAAGAAGATTGATAACAATCTAGAGAACATTGCCAAGGGTTTAGCATGTCAGAAAAAGGATGAAGAGACGATTTCAATCATCTCTTTAGAGCTCAAATGACCCCTTTTAGGATGGTGATGAAATTGCCGCTTAATGCAGGCAGCGGTTTCAAAACCGCCAACATGCATTAATTGATCATGATGACAATGCTTCACACATAGAAGAAGATCGACAACAATCCAAAGAACATTATCAAGAGTTCAGCATGTCAGAAAAAGGGTGAAATATCAATTGTAGTCATCTCTCTGAGGTCAAATGGCCCCTTTTTGGGATGGTGATGAAATTGCAGCTTAATGTAGGTGGTTTTTTCAAAACTTCTAGTTTGCATTATTTGGTGTTTACGTAACTGCCGGATTCACTTGCAGTGAAAGCATGGGTAAAATAACTACCAAAACTAAAAAACGTGACATGTGGACCATTTTACAAGGCAAAAGGAGCTCGAAGAGCCTTGTAGGATGTTAGTGTTAGGGAAGCAAGTTTTAGATTAGCTTTGGAACAAGAGTTTGAAGTTAGTTGGAGAAACATGCAAGTTGGAGAAGAGAGAGCTCCAACTCTAGAAGATAAAGCTAAGAGAATTGAGTCTTGAAGCAGATTCAAGAGCCTGCAAGAGTGATGTATTTTCATGAAAGCCAGTCGTGAGATTGAGTGTAATGCCTTCTTCATAGTTAGTTAGGGGAAGGGTGTGTGAATCTTTGTAATACTATTGATCATTCAATAAAGAGTGTTTTGGTTTCCATGTTGAGTTCTTGTCTCTGTGTGTGTCTTTGAGAGAGTGAGTGTAACACTTGTTGGGGAGTAATGCTACCATTCATTTGGCTCCTTCATTCCCGTATGTATTAATTAGTATTAGAGCAAGGTTTGCCTTGTTGGGTTGGGAGTGTGAGGCTTTTTCTGAGCCATTTACAGGTTATGAAAGAAAAACCTTTGTTATTGTGAAGATATGGCGTAGAGTAATACTTCTTAGAGGAAGAAGTACACCTGGAGATGCAGACCTCGAAGGGATGCTGAAAGGAATCCAAGCAAGATTGGATGCAATGGAGACTACACAAAGGAGAGGAGCTACCATTATTGGTGTAAGTGATGATGGAGGAGTAACTCAAGAGATTCAAGTGGAGGTGAGAGTAGATGAACCAGAAGAAAGATTTTTGAAAGTTATTGCAAAGATGGGAAGCAAACCAAAGTTGGACACCCCTTGCTATGGAGGAAGCTTGAGCCTTTAGGATCTTATTGATTGGATCACAAAGCTGGAAAAGTTTTGTGACTTTTAGTATGGAGGACCCCGTTAGAGTAAAGTTTTCTTTCACCAAGTTGAAGGGACATGTTCCTTGGGGTGGGATCATGTGCAGATGGAAAGGGAGAGAAGAGGCAAAGGCTGAATCAAAACTTGGGAAATAATGGTCACAAAGTCAAAAGGTAAGTTCCTACCTTTCGATTATCAACTGAGTTTGCTTAAAAAATTGCAAAATTTGAGGCAAAAAGAGTTGAGTGTGAAAGACTACATGGAGTTCTAGAAGCTCACCAATAGAGCTGGTCATATGGAAGATGATCAAGAAAAGATATCAAAGTAAGTTAACAGCCTTTGTATTTCCATTCAATGTTCAGGTTGAAGTCGGTGGAAGAGACCTATCAATGTGCATTGAAGGTACAGGAAAAGTTGTATAGAAAGCAAAAAAATACATCTAAGGGTGGAGGAAGGTTCTAAAAATGGAGAGGATAGGCAAACAGTGGTAGAGGGCAAGATGCTTATGAAGGTGAAGCAAGCACTTTACAAAATCAGTATCAATTTCAAAGAGGAAGAAGGTATTCTTCTAGAGGGAGAGGATACTTTGGAAGAGGAAGAGGTAGATCATTCATGGGTAAGTGCTTTGAATGTGTAGATTTTGGACATAGAGTCTTTGAATGTTCTAAGGTTTTTAAAAACAGTAGTAGAAGAAAATAAGCAAGCAATCATGTTGCTCATGCGGATGAAGAAAGTGTTGTGCCTCCAAATGACGAGAGGTAAGTGTTGGAAGGAAAATCTTTTCCAGACTATTTGCATAGCAAGAGGTAAGTGTTGTAAGGCTTTTGTTGATAGTGGTAGCACAAATAATTTGGTTTCAAAAGAAATACTAGAAAAGCTTGGGCTGGAAAGAGTTGTGCATCGCAATCCATGCAGAGGAAGATTCTTTTCCAGACTATTTGCATAGCGAGAGGTAAGTGTTGTAAATCTTTTGTTGATAGTGGTAGCAAAAATAATTTGGTTTCAAAAGAAATGGTAGAAAAGTGTGTGCTGAAAAGAGTTGTGCATCCCAATCCATGCAAGGTTTTATGGGCGCTTAAGGATCATGAAGTGTTGGTAAATGGAAAATGTATTGTTAGTTTTTTATTGGGTCTTATAAAGATGAAACGTTGTGTGACATCATGCCCATGGATATATGTCATGTGTTGTTGGGAAGACAATGACAGTTTGATAGAAAGGCCGTGCATAATGGTAGATTAGACACCTACATGCTTGTGAAGGATGGTAAGAGGCTCACATTGAGCCCATTGAAGGAAAGAGGAAAAGAGGTAGACAATAGTCCTAAGGTTTCTTTTGTTTCCGACAAGCAATTCTTGAAGGAAGCAAAAAAAGGAGAAGGCATGTTTTGATTTCATCCCCAAACCAATGTAGGTTGTGATCACAAACAAGGTGAGTGAAACTCCTTTTGAGGTACATAATTTATTGGACAAGTTTCCTGATATTGTTTCAAAATAATTTTAGAATGGATTGCCACCTATGAGAAGCGTTAGTCATCATATGGATCTAGTGCTTAGATCAAGTTTTCCAAACAAGGTAGCATATAGGTTGACGCCTATGGAGAGTGAGGAAGTGAAAAGGTAAGTAAATGAGATGTTGGAGAAAGGTTTAATAAAAGAAAGTTTAAGCCTCTGCAGTTCCAATAGTATTGGCACCTAAGAAGGGTGGAGATTGGTGAATGTGTGCGGATTCTAGAGCAATTAACAAGATCAATATCAAGTTTAGATTTCCATTTCCAAGGATGAATGATTTGAAAGATATTTTGAGTGGAGCAAGGTACTTCACGGAGATTAATTTGAAGAGTGGATATCACCAAATCAAAATTAGAGAAGGGGATGAGTGGAAAACCACATTCAAGACGAAGGGTGGGTTGAATGAGTGGCTTGTTTTTCCATTAGGATTGTCAAATGCACCAGTACATTCACAAGACTCGTGATTGAAGTGCTGAAACCATATTTGGGTGAGTTTGTGATTGTTTGTTTGGATGACATTTAGATTTTCAGCGATACAAAGGAAGAGCATTTGTTGGATTTGAGGTTGGTATTGCAAAGGTTGGAGGAGGAGAATTTAATGGTCAACTTGAAGTGTAGCTTCATCAAGGGGTTCATTTATTTGGGATTTGTCATCTCACGTTAAGTGTTGAAAGTGGAACCCATAAAGGTAAGTGCAATTGTTGAACGGTCATCACCTAGGAGCATGTTTGAAGCCAGAAGCTTTCATGGGTTAACAAGTTTCTATAGGAAATTCATTTGAAACTTTAGCGGTATATGTGCACCCATTACAAAAACAATGAAGGGTGATACAAATTAATTTGAGTGAACTGTTGCAGCATAATTTTTTTTCAAATTTTTGAAAAAAAAAGTGAGAAAATAGTTGTTGGCATTTTTTGATTTCAATAAGGTATTATGGGTTGATTGTGATGCTAGTGGGATAGCTGAAGGATTAGCTTTTAGTCAAGAAGGTAAGTCCATTGCTTAATTTTGTGAGAAGCTAAATGAAGCAAAGTAGAAGTATTCCGATTATGATCAAGAATTTAATGTTATGGTTACAAGCTCTCAAGAAGTGGGTGCATTATTTATTGCCCAATGAGTTTGTGTTGTACACGGATCGTCAAGTTTTGCAGTTCATAAACAACCAAGGAAATTAAAATCAAAAGCACATGAAGTAGGCTGAGTTTATATGAAGTTACTCATTTTTTTGAAGCACAGGAGTGGTCAATCAAACAAGGTTATGAATGCTTTGAGGAAGAGAGTTCTTGTGATGAATGAGATGAGATTAAAAGTGATAGGGGACTCAATGAAGAAGTTGTACGAGGAAGATTTGGATTTTCGAGATGCATGGAAATCATGCATGAATCCAACCAACATGGATAGAAGTCCAAGGCTGGAATATCTTCTGCAGGATGGTTTGTTGATCAAATGACAATGCCTATGTATACACCAAGGTTGATTGAGGGAGAACTTAATGAAAGGAAAGAATAGTGGAGTCCTAGATGGCCATTTTGGTGTTGATAAAACATTGGCACAGTTGAATGAGAGTTACTTTTGACTGAGAATGATTGTGGATGTAAAGATGTTTGTGTAAGCATGTAGAGTTTGCCAAAATCCCAGGGACAAAAGTCAAAAGTCGTGTTTGTATCAGCTTTTACGAGTTCTAGAGAGGCCACAGGGAGAGATGAGCATTGATTTCGTTCTTGGGCATCCAAGAACTGAAAGAGGTAACGATTCTATCATTGTTGTTGTTGATAGATTTTTTAAGATATCACATTTCATAGTATGTAAGATGACAAGTGATGCCACACATGTTGCAAATTTATTTTTTCAAGGAAGCAGTAAGATGACATGGATTCTAAAGGAGCATCGTGTCGGATAGAAATACAAGATTTGTTGGGCATTTTTGGAGGACTTAGTGGAGGAAATTGGGCACAATGGATTTCAGTTCAACCTATCATCCTTAAACGGATGGACAAATGGAAGTGGTGAATATAAGTCTTTGTAACATGATGAGATGCTTAGTAGGAGACAAGTCAAAAAAGTGGGATATGATATTGGTACAAGCTGATTATGCATACCAAAACTCAATGAACAGTTGTACAGCAATGAGTCCTCATCAAATTATGTATGGTTGCAGCCCTATAAGTGTTTGTGAGTTGAGAAGCACAACGGATATGACGTGAAGAAGTGCTGAAGTGGAAGAATATGCAACAAGCATGCACGATGTACGTACTGAGGTGAAGAGAAGTTTGGAAACAAGAATGATGAAGTACAAGCAGCATTCTGATTAGACAAAAAGAGAGCAAGATTTGCAAGTATATGGCTTGGTTTTGGTGCATATGTGTAAGGAGAGGTTCCCTAAAGGAACATATAACAAGTTCAAATGGATGAAGATTGGGCCTTGTAGAGTTTTTAGGATATTTTTAGTGAATGCATATGAGATAGAGCTACCGAATGGGGTTTACATATCATCTATTTTGAACTAGCGGATTTGTACTGTTATTATGAGAGACGAGGTAGTGGTCAATTATCAAGTTCAAATTCTTTTTGTGTGGATAAGAAACGACAATTGCCTGAGACAGCGAGGGAAGAAGTTGAGGTAGTATTAGATGCATGAATCAACAAGAAGACAAACGACAACGAATATAAGGAGTATATGATGAAGTGGAAGAACAAAGCAATTGAAGACACAACTTGGATGCATGCATCAAAGGTTTTGAAGTACAAGAAATCGCTTTAAGAACTAACAAAATGTTATTGAGTAGTGGCTCATGGACAATTTCATTTACCCTAGCTGTTTGATGTCGGAGTATTTGGGTTTATTAACAATCTTGCATCAACCAAAAACATGGAATTGGAGTATTGTGTGCACTTGTGCACGTGCGTTGGTGTTTGTGCGAGTCATCTACCATGACTACAATGTTGTACGCGTGGAACAAGATAGACAAAAATCCAGTGAACATTGTCAATTCAATTTGTCAGAAAAAGGATTAAGAGATGATTTTAGTCATATTTGAGAGGTAAAATGACCCCTTTTTGGGATGGTGACGAAATTGATGCTTAATGTAGGTGGTGGTTTCAGAATTGCCGGTCTGTATAAACCGACAATTATGTAACCGCCAATCTGTAGTAACTGTTTTCTTGTGATGAAAGTATGGGTAAAGTATTTTCCCAGAAGCATGACGTGTGGATTGTTTAGCAAGAAAGGAGGAGCTCGAAGAGGCTTTTAGGATGTTAGGGGCTCTATTAATTGGTGGTTGTGCTTTTGGATTTTCTTGGTTTCTTGTGAAAATCCTGATTGTTCTGTATTCTCAATGCCTCTCCAATGGATTAAGACCCTTATTCTTGAAAAGAAACAGGCAAGTCCTTTGGGACTAGGTGGAGCAATTGTCTATCAAAGAGCAAGGAGGCAATTGAGAGGGTGGTTGAGGGGGAAACAAGAAAGATTATGAAAAACTACTTCCTTGAGGACGTCCAATAAGCCTATTTTGGTTTGATTGATGACTTGAAAATGCAAGCTGTTGCAAAATTCCTTTCCCCATAAATTTGCACTAATTTTTGGCAAGCCCGGATCTCCACCATTGCAATTTGCAGTAGCTCCTTTTGTTTAAATATTCTTGGGAATTAATTCATCTTTTATTTTTAAGAAATCCTACCTTTTATTTTAAATAGACAAGCCCACCTTTTCATTTAAAAACTTTTAAGCTTTTCTCTATATATGAACCCCATGGAGGGCCATGCATGGAAGGAAGGCAAAGGCTATCCTTTATTAAAAGTTGAAGGGGTCCACCCTGCTAAAAGCTTTTTATCTTTTGAAATTGGAAACTAAAAATAAAATTCATGGGAGTGGAGAGCTACGGAAGTGGAGATACTTTGCATTAAAATAATAAAACATTAAGAGGCATGCAAACAAACGGTGGAATTAAAAGCCTTTGCATTGGTTTGCTCCACCTGGATTTTGAAATCATGGAAGGATTTTGAAAGAGGCAAACATAGAGAAATATGGGCAGTATTTGCATTAATGGTGGCTGCATTTTTATGACATGCGGGTGTACTGTATCGAGGCCCATTTACTAGTCTTTTTTCTGCATTTTGTATTAAAAGGGAGTCTGTCTTTTATTCGGGGCCTCCATGAAATTTCTTCCACCTCACTAAGGGAGCTACACTCTGAATGTTTTTGCCTCAGCCATTTCTGTAATTTCATTTTATGATCATTTCCAGCATTTTGTATATTTCAACTGTGTGGTTTAGTTTAGAACTTTATATAAATTCTGTGGGTTATTTTTTCTCTTGGTTCATATTTTTGTGTCTTACCTTTTGCAAGTGAAATTTGGAATGATTTATTTGGGTCTGCAGCATTTTGTTCCTTTGGGTGGGTGGAGGATAAAATATTTTGGTGCATCGCCCTTGTTTTCATTTACTGTTTTTATTTTCTCCTTCTCCCTTTTCAACCCCCGACTTGCATCAGATTAGCTCTACAGTAGGAGGAGCCAGCCTCTCAACCCCGGAGGTCTTTCCATTGCTATTTTCCATGCAGTGGAACTTTCAAGCTGTTATGCTCATGGGCATAGTACAAATCTGAGTAATCAACAGAAGCATTGTTGGATGATCATGTAGTGGTAGATGAAAGTACTAGGGTGATGGCCAATGTGGCTTTGGAATCATGGAAACTTTCCCTAGCCCGAGGTATAAGAAATCCAAACTATTGAAGTGGATGGGCACCATTTTATTCAGAGCCCAATTGTCCATCACGCTGGGTCCTGCCTCTTTTGGTAGTTTTGTGCTTGAGCCATGGCATACCCAAGCTAGTTTACTCCAAGACTGACTGTCATGAAAGTAACCCATGTCATTGGGGTCTAGTCTAGTATGCTAAATTCTAGAAATACCCTGGCTTTTCCTAAGTATACGGAACAGATGAAAGGCTGGGTGATGATGATGCTGGACAAGATACTGGTGCTTTTGAAACAAATGGCTAGTTAAGTGAATAAGCATGATCACATGACTGGAGCCCTCTATTCAAAGCTGCACATTGGCACTGCTGAGTCAGATAAGTGCACTCATAGGAGGAGGCAGGTCTGTTGAAAATGGAAGAAGTTGAAGCTGTGAGTGAAAACCGTAGCTGTGCTATAGGCTCTAGTGAGGAAGGGAAGGAATAAATAAGACCAGAAGTCTTCAGTTTAACAGGATGCATGGGATGTAGGCATAATGCATATATGTATTTGTTTTTTGGTGTTGCTGGCCTTCCTTGTGAGTTTAATAGTTGAGTTGAGAGCACCTTTTTGATTCAGCTACAAGAGTGTTAGATTTTTCAAGCGATGCATAAGGGAGGTAGTGTAAATTGGAAAGCATGCACATAATCTGAATAGGAATGATGGGTTGGGTTTAAGCCACTCATGGACACCCATTTTAAACACAATTAAAATAGACCCCACTTTAGGAGATAGACTATTTCATTTTTTTAATTAGTGAGTTGCGACTAATTAATTTTTGGTTATAAGGGCTAGTCGCATTTACCATTGTCCCCTAGTCATGGATTCCATTTGGCATCATTTACTTCACTAGGGTCATTTATATGTGCGTGTAGATCTTCATAATCATCTTGTTTATAATGACATCCTCCTTGCTTTCGATCTCTTGTGATTTGATTCTTTGTGGAATCCATGAGCATATCTGATTCACTTCTTTCTATCTATAGCGGGGCACTATTGTCCCTTTATATATATATTCTTACTAAATTTAAGTATATTCTAAAATTATATAATTGTAATGGTTATTTTTCTGAGCTGGATTTAAAAACAAATTTGGATTTCCAAACCTGGTAATGTGAATTATGGCATTTTGTCCCATGTCACACGAGGCTTTTCTTGACTCCTTTTTGCACACAGTCCATCACTTCAAATCAACTCCTCCCTTGTGGTTTGTCTCATGAATTGCTGGTATGAATAGGAATGTAAAACCATGCATGAGAGACTATTATTTCATCAATCATGATTCTTCATCCATCTCCTCTACTTGTAAAGAGTGTCATTGTCTCATATGATGTAAGAAATGTGAGTATATCTTGTTTCTAGGTGATACGATATTCTTGGTGCCTCCATGATTTCTCCCTTAGGCTCTTTCTCTCAATCTCCGTCCGAGGAAAGTGCATTTTTCTAATAGGACCTCCTTGGGTCTCGCATGCCAATATTCTTTATGACATTCCAGATTGGCTTGACCATGTATTTCAAATATATGTAGATGGCACTGAAGTTTGCAAATTTTGTTCTTTTGTTTTCACTTCATTATCATAGTAGACTAGTCTTTAGGCAGCTTCTTCTCTCCTTTTGCTTGTACTGACTGGAAAGTTTAGTTAGTATATGTTAACCGAGTTTGCTTATATATATTTTTTGTCAATAATTATCATTTTGGTGTTAATTATACTAATTTTTTTTATCTGAGCCTTGTTTGAAAGTTATTGAAAATTGCATGCCTCTTTATACATCTTTACTTTCTCTATGCATTCTTTGCATCTTTTTTGGCAACAGTATCTTTTGGGTTTTCAGCTGCGAATTTATTCTCACATAACCAAGAAATACTTAATATTGGTTCTATTAATGATGCATTGATATTTATCTTGTGTGATCACCAGAATTCAGGTAGGTTATTATTGTTATGCTTGTTTTTTGAATCAACATTTTACCAACAACAATAGGCTGCTTTACAGGGTGAGAGATTAAGACTTGAACTGGACTGTCTTCATGGTCAAACAGCAATGCTGGCTTCATTAGTATCTGCATCATCAAGGCTGTCGCTTGGTATCCCATCAAGGTCAGCACATATTTTCGTTTTCTTCCCCATCTTTTTTGCGAATTGTATGGCAACACAAATTGGTCAGACAAAATTTACGTGCATTAGTGGATGGGCAGAATATTATGAATTGAATAAAAGCCTATAAATGAGGTATACAAAGGATTACACAAAGTTTGATAGCACATTCAATGATATATAGTTGATAACCTCTCATAGGCATATTTATCATGTCATCAAACATCATCAAGGCACTGTATTAAATATGGAAAGAATAATGGACAGATTTTTCAGTATTAATCACTTCTTCCAAAGCTAGGTTACAAGCCCAGAACCATCTCTAAGCGCATAATTTCCCAGGATTTGGGAGACTTATGTTACAAAACTACATGATCAATCATTTCTTCTCTTCCCTTCAACCTAAACCCTTTGAGATCCCCTAACCCCCCAAAATCCCTTGATTCATTTTATGCTTAGTTTATAGATGATTTTGTTTCCCGTCTTTCTCAGCTGATGTTGAGATCCCCCATCCCTTCAAGCCTCCCATGTGACATAGGACAGAGAATGGATAGAGATAGGAAATCGACCTTAAATTAGATTCAGAGAATGCTTGCTGGCACTGTCGAGGCTGCCCAGAAGTCCTTGTATCCATGACTAGTGCATTCATGTAATGTCCCTTTCAAGGGATATTAGCTAAACAAAAGACTTATTCAATCACTTCAATATTTAGATATCAATTTCCAGAATTTTCTACAAACCCTAGCAAACTGAAATTTGATGAAATACTGCTGTAAATAATATGAAATCAACTCCAAAATTATTATTCAAGCTTACCAAAAAATAGCAGAATTTATATAAATATTAATGGCCAAATAATCAGCTAAAACCCTGATTTTTAGACATTCAAGTGGCCGGAAAAATCAAATAAAATAGAATAAATTACTGTGTGGTTGTTTCACACCTCCAAAGGCTTTAGAGGGACCCCAAAGAGGGTCGCCCACCTCCAAAACTGGTTTGCTGCCCTTGCAGACCTGCGCAGCCCCCAATCAAGGTGATTGCTGCCCTAAGACAGCCCTTGTCCAGCTTCTTCTTGATTCGCTCCCTTTCCGAATGATCTTTAGTTTTAAAAACACCCTTCCAAATTCGATTTTGTTCAATGCAACTCCTAGATGAAGCTGCCCTAAGTCTGAATTTCGGGTTTTTGTTCTCAATTCAGCTCCCTTGAAAGATTTCTGTCCTTCAAGTGCAAGTCTTTGCTTTTTGTGCTTAGATTCCTGGAAAATCATTATCAAATCAAAACATGCCTTCAAATGAAATACAAATCCCCTTTATATATCCACTTTTTAGTTATGAAGGAAGATATATCCACTTTTTAGTTATGAAGGAAGAGTTAGTGGATTATAAGGATAATTTGCTTTTAAAATCACTTAAGGGCTAAAGAAGTCCATGACCCTTAAAAAGGTCCCAACTTAATGAAAAGCAAATTAGTCTATTATTATTTTATTATAAGTATTTAAAAATACTTTTTATTTTAGTAATAATATTATTTAATTTCAAAACAGGGACTTTACAATCCTCTCCACCCAAAATTGCTTGTCCTCAAGCAATAGAAGTAACCAAGGGGCTATCTCAACCATGGGCCTCATGTAAAACTCGAACCTTGGTCCTTCCCAATAAAGAAAACACTCATGACGAAGGCTTCTACTGCTGTAGATGAAGATTCTTTGCTGTTTATGCAAGTTGGAAATGTACAACAACAGCTCTTAGTCTTCTTTCTTTGGTCCCTTGAGGCCTCATACCTTGGATGTATCAAAAAGATGAGGAAAAAAGAAGATGCCTCCAAAATTGCAGTATGGTAGTGGCGGGAAAAAACTATTCTAGCAAGGTAGTCTTCCACAATTGGGGCCTTGATTGCCCCTAAATCAGCTCCTGCACATGACACAAAAACATTAGTTAAAACATGAGTCTCCTGTTTTTCTTCAATGCTTGCACCCTTGGTGATGCCCTCCATGATGCATGAAAGTGTTGGGGACATATATGTGGCTGCCAGAGTTTAGAAATCTTCCTTCTAGAGGAGTTGGAAATCCTCTTGCCTTGCCAGTGATCCACTTTTCACCAAAAGACATTTCCACATTTTTCAAAAGAAGGGCAGGAACAGCCACGTCCCTTTTGATATGTTGGCTGTGAATGCACATTAAAGCCTTATAATCATCCCAAAAAATCATTCTTTTTACTCCCCACTTGCTCCAAGATGAGCCTACTACCTTTATCATCCCAAGAGGGGTCAAAATGAAGCTATGCACCATTGTAGAAGAGCTAGAATTGTCACAAAAGGATGTGCCATAGCTGCTCTTTATAAAAAGGTCCGTTTGAACCTTAGACATTGAGCACATACTCCCTTGATAAACTTCTATCAATTCCTTAGAGTCTCCCATGTGCCATGACAAACCTTTCTCTACTTGCAATAAGAGAGTAACATTGATCCATGTTGAAAACATACCTTGAATGGATGTATCATGGAGGTGCAAGCAATCTTGCATTGACATCCTTATGTGTGCCTTATGCTTTCCTTTTGTCTCTATCTTGACAACACCAAAATTCATGTATGGAATATATTTTGTGCATAACCAAGATCCAAACTTACAGATTAGAGAGAGTTGTACCATACTGACACCATCCAACCTCTCTCTTGTTTCACATCAATGGCTGCTCAAATAATAATTCTTACAGACTTTAAAAAAGCCATAGAACACTCATTGATCAATCTAGTGAACACCTCGGAATTGAAATCTTCTATTATTTCTCAGAATGAATGATTGTTACAAAATAGTTTATTGAGGCTCACAAAAAACTATGCTAGCTGTAAATAAATAGAGTTTGCAGCCTGTAAGAATAGATCGTTGCATCAAGCAAACAACTTGAAGACCAAGGCAAAACAATAGCTCATCCATTACATGTAATATTCGATGAAAGGAAACTAGAGAACAAAAACAAAAGCACGTAGACAAGCTTGCCTACACAAGCCACACCAAACCACTATAGCTTCGCAAAATCAACCCGGATCTTGCCAACCCCCAACATGGGGCGGAGGAAAACGGTGCCTGATGATCAACCTATTCAAGACTTGGTAAACTCTGCAAAGCCTAAGTGAACCATCGAACTTCCTCCAACACAGTATTGACGCATAACAGGCGAAGACAACTCTTCAGACCAACCATCTCAGGTCCAATAACAGGAACAAAGCCCTTACCAAGGGACTCGCCTCTAGAACCAACTCGATGTGATGATCAATTATATTTTTAGTGACAAACAATATGATATCTCCTTGAACATACTACTTGGTTGTGAAGAACCTTCCTCACATCAATGGAAAAAAGGACCCTGTTGCTGGTCATTTCAAGCTCCATAAGAACTGAAAACTTCCTCATAAGAACTGTCATCCCATCCTTGGCCACTAAACTCAATCGACCCCCCATCAAGAAGAGGATCATCCCAACAACAGCCTTGTACTTGCTGATATGTAGGCTGTATATGTGATGTACAACCATGCAATTACCCCCAATTAAGTCACTACTAAGTTGACCTCCCATGTGCTCTCCATATCTATATTCTTCGAGGATGCCAATATGAACACAAACATCATACAAAAAGAGCTAGAGCTGCCAAAAGAAAAAGATTTGGAAAGTGATACCTTACTGCGTCGACTGGAAAGATCCTTTTGCTCTTCATTCATTGTGTGCATACTAATGTGGCCACCCTTCAACAACATACTTTGGAAAGAAATTTCAACAACTTGCAAACTTTCCTGGATGAATTCTTTCAGGGGTGCTATATGCATCATCATTGGCTGCCCTTTCTCTACACTCTCATGCATATGTGGAACCCAATGTGAGTTCACAAAGAACTCATTATGATAAAAAAAGTATTGTATCATACCTTCATCCTTCACCCTCCCTTCATGCAAGTTGTGCCCTTGAACACAAACATTTTCAGAAGTTGATAGCAACTGTAAATGTACAAAAAACTCAGTCTTTTCACCTTCATGAGGTGGCTGGAATTGCACCCAAATCTCAGAATTTTCCGAGTGATGAAAATCAGACTTGATTGGCACCTTTTTCCTTCTCCATGTGGGCTGTAGTATGTTCCAATTTCCCACCTTTTGGCCCCCAACAGGTTGCTGGAATTGTTCCTCTAACTCAGAAATTTCTGAGTCAATAAAATCAGACTTGGCACAAGTAATTCCAAAATTTGTGTAGGGCTGTGATATGCCAAAATTCTCATGATTTTCTGAGTGTTCCATTGGCTAAGTTTGCCCACCTTTTTCTCCTCTTTTACCTTCATCCTTTTCAGACTTTCCCAAGATTTTAAAACATGAAGTTGGGTGGTTTCTACCACCTCCACTTGGTTGGCCATGCATGGAAATCAGAGTATCCCTTGTATTTCTCTTGGCCATTGCAAGTGATTTTCCTAATGATCCTACACATGGAACAATCACATTAGTGAAAACAATGGTGTTTAACAACATTTTCATCATCACTTCATCATGCCTTATGAACATGATATGGCATTTCATTTTGTGTCCTAGATTTCTATTATCATGACTGTAGCATGCTTTTTCCCTCTTCAATCTTCCCTTTATAGTGGCTGGAATGCACTTATACATGCTTGAACTACTCCCATGGTGTTGGGATGTGAGGGGCACACCTTCCTAGGGACAATATTCACCATGGCAACACATTTTTTTAGGGAAAGCAAACTTAGAATGTAGAAAACAGCAGTGAACGTGTTACTTACAGCACTTCCTTTGATCCTTGGATCATGGTACTTCTTGCTTATGACCCTTTCCATGAGGGTCCAAGCTTTGTCCTTTGTTTTACAACATAACATAATAATAAAATCATGCTTATAGGGCTCATGTGGATCCCACAACCATGTTAGAAATTTTTCATGCCCAATCTTTGAATTTACATGGGAGAATTCCCTTCTCCAATTAGAGCTCTCCATCTCTTTTTCCTTGTTGGCAATATCAATATTAACATTTGCCCCTTTTGATTTTGTGGCTTCCATTGCATACATGATTGTAGGCAAATCATCCTTTGCAATCATTACCTTCAAGTGTTCCCCTTTTTTATTTGGCATCTCCCCTTTAAGGGATCCCTCTGCCTTGTCCAACCATGTTAGGACTTCGGCCTCCTTTTCGACAGTTAACAATAATTGATTCTTCCAATCTTCCTCTTGAAATCTGAAATTAGGCAAAGAAAATGATCTATGATAAGAAATAATGCAAAATATTTCTTTCATGACATATCTTTACATTAGGGCTTCCTTATCCAAACTTTCTTTTGGATCTTTTGGTTGCTCATGAAGTTGTTGGACAACTTTTCATTGCTCTACCCTTGGAAGCTCTGATTTTTCTGTTACTTCCATTTTATTGTCTACCACTTGCAACCCCATTAGTTGCTCCATAACTTGCTGAAAACCTTCATTAGGCTGTCCTTGAATTTCTTGTTCTTGTGGCTCAGAAAATTCAATTATTGGCTGCCTCAAATTTTCTAAATTTTTAAGCCTATCATTCACATGTAATTCAATATTCTCTTCTTCTAAAAGAGACTTTTGAGGTCTAGGGCTTAACCCCATAGACTTTGCCACATCATTTAGACTTAGTGCCTTTAGTTCCCTCTAATAATTCTCCATGGCTTGCAACAATTTATCCATGGCTTCATCCATTGTCCTCTTCTTCACACCTACCTTTTGAATGGAATCTTTGTATTTCTCTTTTGTCAAAAATCTAGGTTGCCAATCCATCGAAGTCACTCGCACCCTGTAGCTGGCCAAGAAATTGGCTTTGAAATCACTGTAATGTCCCTTTCAAGGGATATTAGCTAAACAAAAGATTTATTCAATCACTTCAATATTTAGATATCAATATCCATAATTTTCTACAAACCCTTGCAAACTGAAATTTGACGAAATATTGCTCTAAATAATTTGAAATCAGCTCCAAAATTATTATTCAAGCTTCCCAAAAATAACATAATTTATATAAATATTAATGGCCAAATAATCAGCTAAAAGCTTGGCTTTTAGACATTCAAATGGCTGGAAAAATCAGATAAAATAGCATAAATTACTTTGTGGCTGTTCCACACCTCCAAAGGCTTTAGAGGGACCGCAAAGAGGGTCGCCCACCTCCAAAACTGGTTCACTGCCCCTACAGACCTTCATAGCCCCCAATCAAGGTGATCGCTGCCCTAAAACAGCCCTTGTCCAGCTCCTTGATTTGCTCTCCTTTCGAATGATCTTTGGTGATAAAAACATCCTTCCAAATTCGATTCTGTTCAATGCAACTCTTAGATGAAGCTGCCCTAAGTCTGAAATTCGGGTTTTCGTCTTCAATTCAGCTCCCTTGAAAGATTTCCATCCTTCAAGTGCAAGTCCTTGCTTTTTGTGCTTAGACTCTTGGAAAATCATTATCAAATCAAAACATGCCCTCAAATGAAATACAAATCCCTTTTATATATCCATCTTTTAGTCATGAAGGAAGAGTTAGTGGATTATAAGGGTAATTTGCTTTTAAAATCACTAAAGGGCTAAATAAACCCATGACCCTTAAAAAGGTCCCAACTTAAGTGAAAAGCAAATTAGTCTATTATTACTTTATTTTAAGTATTTAAAAATACTTTTTATTTTAGTAATAATATCATTTAATTTCAAAATGGGGACATTACAATTCATTCTTCTATTATATCTGCCTTACATTTGTTTTTTTTGTTGTTCTGCGTGGCCAATGGCTGTAAATTTAACCCATGCAAGCAAATATGAGATCAACACTGCCAAAGTTCTTTATGATATCCATTAGCCCTTCATGACCTTGATTCCTAAATCCTTGAGGACGTTGTACTTGTCTTCTTATGCTCACCATATCATGATCTCAAACACCAAAGAAACAAAATAATAAGAAAACCAACAGATATGTATAGCAAACCCTGATCCATTTGGCCGTATAGGGAATCTATTTGGGTTTGATTGATTATTTATAAAATATCAAATTAAATTGCTTCTAGTATTTTAGTCTGAACGAGTTTGTATGTTTATGCTTGTATTTATACTAAATAGTGAAGAACCTATCGGGCAGAAGTGTTATCATTCCTGCAATCTCTGTAATGATTCTTACCTTCCCACACAAGATTTATTCTTATCCATAGCCTTCATTGAATCCTGTATTTTTGAACTTGATTGAAACCTCCTTTTCTTCATATGCTATTAATTAATCCGCTCACTTAAATATTGAACAATTCATGCTTGGACAATCAATGAATAAAAAAAAATATTTTTTTTTCTCTGAAAAAATGTTTTTGATCTATGAATATATGACATTGGTTATTCCAAAATAGCAGTTACAAAATTTATTGTTAAACATGTCAATTTTTTTAATTATATCTTCACTGATGCAAAGATGTTCACCATTGGGCAATGAGTTGAGACCTAATAGTCAACTGTATTTTGTGAACTATTGTAGAGATTGGCAACTATTTCGAATTAGGTGTAAAACATCTATTCCAAGAATTATTGTGTTATGAGAAGTGTTATAAGGGTTCAAATGAGATGTTTTGGTTATGTATTTGGATACTAATATGTCAATAATTTGCAGTGTAGCAAAGAAGACAACTGTATTTAAAGGATTGCTTAGTAGATAATTTGTCCAGTACCTATTACCTATCTCCTTCAGGATATCATCTGGAGATTAAATGCTGAAATTACTACTTGCATTAATCTGGAGTTACTCGCTTTCATAAGATGAATTGTTTTTTTCTTCATGTGATGTAGGCTGCCTTTAGCTATTTTAGAAATAGCAAAGAAGCTGTTGTTGGAGTCTAGCCGAAACCCTGTTTCAGCTGGTGTGGAAAAGGAAGCTGGCTGGATGCTTTTAGCTGCTGTTATCTCGTCTATGTCAAAAGATGTACTTTAATAAAGCTTTTTAATTCGCTTTTTACTGAATGCAAGTGTGACTGTAGTGAATATATTCTTTGAAGCTACTCATCTTTGGTGGTTGCTTGTTTCATATAATGTCTTCGAGGATAATTATTTGATGCCCTGATCAGGAGCTGGAAGAACAAGAATTTGACATCCTTGCTTTGTGGACTATTCCTTTTGGTGGTAATATTGAGCACCGATTGAAACAAGCGGAAGAAAATTTGGAAGTAGAAGTATGGTATGCTCTTTGCTTCACTTATCTCTTTGGTAGTAAAATATTTTTTTAATTTCAAGCATTCACAAAGCTTTTTCTACTCTTCATGAATCAATGGTTGTTGAACAAATCAATTGAGAGCTTTTCGAGTAATGTGCCTATGTGGCTAGCCGTGATGGTCCATGCTCTCACTTTGGTGGCTCTAGCTACCCTGCACAACTTGGTGCTACATTGCATAACGCCAATGCCAAACTTCATGGCACCAAGCCTCAGAGCCAACACTCCAACACTTTGGTGCCCATCCCCTTTCAGTGTTTTAATCGACTGGAGCACCCTGAGTTGGCATGCAAACATGTAAGAAAACTGGACAGACCAGGCTCAACATCGAACCTGTGTGCCACTTAGTGCCATGTCAGAGCATGCTCCCAAGGACAGTGCCACATCAATAAAATTGCTAACATAGCATACACCTAGAAGGCGAACTGACACATAATTGGAAGGCGAACAATCATTTGTTACAAAAGCTGAACTATTTTGTAACCACCTTTTCTGTAATTTCTAAGTATAACCATTCATCAATACCTTTCTTGATTTTTATAATTGAAATGCAAAGTGAATGTATGAACATATGTACTATACTTGTCCAATCTAATTTAATGGACAAACATTGTTTTGCTATCTATGTCTCTTGAATGTGTAAAAATTTACTGTGTTGTTTTCTACTGCATGTTCAATTCTATAACTCAGTGGTTTACAAGCTAGACTACTAGGTTGTCCTCTGTGCCACCATATTGGGTTCTCCAGTGCAGATCATTGGTATCATAGCAAATTTAATAGACTTTGCATAATTCTATTCATAAGGTCGATAATCATATGCTTGTAAACACCTGTGCACAATAACAAAAGGAAGGAGTGCAACATAGTTCTATGTTAGACTATTGGACAAACACCGAGGCAAGAGTAAAATAGTTGTTTTACAAAAGAAACCTTCTGATGATTCCCCACATGTCCAACAACTGATACACGATGCTGTTAGGAGTAGCGCACAACATTCTTGATGTAGTTGGGTCTCTTGATCACTACGTCATCCTTTTCTTTGCATGCCGACAAATTGTTTTTAGCGTCTTCTTCCTTGCAAGGTCCAAGTCAATTTGGACGTTCTAGTGTTTCAAGGAAAATTGATGCTGCCACACTAGATGGCTGGATTTGATAGTTGGAAACCTACTTCTCTGTCAACTACTTCACTAAAGCTGAGAAGATTTCCTTTGCTGCATTGAAGATGGCCATTGTGGTCTCACAATGATTGAAAGCTTACAATGCTTAGCCGATTAAGACTTTGAACCTGTTGATACTTTGACTATGTTTGTTAACATTGTACATTAAAAATATATCCTTTAAAGCATTATGAGGTTGAGTACACGAAGTTTTAGCAGTTGCACCAAAGGCAAGACCGATCAGCAAAAGACTACATGAATGAGTTCCATGACTACCTTGCGTGCTTGTGAGACAATGACACATAGCAACATAGGATGTTGAAATACAAAATGGACTTTGTGCCTATATTTCAGCCAAGATAGAGTTCCAGACCTTTGATACATTGGGGCAAGTCTACCACAATTTTCCCAAGATTGAGGCCAAAGCAAGCCCACACCAAGTGCCCGAAACACTCCAACACTGGAGTAGAAGCTTCAATGCCAAGGAGACCAGCCAAAACAACCTCTAGTATAGAAAAAGGGCCCGACACCATTAGCGCCAGACAAAGGCTAGAGGAAGCAAGGGGAAAAGTGGTGCCAGTACTTACAACAAACTTCTACACAATTCTATGAGGCATAGTCCAGTTCAGGCCTGCCTTGGTTTCCATCTATTCATGCCCCTTGACATTGCCCCTCACACACAATTGAGCACTCAGTCGTGTTGACAGGAGAAAGAAGTGGATAAGGCAGCAAAGTTTTTGCAGCACATTCAACATGTGCACGAGCAGGTTCAACAATGACTCTTTCACCAACAATTGAAGTACAAAGAGCAGCATGATGTGCATCACATACCTCATGGAATTTAGTTGGGTGAAAAAGTCTGGTTGCATCTTTAGAAAGATCGCTTCAAGGGTCTGTATTGGGAGATCAAGCCGTTGTGCTATGATCCTTAAATCATAGTGTGCACAACTGAAGAGAATGCTTTTGTCCTTGATCTCTATTGAGATCTATTTCTCCATGGTTTTTTTCCCGAAAGGGTTTCCATGTATAAATCTTGTGTCACTATTACTTTGTGTTGTGTGAGTTGTGATTTGATTATATTGCATATCTTAAGTGGAATAATTGTTTAAACAAAAAGTGTAAAAGATATCTATTACTAATTCACCCCCCCTTTCAGTAATACCCTGTGCTTAACAATTGGTATTAGAGTGGGTTCCCTCAGATATAGTTTAACCGCTAGAAGGTAGATCAGGTAAAACACACATGGCTAGTTCACAAGGTCAGGGAGGTTTTTCCACAAATAAGAGACTTGTTTGACGACACCAATTATGCTTTTTGAAGCATAAGAATGAGGACATATTTGATGGCCCTTGGGTTTGACATTTGGCAATCTGTTGTAAATGGATACACAAAGCCACAAACACCACCAACAAATCTTGTTGGAAAGAAGGCTAGCGAAAACAATGCTAAGGCAATGAATGCTATTCTGTCCAGTCCTTCTGAATCTGAGTTTGTAAAAGTTATGCAATGTAAGTCAGCGCATGAGATTTGGGAGAAGCTTAAGACCATCTATGAGGGTGATGGCAAGGTTAGACAAGCCAAACTTCAGACTCACAGGAGACAGTTTGAGAGTCTCAAAATGAAGAAAGAAGAGAACATTGCAAGTTATCTTCTCCAAGTTGATGAAATCGTGAATATGATCCGAGGACTTGGAGAAAAGGTAGAGGAGTCTACCATAGTCCAAAAGGTGCTAAGGTCTTTACCACTAAGATTTGATGCGAAGGCCTCTCCCATAGAGGAAATGAGAGATCTTGACAAGCTGCAGATGGACGAGCTACATGGAATTCTTATTGCTTATGAAATGAAGACAGAATTAGAGAGACCACCTAAAAAGGAAGCAACCTTCAAAGCATCAAGGAAGGAGAAAGCCAAGGAACTAGAGCCAAGCGATAACTCAAGCAGCGAAGAAAATGAAAAGGAGGCTCTATTCATTCGAAAGTTGAAGAAGGGCTCGGGCAAATATAAAGGTAAGTTACCATTCAAATGTTTTAATTGCGGTAAGATTGGTCATTTTGCAACTAAGTGCCTAGATAAAGACAATAGTGATGAAAATGAGAGCAAACTAAATTCAAGAAGGGATTCAAGAAAAATAAAGACAAGAAGAGATTTGAGAAACAAAAGAAAAACTTATACTCCAGGAGGAACTATAGCTCATCCGAGGAAAGTGGAGCTAATGATTCTGACAATGATGATGAGGAAACATTGTTCATGACCATAGAAGACAATGCTTTCACAAGCATAAACAACTCAGAGGAAGAAGAAGATGAAGACGAGGCAAATCTCAAAGAAGAGCTTATTTGTGCCTTAGGAGAGATAAAAGATCTTAAGAAAAAGAACATGAAACAAGAGCTTCTGATTTTGAAATATGAAAAAGAGAGTTAGGACTTAGAAGCCAGAATATCACAAGGTCTTTAGGAATCAAAGAAGATAATTGCTGATCGAAAAGTCCAAATCGAAGAAGCAAAGAAAATTGAAGATCTAACGGATCAACTAAAGAAGAAAAGGAGAAGACTGTTAAAGGTATGAATTTGAGATTGCTGCTTTAAAAAGGGATCTAGAAAAGGCAAATTCTAAAATAGCAAGTGACTTGAAATTTGAGAAAAGCACCCAAGTTTTGAATAAGATTCTAGAGAGTCAAAGATCACCATCTAACAAGTCAGGCATTGGGTATGAGAAGGAAAAGGAGAAAGCTAAGAGCTACGCTGAAACTCTAAGGAACCAGTGAAAAGGAGACCAAGAAGGAAGAGGCCAGAATACAAAAACCAGCTCTATCAACAAAGAAAGCAAAGGAGAACAAAACTTCAGGAGACCACTTGCTCCAAGATATGTAAATAAAACCAGGTTTGGTAATTATTTTGATGGATATTGTTATTATTGCAATCATTTTGGTCATAAGAAATTAGATTGTAGAAAGAGAGCCAAGGATATTGAAGTGAGGAGCAAAAACAAAGGAACCTATGGAGCTTTGAACAGAAACTACAGTTCGTTTGCTCCCCCTATCAAACTTTGATGAAGAAGCTATAGTCTGTTACAAGTGCAACAACTATGGACATATAACATGCTACTATAGAAGTGTTTTTGAATCTATAAGACAAGATCAGAAGTTCAAGGCTTCAATGATAAAGAAAAGAGAACCAACAAAGACCTGGAAGAAGAAGCAAGAAGAATCCATGATCGTTCAAACAACATTCCATGCTAGAGATGGACAACAATGGTTCATTGATAGTGGATATTTGAGACACATGACTGGAGATAAAAGCAAATTCATCTCGTTAAAAAGGGTCAATGAAGGCACAGTGAAGTTCAGAGACAACACTACAACTAGAATAACAGGAAAAGGTACACTTAGTCTCGATAATGG
This sequence comes from Torreya grandis, assembly GCA_037957365.1. Taxonomy (NCBI): domain Eukaryota; kingdom Viridiplantae; phylum Streptophyta; class Pinopsida; order Cupressales; family Taxaceae; genus Torreya; species Torreya grandis. Next base: position 4,633,668 of record JARHVA010000242.1, read on the forward strand.
AAGAACCAAAACAAAGAATGTGTTATGTGGAAGGGTTAAAGCATAATCTTCTAAGTGTTAGCCAAATGTGTTATCAATGACACACACTCAAGTTCTTTGTTGAAGGTTGCAAGATCAGAAAAAGAGACACGGGAGAATTAATTGCAGATGCTCACAGGACAACAAACAATCTATACATGCTTACAAAAGTCAAAGGAGAGAAGTGTTGTCTGAGTCAAGTTGAAGAAAGTTGGCTATGGCACATAAGAATGGGCCATATATATTTTGTTAACCTTGTGAATATTAGCAAAAAGCAAGCTATAAGGGACATTCCAAAGATAACAAAGCCATCAAGCACGCTTTGTACACAATGCCAACATGGGAAGCAGACTAGGATAAGATTCAAAATGAAGGAATATTCCACCATGAAGAAATTATAACTCATTTATACATATTTGTGTGGACCCACCAAAACACAAAGTATACAAGGTGAGAGGTATTTTATGCTGTTAATTGATGATTACACTAGAATGACATGGGTTGCATTTTTGAAAGAAAACTCTGAGGCCTTTAGCAAATTCAAAGCATTTAAAACATTAATTGAAAATGAAACCGGTTTAAGGATCAAATGCTTAAGGTCAGATAGAGGAGGTGAGTTCATGTCAAATGAATTCATTGAGTATTGTGAAGACCATGGAATAAAAAGACAGTACTCAGCTGCAAGAACCCCATAGCAGAATGGGGTAGTAGAACGAAAGAACAAGACTGTCCAAGAAATGGCTAGGACAATGTTGAATGAATCCAAGTTATCGGACATATATTGGAGAGAAGCAGTCCACACAGCTGTATATATCCTAAATAGAGGGTAGATCAGAGTCAACAATGACAAGACCCCATATGAGTTATGGACGGGAAGACCAACATCCGTCAAATATTTCAAAGTATTTGGAAGCAAGTGCTTTATTAAGAGGACCAAAGATGATTTGGGGAAATTTGACTCAAGAGCCGACGAAGGAATTTTTTTGGGATATTCCACCAAAAGCAAGGCCTACAAATGCTACAACAAGAGAATGCAAACTATTGTAGAAAGTGCTAGTATCAGAGTAGACAAAACTGGAACTCAGAAGGCAAGTGATCCATTAGACGAACCATATATCATTGAAGAAGCTGTTGAAGTAGAGAAGATGGATAAAGATGAACGGCAAGACACCAAGGCTCCATCCTGATTCATCCAGAAAAATCATGCCGAGAGCTAGATTATTGAAAATTTAGATACTGGAGTGCAGACTAGAAGAAGGTCGGTAAGTAATCCTGAGCAAGTAAATTTCTCATTATTATCTAAAAGTCAGCCCAAAAACTTTTCAGAAGCTAGCCATGATGAACATTGGGTGAAAACAATGGAAGAGGAGCTGGGCCAGATTGAAAAGATTGAAACTTGGGAGTTAGTGCCAAGACCAATAAATCAGAATGTGATCGGCACAAAATGGGTGTATAGAAACAAATTGAATGAGGATGGTCAAGTGACTTGGAACAAAGCGAGATTAGTGCGCAAAGGGTATGCTCAGATCAAAGGATTTGACTTTGAAGAAACTTTTGCTCCAGTAGCTAGGTTAGAAGCAATCAGAATGTTTCTTGCCTATGCGGTATTTAAAAATTTCAAAGTATATCAGATGGATGTGAAGTGTGCGTTTCTGAACGACAAACTAGAAGAGGAAGTATATATTGAGCAGCTTGAAGGATTTCTCTTTTCAGATGATAGTAGATATGTTTGCAGATTGAAGAAAGCCTTGTATGACCTGAAGCAAGCCCCCAGATCTTGGTATGCGAGACTTGACAAATATTTGCAAGATCAAGGTATTAAAAGAGGTTTCGCTAACAACTTATATATCAAAACTGAAGGTGAGCATCAGTTGATAGTTGTCTATGTTGATGACATAATATTTAGAGGAGATAGTGAGAACTTGACGAAATGATTTGTTGAAGACATGCAAAAGGAGTTTGAGATGTCCATGCTTGGAGAGTTATCTTTCTTTCTTGGATTACAAATCTCTCAATCCAATAAAGGAATCTTCATTTCTCAAACCAAGTATGCCAAGGAAATGTTGAAGAAATTTGGTTTTGAGGATTGTGCATTTGTTAGCACACCAATGGCCACAAGAAACAAGATAAGGATGAGGAACAACTAGATGTAGAACAATCTCTCCATAGATCAATGATTGCTAGTCTTCTATATCTGACGGTTTTTGGGCTGGATATCATGCAAGTGATAGGCATGGTGGCACGATATCAAGCAGCCCCCAAGGAAACTCATGTACAAGTTGTAAGAGGATATTCAGATATATAAAGGGGAACTTGGACTATGGATTATGGTATCCTACAGGGAGAGATTTCACTTTAGTGGCATATACAGACTCAGATTGGGCAGGTTGCCTAGATGACAGAGAGAGTACAAGTGGAGGTGCATTTTTTCTCGATGATAGCTTAGTATCTTGGCTAAGCAAGAAACAAAATTCAGTTTCACTATCCACAACAGAGGCATGGTATATAGTGGCAGTTCTGTGCACTCAGGGGCTTTGGATGAAGCAGACTCTAGAAGATATCAAGGTGAAGTATGATCAACCTATCTCCATATATTGTGACAACACTAGTACCATCAGTATTTCGAAGAATCCGGTGATGCACTCCAGAATGAAACATATTCCAATCAGATACCATTTCTTGAGAGAGCAAGTTGCAGATCAACAAGTCAAGTTGGAATACATTAATACAACAGGGCAAATAGCAGATATTTTCATGAAGGCACCTCCGAAGGACACATTTGAGTACCTACGTGACAAGTTGGGAGTAATTTCTTTTGCTTCTTGCCACTGAAGGGAAGCATCAACCGAGGGGGAGCTAAGCACTAGCTCTTGGATAGACCTTTTGCCATTGATGTCAAAGGGGGAGAAGTATAGAAAGAGGATGTCACAGAAAGGGGGAGCTACAACAAAGAAGGATTCAGACAGTACAAACAGTGTAGCAGTTTCAGTATGTGGTTGCCATCAATGACAAAGGGGGAGATTGTTGGAATATTGTCATTGGTGTCAAAGGAATTGTAACGGATATGAACGGAAATGTCAAATGGAATTGTTGCCAGAAGTGAACGGAAATGTTGATGAAAGTGAACGGAAATGTCGACGGAATTGAGCGGAAATGTCGACGGAAGTGAACGAAAATGTTAATGGAATTGTCGATGAAAATGTCAACCTTGGCCAACCTATTGGGAGGAGTTGTGACTGTTCGAATGGATCTTTTCACTTGAAGAGTCACGACCTTAATTTGTGGCTTTCCATGGGTTATAAATAAGTGCATTATGAATGGCAAATTTTTAGATTCGAAAAGTGGAAGACATAAAAGAAGAGCAAAAATATTTGAAGGTAGATTTTTGTGAGAATAATTGAAAAGAAAAATTAGCAAGTGTAAGACATAACATAGCAGCGAAAACACTCAAGTGTAGATCGAATCGAAAAGAAATAAAGCAATGTTCTATCATCCGTTGTGTTGACAACAAATCAGAGATAGAAGAGTGATTTTTGTGAGAAGGTTGGTGCCTACAAAATTGTTTTTGGGGTTGGTGCTCCAGTAGGTTGGTGCCTACGAATTTTTTATATTGAGATCTATTTCTCCGTGGTTTTTTTCCCGAAAGGGTTTTCACGTATAAATCTTGTGTCACTACTACTTTGTGTTGTGTGAGTTGTGATTTGAATATATTGCATATCTTAAGTGGAATAATTGTTTAAATAAAAAGTGCAAAAGATATCTATTACTGATTCACCCCCCCTCTTAGTAATAGTCTGTGCTTAACAAAGAATGTGAAAAAATGGTTGTGGTTTAAGAAGCCTATAAGTGATCTGAGTGTGTTTCTTATTCAGATAATAGTTTGCTAAGGAAACAAAAAATTATATTAATAGAATGTCAAATCCATTATAATGGGTGATTGCTTGGAGCATAGTTCTAAAACTTGGACTTGACAACCCAAACTTTTGACTTGAGCTTGACAAAACTCGGTAAATAAAATAAATAAATATATTCATAACTAAACTTAATTAACATGCGTAATATTTGTAAAAAGCATAAGAAATGAATTTATAGAATCCATAGGTCTATTTTCTATTGCATATAGACACAAGAGAGCACATTGTGATTGCTTATCATAATATTATATGATAATTGATCATCATCATAGAAAATTACAAATCCCTAAAAAGCTTAAAAAATCCTTTCCTTCTTCCTCATAATCACCACCCTAGAGGTGGAAGGCAAAAATTCCTCCGTAGGAACAAATTCATTGTCGATTATTCCCATAGTTCTCACTGCTTTCGCTACCACTACCCCTTTTGTTGCTTCCCTCTCAAAATTTGCGATCTCCACCTCATTAAAAATGTGCTCCACATCCTTGACAATCTAGTATGTCAATTGTGTTGTGAGAATCCTTCCCCCCCACCTTTTTGTTGTGAAGATGAAGATTGTATGGCACAAAGGCAAGGTCATTAAAGTAGTGTTGTGTCCACCTTTTTGATGTGACGATGAAGATTATATTGCACAAAGGCAAGGTCATTGAAGCACTATTGGGTCAACCTTTTGTGTTTATTTTTGCTATTGGTCTACAACAAGCTCCAATTGCGCTCCCACCTAGAAGCTTTTTATAGGGCTGAAAAAAATATGGGTGGCTAGCCTCTAAATATTTGACATTTTCGCATCATAATATTAATACCAAAAATCTTTTAAGACAATTACAACTTTGTAAGTAAATTAGAATTGCATTTATTAAAAAAGTCTACAATTAAATGAATCAATTTTTTTAACTTGGCTCTTGGGTCATTCTCCTTTGAATGCATAGAACCGACGAAAGGAGCCTCACCTTTGCATCCTTGTAAATCTACTACTCAATTAAAACTATTTGGAAGGGCTTTGTCTGTCTTCATCATCTCTATGCATGTGTTGAGGCCATCTATAACCTCCTCATCAGCCTTGAAGGATTTCGAGAAAAAAAATGGGGTTTAAGTAGTACGTCCCTGCATGTATGGGTTGGTGGAGCTCCCTATTACTTCTTGGATCAATTATGCGCTAAATGGGTTCATATATATTTTTATTTCTCTGATAATAATTTTGGATGGTGTCCTAGGCTTTGTCCATGACCTCATAGAGGTACCCCATTGGCTTTTTATTGCCGTCAACAAAACATAGAACCTTGTCGAAAGGTTCCATTTCCTAAATGATATAGTTTCAATTTTAAAAAAAAAAATTAGTAGAAATTTGTAAAATAGCCAAAAGTTGAAAAGAAAAATGAAGAATTAAAATTCATAAGTTTATAAACTTACAAAGTAATGGGGTTTATTGCTTTGTAAGTTTGTAATCATAAATAAGATTCACCTTAAGGATATCGTCTATGCTCTTTGCAAAGAGATAATTACAAAACATCTTCACGACCTTTCCCCTTACGCTTTCTTGGAATATGGAGACTCCAACTAGCAAGTGCTCGTAATCATTTGCTTAAGAAATGTTAGTGCCGCTGCAATGCTCTGCAATGTGATGAAGTTTGTGGTGAATTGTGTCTCCTGATTGCATAGGCTCCTTTCCTTTGGTGTGTTATCTCATGAAAGTAAGCACCCAAAGGTGATTGTATATATGTTTGGTAATATTCCTTGCTTCTTCAACCCAACTTCTCATATATTCAATTTTTTTCAGTATCCTAATGCAGGTAATTGATGAAATGCATGGTGCATAGCTCCAAAAAATTGTAGGGTGCCTCCCCTCAAGAAGTCTCCTTGTTGCTACTTATGCCTTGTCAGTCACAACTTGGGCAACTTTCTCAACATTGAATTCTAGGTACACCTCCAACATATTGCATGAAGTCTTTCCATTGTTCACTTCGTGTGAGGCATTGATGGACTTAAAGAGCACCAATGTGCCATTAGAAAGTTTTATCAAATTATAATTATTGCCATCTATCCACCCATCAGACACAATTCTGCAATACCTTTTCATGCCAAATTATTGTTTTTGATCTTCTACTCTCACCTTTGTATTAAATTCTTCCTTCAACAAGGGCCCACTGAAATCATGAGTTGGTGGCTTGAGCTTTGAACCTTTTTTTTACAACAATCAATGCATATACTAATGACTATCAATATGAGATTCTCGCCACATGCAATTGTATGTTATTATAGTACCAACTATTTGTAGTAGCCATTCTCGCTTCATGGTGTTTATCATGACATCCAATCAATACACTTGAACAAAGGTTGTGCACCAAGAGTATCACAAGGAACATAGAAGTTGCGTGAATTCAATTTGATTGAACTTTCTTTTATGTATGCTCTGAATCCGCGGGCTTCTGCTGTCCTCTTCTTTTCTATTTTTTTCTCCTCATAGCTTGCAAGCTGAGCTTTCATCTCTCAAATCACTTCATCCTCCACTTGACTTTACAACTTCACAATCCACAAAGTTTGCAACAGGTCTTGTTTCAGTGCCGAGAATGATTTTTTCACAATCATGATATTCCGCGATTGTCAGAATCCTATGACTCTAAACTTTTTAATTATGTCCAGTCAATGTTGTGCTTCCGGCAGAAACAGGTTTTCTATTTTGGCCATTTGATATACAATTTTGACTGTGAACATAAAAAAATATAGTATGAGGCTGACCTGGAAATCTATGTAAGTATGTGATTTGTCTCATTGGAAATTTTCTATGGACATTGCAATCTCAATACTAATCAAGGTGAAGCCCCCCAGGAGGCAAAGGGACTCCAAATAAAATATCCCCTTTTTTAAAATTCTATATATATTTTTTGTGTCCAGTTTTGTATGTTAAACTTATTGGGAGAGGAAGAGCGAGAATGCAAAAAACAATAATATTAATTTCTACATGTTATTGAAGATGGTCAATGGTACTTGATAGTATGCTCAGATACAATAGGGAAGTACTAGGGTGAAAGGAACCCTAGGTTCTGAAATAACTAAATCCAGAGAAAAATAACAGGGAAAAGATGTTAAAAAGAGAGTTTCTTATTCTCAATCATTTTGTTTTGGAGAAATGCAGACCTTATGATATAAAATAACATTCGTGGATCAATTTTTACCCCCTTTTCTATAGGTTTGAGTAAAAGTGCTTTCAACACTAATGTTCTTTTTTCTTCCATTTCAGTGGCTGGTCTGCTGCAGTTGAAGCTCTAACTGCATTTGTGAAGTACTATGTTGTTCCTAACAGAACTTCCAAGAATGAAGGGATTTTATTGCAGCCTGTTCTTGGTTATCTTAATGGGTAAGTAGACATACCTTCTTAGTTTTTCTTAATTCTCTGCATGTTTTGTGCAAATAATATAATTTTGTTGTAGACCATTCTCTGTGGTTATTACTGATCTTTTTCTTATTTTCATATATTTTGTTTGTTGATGGAACTATTTTGACTGTTTCCAGGGCATTATCCTACATTTTGTTGCTAAGAATGAAACAACTACAAGTCCTAAATACAGCCATGGACCTCTTTACTGTTAGAACTCTAATAGCATATCAAGCTCTTCCTGATCCTTTGGCATACAAAAATGACCATTTTCGACTGCTTGGGCTTTGTACTACCCCATTCAGGTTTATGTTTTTCCTTACAGCATGACTTTCACAACTAAAAAACATATTCACATGTATGAAGTATATTTTCAATAGAATGTTGATTAAATCAGACTAAAAAAAAATTATGTTAACTGAGAAATGTTACAAATGTAAAAGCTATCGTGTGGAACCAATCATACTTGTCTGGATGATATATTATTGAATTTTTATTTTCATTTTTATTCCCCTGATTTGGTATGGGTAATGTCGGTGTTCACTGAATAACAGGGATGCCTCAAGTTGTGAAGAGAGTTCAAGTTTGACGCAGCTGCTAGACCATAGAGATGCATCTCTCGGCCCTTTGACTCCTGGAAGGTTTGTTATCACTTTGTCGAGTTGTGATGAAATCTATTATTTAGTAGAATGACATAATAATTTCCCAATTCAATGTGTTTGTTTATCTGACAGGCTGTTCGTTATGATAAGATTGTACTGTGTACTGCAACTTTGCCTCATTCAGCTCTATTTTTGTCTCTATGCTTATATGTTGTATACACATCTTTATGATAGAGGACTTGATAACTGAGAAACGTTTTCCAGGGATTCATTTGAAGATGAGCTACGAGCATTTGAAGGTGGTTCAGATGGGCCTTTGCCTTGTATATGGGAAGATGAACTTACCATTTTTCCACAAGTGAGTTGACCTTATGTCTTGAATTATAAATCACAGTAGCTACATAAGTGACATACTTATGATAGGAAACTTGGTTTAGTTTTGACTTACATTTGTGAGTTTTTCATGGTTTCTTTTATACTTTATATTTTGAATTTATGTTATAAATAGATTAGTTTAATTTAATTTGTCCATTTTGCCTGGTTTCTTATCTACAGGCAATAGGCAATTGGATCTTTTCCTTTTTGGAGCCTTTCTAAAAGCATAAACTTCACCATTCAATTTCTTTTACACTATTGATGTCTTTTGGGACAGCCTCATGAATTTGTATTTTTATTCTTTTTATTCGGCCTTTTTAAAAAAAAATTCTGGCCATTAAGAATCTAGATATTGCTGCCTGAAGGTTGTTCAGTATTTTGTAAAAGACACTTTCGTTCTGATAAAAGTGTCTCCAAAAAATTGAACTTTCTGATAAGAGTGTCTCCAAAAAGAATTACCTTATCTGTAGTGTCGAAAAATGGAGGCAGGATAACAGGATTACAAACAAGAGCTGGCATGAATATTCAATTAACAAGAGTAGTAGTAGTCATCTAGGAATGATGGCATTCAAAGGCATAAAGCTTTAAAGGGACAAGAAATCTGGGCTGGGAACGTAGACGAGTCCCTTTTCTATTTTGGGTGGCTATAGAAGTATCACAATTTACACGAAGATTTGGAGCTTTTTTCAAAGCTGCTTGATTCTGGAAGGATTAGCTTCTTCCTCTGTCTCCTTTGTGCAATATTGCTCCTTTGGCTTTTGTTCACATCAGTGTGTGCACATCTGAATGAGATTTCTTGATTTTGTGGCAAGTCATACAACATTAGGTGAGGCTTCCCTTCCTTCGGTAAGTGTACCTCTTTCTCTCAAATATAATGGCATTCTTGTGTCTGTCAGTTCAGACAATTGAACCGTAAGGCCATCCTTCTTGTAACAAATGGGGCCATCATCTATATGCTGATCATACATCATCAGTACCTCTTCAGTGAGGCTCTGTTTACCCTATTATTTCTCCCCTTATTCTAAACTTAATATATATCTTCTTATGAGCTGTCGTTGTGTAGTCTGTACACTTTCCCTATATTCATGTTATATCTTTTATGCAGTGTGTGCTTAGGCCAAGTCTTGACATGCTTGTTATTATGCAGAAAAGGGAATCCTAAGAGTTGACCACCATGAGATTATGTTTTCTGAGTTGCACTTGAACGAGCATGGGATAAAGTTATATGAAAAGTCTGCTGATGGTGGTGGCTGTAAGTATTTTTGTAGGTGATTGTAGACGATCAAAAAATAATATGACGTAAAAAGTGCTGCAGTATTTTTTTCTAATGGATGGAAGGATTGAAATAATGAAACATTGATAAAATTTTTAGTGGCTTCAAGTGGGTAGTTGGTGTTCTTGAAGTCTATTGATGCCTCTCGCCAAGTGAAAAATGTAGAGACTTTGTTTGATATGTTGGAGGAGGTTGTCACGGAAGTGGATTTAGAGAATGATTTCCAAGTTATGACTGACAATGTGGTAGTTGGGAGACTTGAGGATAGACACCCTACCTTTTTTTTGGAGCCCTTGAACAGCCCATTGCATTGATCTCCAAAATATTACCAAAACATTTAAATCATCGTAGGTGGTAAGCTTGACGAGAGAGCACACCAAGAGAAAGGAGCTTATGCGGTCGATAGTCGCACAATTCACCACAAACATCATCACATTGTAAAGCATTGCAGCCTCACTAACCTTTATTAAGAAAATGTTTGTGAGGACATGGCGGTTGGAGTCTATGTAGAAAAGGCCAAATGGGGGAAAGGTCGTGAAGATTGTTTTTGATGTGTTTGCGAAGAACACAAAGGAGATATTTAAGGTAACTTCAAAATTAATGATTATGAACTTTCAAAGTTATAAAATTCCTTTACTTTGTAAGTTTGTAAAATTTATAAATTTTCAACTCGTAGAATTTAGAATTTTGATTTATTACTTATTTTATAATTTTTTTAATTCAAATTTTGCTTAATTTTAATTTAAAAATTTCATGCTATTTTGTTTTAGGTGACAGAGCCTTAGGTTCTATGCTTGATGGATGGTGAAAAAACCAAATAGGTTATCTATATGAGGTTGCAAACGAGACCAAGGAGGCATTATTATGGAAAATATAAAAGAAAATTTGAATCCGTTTGGCACATAATTGATCGGAGATTGAACAAGCATCTGTACCAACACATACGTGCAACGACCTACTACTTCCAACCCTAAATTTTTCTTCTATGATTCATTTAAGGTTGATGAGGATGTTATGGATGGCCTCAACACATGCATAAAAATGATGACGTTTGAGAAAGTTCTTATAGACACAATTCTTGTTGAGTTGCAAATTTATGAGGGTCTAGAGGGGAGGCTCTGTTTTTGGCTCTATGCATCTGAAGGAGAATGACTTAACAACTAGGTAAAAACAAATTGAGTCATTTGATTGTAGTCTTGTGCTCGTAGATACTAGGCTTATTTAATGAATGTAAGCCTAGCTGATGTATAAAGTTATGAATGCCTTATTTGTAGATTTGTGGTGGAAAGATTATGGTGCAAAAACACCTAATCGTTTTAGGCTAGCCATACACATTTTGTGTTAATGATGCATCTATTTTGGGTGTGAACGTAATTGGAGTGTGTTTGGGGCCATTCACACAAATAACAACAATAGGTTGTCAACACAATATTCCAATGACTTTGTTTTTATGCAATACAATCTTTGTCTTCACGTCAAACAAATGGAAGGGAAATATAGTCATATTTAGACTAAATTGTTGAGGATGTAGAGCCCATTTGTACCGAGGATATTGCATATTTTGAGAGTGAAGCAGTGGAAGGGGAGTGGTAGCAGAGGGACAAATGCAAGCAAAAGCATGGGGGGGGGTTGGTGAGGATGATTTTGTTCTAGAGGAGGAATCTTTACCTCACACTCGTAGGGTGCAACCAATGAGTACGAGGAGATGGAGGGCATTGAGAAACTTGAAAAATATTTTATAGATCTGTAATTTTGTATGATAATGATCAATTATCATATGATATTATGGTTTATTGTACTTTTTTTGGGTCTAAAATTGTAGACACTTAAATTTCGCTAATTTAGTGTTGTAATTAACATTGATTAAATTCGTTACCCCAATCACTATTTGTCGTGCACTGCCACTATTTATCATCACTATTCACATCCTATTCCATTAGTTAATTAATTCAAATTAATTGACTAATTATTCCCTAATAAAAAATTCCATGGCTTTTGAATATCCATAAATTCTAAAAATTTAAAAATCAAATAATCCTTGCATCATGACATCATTTTCCACCTTCTACCCCTTTCCAAATTTCAATGATGCCATAGGCTCCCCGTCTCCCATCATCTAATTTAATAATCCACCTCCAATCCCACTAATTTTTGCTATTCAATTTTATAATCATAGATCCCAACATGGGTCTCCCATTGATCTATGTTGGGATCCACAAGTTTCCATTATCCTCCATTAACTATTTTCCTCTAATTTTTATAATTCTAGATTTCCACATGTCTCCATCTAATCTATGCTTGGATCCACATGTTTCCATTATCTATTTTCCTCTAATTTTTATAGTCCTAGATTCCCGTGTGTCTCCCACTAATCTATTCTTCGATCCACATGTTTGTATTATACTTCATTATCTATTTTCCTCTAATTTGATAATTGCAAATTCCACATGACTTCCACCATCCAAGATTCCCCCATCTGAACAAAATATTATTTTTGTGAGAACGCATCCTTAACCATAGATCTTTCATCAAGATCAATGGTCTTCATCCATTCAAAGAAAGTTATAAATAGAGGATTCCTCCTTTATCTTTAGAAAGTCTTGATAGATAACAAAGTTCTAACAATTTGGAGGACACTGTAACATCAAGCCCATCATCATCACGAAAGAGTCTACAAGAAAGCAAGCCTAAATACCAATATGCTGCCTAATTTTCTTTGTTTGGAGGCGAGTTGAGCATCCACATACATTGCAATTAAGAGCAAGTCGCTTTTGATCACAATGGAGAACGCTATTGGTACTTCGGTGTTGTAAATATTGTTTGTTTTATGCTTTCTTTCATTTGCTGCTCTATCTTGAAGTTTGATTTAGTTTAGATTAGGATTTACATACATTGTTTTCCTAGCTTTCTTGCATTCTAAATTTTACACTGTACATTCTTGCATGCTTGGTGGGATAAATTAAGGGCATGGCTTCAACCCATTTTGTAAAGTGTTCAGTAGCTGTAATGAATGCTTGTGGCCATCCGAAGAGTTGGGATTGATTTTGCCAATGAGGTCTAACCCCCATGTGGAAAATAGCCAAAACATAGTGATAGGTTGTAATGCTTGTGATGGGCGATAAATAAGGTCATTGTGCTTTTGGCAAGGCACACATTTCTGAACATATTTACAAGAATTGGATTCAATTGTGGACCAATAGTAACCAACGCGCAAGAGCTTTTTGTAAAGGACTATGCCATTTGTATGAGCACCATAGATGCTGTCGCGAACCTTTCGAATGGCTAAGGTTTCCTCTTCAAGATTCAAACACCTTAATAGTGTTCCATCATAGCCCTTTCGATATATGGTGTTTCCAAGGATGGTGAAACATGAAGTGCGTTGGAGTCCGATGTTCGATTCAAATTTCTGAAGTCCACGCATAAACAAATTTCTCCATTTCTCTTTCTGACCGACACTAAATTGGCTCCCCAGGTTGAATGTATTGCGGGGAAAATTATACCAGCTGATAGCATTTGTTGAACTTCCTTCAAGATAAGCGGCTAAAGAATAATATTAACTAGCCTTTGGCACTGTCTAAATGGCTTCTTATCAAGTTTTAAGGGAATATTATACATTATGACATTGGGATTAAACACCTTCAGGTCACCATAAGTCCAAGCAATGATGTCTTGGTAATGGATTAACATCCTTTGTAAACTCTACATTTCTTCATCATTGGATTCTAGTCCTCCGATGATGTTTTGAGACTGATCAGGCATCCTCATTTTAATAACTTGTGACCTTTGATTGGGACGAATAACTCTTTCAGGTCTAGCTGTAGGCCTTTCTAAGTCGAATAACCTTCCAATGATATCATTCTATTTGGAATTTGATTGTCCTTAAGGTTCAGTACTCCATCAACATCGCAATGTTATTCATTCAGATCACTCCTATCATCCTCATCAACCACCTACGCATCAAAAGCTTAGGAATTAGAAAGGAAATCTAGAACGTGTCTGTCGTCAACAAACACTTGAAAGTATTCACATTATCAGGGACAAATGGACATGAAAACAATTCAACATAAATTTTTTGTAGATCCATGTTCTCCAAAGGTGTAAGGTGAGCATTAGACATACTAGTGAGTCTACCTTGGAATTGTCAATTCTAGGAATGGCAACAATGTAAATGCATCGAAGGATTCCATCAAATCCCAAGCACAATGCTTATACTTCTTAAAATGAGAAATCTTACATCACAATTTATTCTTTATATGATTGATGATTAATTTAGAATCACCTTATACCTTTAATTGACAGACATCATACTTGGCTGTAAATGATAATCTTAAGATTAATGCCTCATATTCTACTGTTATTAGTATAGTGGAATTGTAATCTATATGTAGCTACATGTTTTTAACTCTAGGGATCAATAAGTACAATACTTGTTCATGACCCTTGCTTAGATCGAGCTCCATAAAAATAAAAAGAACACGTACCTAAATTTTGATCTCGGTCAAGTTGTTTCTTCCTTGGTAGTTTGGTGGTTAGAGCATAAACACCTAAATCTGTTGAGGTAAAATTAAAATGTTCATTGACTACATTGTATTATGTAATTATCAACTGCATGCATGGATCTCTATCAATACTTATCTGATTTTCCACTCCTCTCCATGGTAGCCACATATGGGAGAACTTTGTTGCCAATAACCATTCAAAGATTTGGACCAATCTCTGTTTAGCAACATGCCACATGCCTTCAGGATTTCAACCACTTGTATGTCTATGAATTGTTGCATTCTTGGCTTAGCCGGAAATTGCATATGAACATTCAACAATTCTCGTCCAACCTTGACTTCATACTTATCTAATTGGACCACTACCTTATCTGATTTTATAGGGATCAGTGCTAAATTTGTACAGATTCCAGTAAGAATGACATTTGTTGAGGTGCTTGAATCAACCCAACAATCGTGCAAATTCTTACCAAAGATTTAGATTATGAGTAAAAAGGGTGGAACCTCAGTCTTGGATTTGTGTATCATAACATTGGTATTGGTCGCGGCCTTATTTTTGGGATAAGTGCTCTTGTTTGTAAGAGACTTAAAGATTAAATCCCTCTGTTTAGTAATTTATGCCAATTCAGAGAGGCTTATATTGGCTTTTATCCTTTTTAAATCCTCAACTATGTTGTAGCTTGTATTACTAGTGGTGGGCTGATTGTTGCTTGACTTTGGTGGGGGTGGATCATTCCTAGCCTTTGGATTAGGAGGTGCAGTAACATTGTTGGGTGGTGTTGAGGTTGTCAAGGGTTGGTGTGCCATGCTCCTAAGGGTATAATTCCCTCTATGGAACTGCTAGATAACATGAATGTCACTGGAATTTTCCTCAGGGTCATTGTCTTCTTCACTAGGAAAGTCTAGGGTCTCTAAAACCATGGTTGTGTTGGGTGATTCGGATAAACTAGGAAAATCAGAGCGACTTGCGATATTCTATTTATTTGGGACAACCTCATATTCATCAATCTCCTACAGAATTTAAAAGGCATTACAAAACTCAACGCAGTCAAGTTCCCCATGCTAGGATATGTTATGCACATGACACCAGTTGGGTAGGGTAATCTCCAATTTTAGGCATTCTATTAGATGGAGACTCAACTTGCTTGCCTTGCCTATTATTGGGTATGTAGTTAAGCTGATAAGTGAAATTCGAGGCAAAATTTCCACCACTTCAACTATCCACGTATTTTTGAAAACTAAGGAAATCGTTGCTCAACCTCTAGACCATCCTTTGGATTGCATGTAGTTTAGGCTTATTAGATGATTCTTGATTGTAAGTCTACGTGTTATTATTCGTGACTGGGACTATAGCTTGGTTATAAGCCTATGGCATTGCCTATTACCAGTAGAATTTAGAAATCCTAAATTTTAATTTGAAGAGTCATGGAGTAGAGGGAGTTGATTCATGATTGGGAGAGGTTTTAACATTGGGAGATTCTGATTTACGGGTGGGATTGGATTCAATGCTAGCATGTTTGGGAGGACATTAGTAATAGGGGCCAACATTTATCCTTATCGATTGAGCTGCCTATCCACTTTTATTGCCTTTGCATAGGTATGGGGTAGATCCGTGATAGTTGGATCCCTCCTCAGGAAAATAGCTGTGCATGGGTGCAAGGCATTGTTAAACATTTCTAATGCTAACTGATCATTTGGTCTATATAGGGTTGTCACTCTACTATACATATTTTGAAAGTGGTCTCTAAAATTATGTATATGTTCATTGGGCTCCCTTCTCATGTAAGCAAACTATTGATATATAACACTAGGTATACCACCTCACCAAACTAGGCTAAGAACGTGTTGCTCAATTGATTCCAGCTTCTAATTGAATTCTCAGGTAAGCTAAGGAACCAATTATAGGCTACATCAAGCAAGGTGAAAGGAAATAGCCTGCAGGCTACATCTTCATGCTCAACGTTGAGTAACTTGAGGGAAATTTTGTAGGACGTAACATGTTCTTCATTAATTCTCCTAGGATTTGGGATTAACCTTGGAATGTATCTTTCAAGGTTCCTAGGTAGATCATGCATGCCTCTTGGGACATTGATTTCAGACTCTACTAAGCAAGCCATTGGTGCAGTATTGGGCGTATGTATGTTCTGGGTAGGTTGAGAGGATGAACTAGTAGGGGTGGCTAAATGTCTTGGTATCCTTCTATTAGTTTGTGCTTTTCTGAAGATTTGCAATGGGGATACAATCAATCTACCTCTGATTGCTTGGGATCTAGTGATTCATTCAACAGGGTGTATATTGTTCAAGATATTAAATATGATTTAGAGACTCAGATGAATAACCTTAAATCAATAAAACATGAAATATAGAGAATCTGAAAGCTCACAACAAATATTAAATCAATGCAACATAAATAATCTGGAATTTGAACTAGATAGAAAGTATTCAGGCCCTCCTCCAAACACTAGGTTCTGTTGCCCTCCTAGTGCCAGTTTCTATTGGTTCTCAATTTGCATCCCACAACAGAAATAATTACTGGGGTTAATTGATCTGATGGAACAAAGGGAGATAACACATGGGACACAATGTCCCCTTATTAGGATTTAGACGGTTAAATCCAAGGGCCAAGAAATTTCCAATCATTTAGCTGGGTGAGCAATGGAAATTAACTCGCATAAGTTCAATCCACTACGTATTGTTTGAGAAATGCTACTGAGGAAATTAACTCCCATAAGTTCAATCCACTATGTATTGTTTGAGAAATGCTATTGATATTTACTTAAGTCCTTTTCTCTTATTCACATTGGTATCACACTATAATACAATGGACATAATATTCATCATAAAAAAAGATAAAAGGAGAGAAAGAGTAGGGCAGGAAAGTAAGTGGTTCCTTGATTGGAACAAAATTGTTACTGTTAAGAGTTAAAAGCATGCCTGATCACAATTATACGATTGTGTACCAGGGCTAGCTACAACACAAATTGAAGCAATTCAATGTGTAGGATTCTGGGGGATTAACTAAACATATTACTTTGAACTTATATTAAATAAAAAACATATGAAAGGTCTGCAACTATTACACACAATGGCTTGACACAACTCCAAGTTAAATAGAACAGAAATTTAGAATCAATTAGACTAGTTATTGCACAATCTAATTGCATATTCATTAGTAAACAAGCATTGCAATCTCTTCTTAACATCAATTTATTCTATTTCATCAAGAAATGAAGGAAATTACTAAAGAACAACATGAATTTCAAACCAGCCTAGTATCTAATTCAATGTTATTATAAAAACATTTGGTTGTGCCCTCCAAGTAGACAATGATAAGTCAAAACTAAAAAAGAAAAAGAGAAGACTGATCCTATCACAATTTATACAGAGTTTTGGTGCATAACATCTTTTCTTCTAAAACAATAGTATGGGCTGCCTTATATAGAAGAGAGATGGGACTTGCCTCCCATTAGTGCAAGGTTCCCATCTTTGGCCATGATGACCACTCTAGTGCGTTACAACTACATTCAGTTAGAATATTCCCTCCACTCTCACAAGAGGTCAAATTCTATTTGTCTTTTCTTCACAGTTGTGATACGTGTTTAACTGAAATGATTCCACAGTTCTCCTTTTGACCAAGTATTTTGAATGATTCTTCTATTCATGCCATTATGACATTTTAATAGGTCGTCGAATTTAAGCCTATGCCTTTTATGATGATTCAGTTGGTTGATGTGTTTTGAGTCCATTTTCGCTTTATGTCCTTGGGCTCTCTTTTCCACTTGGCGTTCATTTGTAGTCTCCCAGGCATATTCTTCGGCCATGTTTAGCTTCCCTTCGGGTCCCTGGGTCCACTTGGTAGCTACTTGTTTTTCTTAGGATCTTTTCTCTTCAAGGGCTAGTGGAGTAGCGGGAAGATGTTGTATACACAATATTTTCAAATTTTATCAATTACTTATGCTCTCTCTCTTGCAGGAAACCGTCGTGTCTCAATCTCTCTGAGTGCACACTTTAAAGGGTGCACTGGGAAAGGGGTGATAGACCATTGGTGCTTCGAAAGATTTTGTCCCCCATGCCACCACTTGCTATCTACACAACCATCTCCTAGACACTTCCCTAAGCTTTGCCTCCTTATACACTTTCCTAAGCTTTGACACATCCCTTTCTCTGTGTGAGGATGATGTCATGACGATTATTTGCCATGCCATCTTTCATTATTACCAATTAGGGAAAACCCTGTACTAGTATCATCTTTGGGTTAATCACCTCTCTCCATCGATTATTAGAGACAACCTAGTGTGTTAACATTATCTCATCGTCGAATATTAGAGTCCTTGTGCTCATTGGAGGTGTAAGTTTCCTCTCTAGATTAACATTTTCCATTTATTAACAATATTTTTTATGCATACCTTCTAATTTTTGGGAGAAGTACATCGGCCTAAGCTCCACACAGTCTATGTAGGCAACACTCAGTTACATGGGGTATCTGAGGTCAGTTCAGGCACAATCATCTATCCACTACCCTCAACTAAAAGACCACCAAAATCAACAAAACATTAAAAAATATTTACAAAAATTCCAAAACATTGAAAAACAATCAAAATACCCTTGTCATTAGTTATGTACCGTAGTCATCCCTTGCGAGAATACTCGTTGGATGTTTCAACATTGTCAAAGATCTCAAATGCCAAAGGGTTCTATCTAAGCCAAGGAGATCTAAATATACATTTGTTTGCTAGTTTGTCTTTATTTGCTTTCTTATTTGCACATCTTGTGTGTTTATTTACTTATTTACTTGTGCGATGTTTGTTTACTTTGTTTCTTTTACTTACATAGTTTTTATTGTTCCCAACATTTCTTTTGTCTTGTCTTTATTGTTGCTTTGTGAATCTACATCACTATACCATTACAAACAGTGTTATTATGATCTTCCATGTCATGATTCACTAAGTCTTGCACTTGTGATTCTATTAGTCCCTACGCATATAACACAATCAACATCATGGTTTTTCCATACCATTGGTGCATATTGTCATGCACAATATCAAATAAAGGTTGCTCAATTTGTGTCGGAAACTAATGTTGGAAAAATTGTGGGAACTCCAAACAAATTACTTTACAAGCAACTATTTAACCGATGGAGTCCTCTTGTCATCCCTGTATATCCCATCCCATAACTCTATCTACCATCAATAACTCAAATCGATGTTTTCCAATCAGGGGATCAAAAATGATTAATCCATGCAATCATTTAATTTTTTTGTTTATGCTTGCACATCAATCAATTAAATCAATCATCTATAATCATTTCCTAATATTTCTGTTCAAGCTCTTGCACCTGTTGATTGGGATCGACAAAATCAGAAATCCATCATTTCTCCCATCAATCTATCCATCCTTAAATCTAATCACAATGTGCAAGAATTAGCTCAAGTGGGTCAATAACATCCATTCATCCATCACATCCATACCATCATCCATCCAAGTCATTTAATCCATATTTTTACCGTCATTTAAGCAAAGTGCTATACATCTTTATCATTGCTTGCAACTATCCATCTTGTAAACTCTTATCAAACATTGGATAATCTATATTTTTCGTTTTACAACGTGCAACTTACCATCATTGGGATATATCATTCCCACATCGGCTTTTGTGAACCTTGCTTCCTTGAGCACCATCCAAACATGTAGTCTAAAAATAGGAAATATTCTTTTTCCAATCTCTTCTCAAGCACTTATTCGCCAGGGGAAAATCATTTTACACGTACTACTTAAAATGTTGCAAGCAGTTTTATTCAAACTAGTATATCCATTATTGACGGTAACCATTCTCTCTACTGCAACATCTTCCCTTCAATAAGTTTCAAGTGTTCGTCAGCATCCATTTTTATCGCATGAACACTCAAGAGGGCATCATTCACTCATTCATACCCACATGGGGTATTTTGTTTTCTAAAATCATTTATGCTATACTTTGTTCTTTACTCTTCGAAATGACATTGCTTCTTCTAGTCGCAACACCATTTCAAAAAGGTAAAAATGTAGACACCTAAATCCCACTAAAATCGACTTCATCACTATTTGTTGTTTATTGCCACTATTCATCATCATATTCACAACCACTATTCTCTGCGAGTATTCATCATCACTATTGATGTCCTATTCTATTAGTTAATTAATTCAAATTAATTAACTAATCTTTCCGTAATCAGAAATTCCATGGATTTTGAATATCCATAATTTCTAAAAATCTAAAAATTAAATAATCCTCACATCATGACATCATCCTCCACCTTCTCCTTTTTAAATTTCAATGATGCCACAGGGTCTCCCTGTCCCCCATCATCTAATTTAACGATCCACCTCCAATCCCATTAATTTCCACTATCCAATTTTATAATCCTAGATTCTCATGTGTCTTCCACTAATCTATGCTTGGATCCACATGTTTCCATTATCCTCCATTATCTGTTTTCCTCTAATTTTTATAATCCTAGATTCTCACGTGTCTCCCACTAATCTATTCTTGGATACACATGTTTTCATTATCCTCCATTATCTATTTTCCTCTAATTTGATAGTCCCAAATTCCCCCACATTTCTTCCACCATGCATGATTCCCACTTCTGAATAAAATATGATTTTCATGAGGAATCATTCTCAACTGTAGATCTTTCGTCAAGATCAATGATCTTAGCCATTAAAAAAAGCTATAAATGGAGGGTTCCTCTATCTTTAGCAAGTCTTGATAGATATCGAAGTTCTACCAATTTAGAGGACAATATAATGTCAAGCCCATCATAATCAGGGAGGAGTCTACAAGAAAACAAACTTAAGCACGTATATGCTAGCCAATTCTCTTTGTTTGGAGATGAGTTGAGCATTCACATACATTGCAATCAAGAGCAAGTCACTTTTAATCACAATGGAGAAGGCTATTGGTACTTCGGTGTTATAAGCATTGTTTGTTTGATGCTTTCTTTCATTTGCTACTCTATCTTGAAGTTTGGTTCCTTTTAGATTAGGATTTGCATACATTGTTTCATAGATTTCTTGCATTCTAAATTTTACTCTATACATTCTTAAGGGAATGTTTTTTTGGACTATGTAGACAACGCTCAATTTCTGAGGTCAGCACAACCACCCCTTACGTTTACCTCTTTTTGTTCCAATCCTCTTTCTCCTCCATCTCTCCACCATTTCTCAAACACCTCATCCCTTTCATTGCAAGCAAAAGCATTGGGAGGGGTTGGTGAGGATGATTTTGTTCTAGAGGAGGAATCTTTACTTCACACTCGTAGGGTGCAGCCGATGAGTACAAGTAGCTGGAGGGTGTTGAGAAATTTGTAAAATATTTTTTAGATTTGTAATTTTGTATGATAATCATCAATCATTTTATGATATTTTGGTTTATTGTACTTTTTTTTGGTCCAAAACTAATAGAAATTATACCTATGCATTCTTTATATTCATTTCTTATGCTTTTTAGCAATATTTAACATGTTTTTTAATATTTTTTCTTTGAATTTATATATATTTTTAAATTTTCCAGTTTTTACTTGGCCATGAGCCCAAGTCAAAATTTTGGGTGGCTGGGTTTTTCACGAGTATTATTTTTGAGTTGTGAATATAACTTATTTTGTCCCTACTAATAGAGGCTGGAACTGCGAACTTATTTTTTTATTTTGTTCGTTGCTAGTTTTTTTCTAGGTGTTTTGATTTTTTTCTTTGTTTTGGTTAGTTTGATCTGATTAGTGGAATTGCACACATGGTTAAACTACTTTAATAAAATATAGCTGCAGCTTTGGATTGGATAAAAATCAGACTTAGAGACATTTTTCATATGTACTTTTATTGAGATGATTTTTGTTTCCTATAAAAATACTTTCTCTAGTGATAGGCTCCATCTATGAATTGCTAGAGATGTCCGCTAGAGTAATCTTAGGTGGAGGAAAGAGGGAAAGCTAAAAGTAGTGGTTGTATTGGAAAACATAAGGATATAGGGGATCAGGAAGAGGAGAAACTTCCTTGGCCTAGTTTGAGGGTTATGTTAGAGCTTTCTAAAGCACAGCTCCTTTTGTGATGACAGACACAGAGACTTTTTAGACGGGATGTGCTAAAACAATGGTGGAATCAACGAGCTCTATTACTAGAGAGGAAGTGTTGAATGTCTAAAAGATTGAACATGATCAGTTATATCCTATAGCCATTGACTATATTCTTATTACATCGAGAGGCATAACTACAATGATAGACAAGGGGGTGGGACAAGTGAGTGTAATGGTTTGAGATGTCAATAAAAATGGCTGACCTTAAATTTGACATCCATTTGACAGTCATAGGGAAGTGTATCTTCTTGCTTGGAGAAGGTGATCGAAAAATTGTAGTATCTTGGTCATAGTGTGGACTTTGTAGTTCGGTTTTTTTCCCAAAAATATTTTTTCAAGCCCAATGGAGCGGTGCGTTAAGGCCATATGTAACCAATCATTGCTAAATTTGGGGAGCTGATGGAGTCGTTAATCAATGTGGAACCCTTCAATGGGTGAAACTATCACAAATCAAAATCGGGTGCCTCGAGATTGATACTTATAAGATTTTTTAGATAAATATTTTAATATATATGTATTAGAAAATAGTAGAGTCCAAAGTTTGGAGTGAAGCCATCCCAATAGATCATAGCTTCATTAACTCTTCAACAATCCAACAATAGCT
Source organism: Torreya grandis (assembly GCA_037957365.1). Taxonomy (NCBI): domain Eukaryota; kingdom Viridiplantae; phylum Streptophyta; class Pinopsida; order Cupressales; family Taxaceae; genus Torreya; species Torreya grandis. The sequence goes on from JARHVA010000242.1 coordinate 4,656,431, forward strand.
CAAAGCTTTCCTGACATGATTTCCGTGTAGTCATATTTTAAAACTACAACTTCAAGTTCTAAATTCATGTGCTTGAAGTTCGTATCGTGACACACCTAATGCCCTTTTCAATCCATCTCAACCCTTGTCGTCACCTTATCAAAGATGCACAAAACAAATATTCAATTGTAGTTGGTGTATTGAAGACATTGAACAATATCCTATTATAAGGATATACACCTTATCAAAGATGCACAAAACAAATATTCAATTGTAGTTGGTGTATTGAAGACATTGATATACCTTTCTTGACTACGAATGTTGTTTTCAGCTGGGCATTGGCTGCAGTATTGATATGGTTATACCTTGAAAATCTATCGAGGAATGAAGATATCTGATCCGCACCGCGGGGCCCAGAACCAAGTGTGTGGGGGACAATTGAGTTTGGTTGTGCAAAGTGAATGCGTACAGATGTACTCAAATAGAACAATAAAAAACACATTCAATGGAGCGGAAGTCTTTTTTGTAGATATGCAACTTCTATTTAATAACAAAGAATAGGGAATGGTACATGTGCTATAGTGCATGTACACAGAATAGATCCGCAGAGTAGGGTATCTATGTTACGACTATGTGGTATATAATATAGTGTGCGACAGTTCGTATGTTACATAACATATATGTGGAGCATGCTATCTATGCTACGACTATGTATTGCATCGACCTGACTATCTGACTATCTAACTATGGCCAGATTCGTATGTTACATATTTAACATGCATGATTACAAGGTCAGTCACAAACAACTACTGTAGATTACAATGAAGGTGGAGTTGACACGTCTCATCTGCTTTGCATGCTGACGATGGAGTTTCCAATCGAGTGGTGACCAATGATTCGGTTATGCGATCCTCGACTTTTCACTAACAATCATGATCCCGAGAATCCCTGCTGATAGCTATCGACAATCAATCTTGGGAGTCTAGGCTGATCTAGGGCCATTGGTCGAGGCATGAGGTTGGGGTAGCCTGTCACACAGTTGTGTTGCAGTGGGGCCTGATGAAGCAGGCTAGTTTGCAAGCGGATCCCAGTTAGGTGTGTAGGACTGTGCGTTGAGGAGTGCGCATGCTGCGATCTGAGGTGATCATTGCACGAAAGTCTGTGAGCAAGCGCAGGACTTGTGTGCGGGGTATGAGCAAGCTTCTCGCAAAGGAGTGCGTAGGATTGCATGAGAGGTGCGAGTATGCGCAGAAGAAAAAACAAGGAGTGTGCCCGATTGCGCAAAAGCTGCACACAGATCATTTGCCCTTTCTTGAAGAGCAATGGTCTCCATTGCGTTCGTGTGTAGCTGAGGAAATTGCACTCGAAGTTGCTGAGAAGTGTACCACTTAGCTTGATTAACATAATGTCCAACCTTGACTGCTCAAAAAAGTTGATGTGTGCCATGGCGGTTGCGTGTGCCTGTCACTTCGATGATTTGGTCCTTTGTAAGGCGCAAGTGTTTGGGATCCAAATCAGAAAGATGTGTCATTGTTGGTTCAAGAGGTGGTGGAGTGTAAGGCTTGAGAAGTTCCATGTTGAAGATTGGGTGCATGCCCAAGTATGGAGGCGCATCAAGAACAAAGGCGTTTTCACCAGCTGCGTGTAGAATGGTGTAAGGACCATAGCGCAAAGGCTTGATTTTCCGGTGTGGATTTTTGAAGCGTTCCTTCTGAAGGTGCAGCCAAACTTTATTGTCAACTCGGATTGCATGAGGTGTGCGATGTGTGTCATGGTGCTCCTTGTACTTTGCTTGTGTGAGAGAATCTGTTGAACCTGCTGATGAACAAACTAGATGTGTCACATAAACTTCTCGACTTTGTCCGCTTCTTGTCCCTGTGTACGTGACTCAGTGTCGGTTGGTGTGCAGTAGGAGATGTCTAAAGGTGCCGGAGGTTGAAACCCAAGACATGTTTGGAATGGACTGTGACCCATAGAGATGTGAAGGGCTCTATTGTAGGCATGTTGAATGTACAAGAGAATGTTATCCCAAGTGTGAGCATGTGCGTGGTTGTACATTTGCAGAAGATGAACAAGTGTGTGATTGACCACTTCGGTTTGCCCATTTGTCTGTGGATGAAAAGTTGTTGACTGATCCAACTGTGTACCCATCAAGTCCCACAATTCTTGCCAAAAGTGACTTACAAAGTGCGGATCTCGATTAGAGACGATGGATGTTGGAAATCCAAAATGAACCCAAACATGGTTGAAGAAGGCTTGTGTAGCGCCAGTTGCATCAATGCCTTTCTTGCAAGCGACCATGATAGCCATATTGGAAAACCTATCTACTATAATGAACACAACGTCATGTTGGCGTCTTGTCATAGGAAACCCAATCATGAAATCCATGTCGATAGATTCCTATTGTTTGGATGGAACTACGAGAGGTGTGTTAAGTCCTAGCTTCTTGTTCGTGGGCTTGGCGATGCAACAAGGAATGCAAGTCTTGATGTGGCGTTCCACGTTTGTGCGCATGTTCAGAGAGAAGTGCGACTGCAAGTCTGTCACGCCGAAGTGTGCTAAGGTCTTGGCATAGGGTGCCTCTTGGATGAGTCATTGGCGAGGTGTGCCACCAGGGAGACGAAGATGTCTGAGCTTGTAGAGAAGTTGGTCAGACAAGTAGAACTACTGAACTTGTTTCCCTTGCACAAGGCTAGTGTAAGCCGTTGTGAAGTCTTGATCAACGAGTAGAGGGACACCTAGTCTGCGAAGTTGTGGCCGTGCGTGTCCAACACCGTGATGAGCTTGTGAACTAGTGGTTGGCTAAGGAAATTTGCTGCCTTATTGTCCTTCCCTTTCTTGTGCTTGATCACTAGATGGAACTGCTGCAGGTAAGTCATCCATTTCATGTGTTGTGTGTTTTCCAGCTTGCTTTGCATCTGTAGGAATTGAAGTGGCATGTGATCCGAATGAATAACTGTCTCCTTCCCCAGAGTGTAGTGGCACCACTGCTTAATTTCTTGAACAATAGCATACAATTCTTTCTCATAGGTGGAGTACCTTTGCACCATGTCGCTAAACGTCTTTGAGTGGTATGTGATTGAATGCCCATGCTACATGAGCAGTGCATCGAGTGCGTAGTCAGATGCATCAGTGTGAACTTCGAAGGAATGTTGCAAAAAGGCGTTGCTTGAGTGCCTCAAAAGTGCATTGTTGTGCATGAGTCCAATCGAACTTAGCTTTTGCACGTGTTCGCTGGCTAAGAGCCCAAGAGATGTTTGAGAAACCAAGGATGAACCAGCGACAAAAGTTAGCAAGTCCAACAAAACTCCTCAATTTTGTGAGATTGTGTGGAGTAGGCCAATCTTGGATCACTTTGATCTTCTTTGGATCTACATGGATTCATGTGCGATCAATCATGTAGCCTAGGTATTGAATCTGCACAGTGTTGAATGTACACTTTGCCAAGTTGGCTTGCAACTGTGTTGACGCAAGGCGTCTAAGACGCATGAGATGTGTTCCATATGCTCCTTCCAAGTCTTGCCGAAGTTGAGAATGTCATCTAAGTAGATGATGACGAAGGAGTTGAGAAAAGCCTTGAGTAGATCATCCACCAAGTGCTTGAAAGGTGCTGGATCATTGGTTAGGCCGAAAGACCTGACCAACCATTCGTACAATCCTTCTTATGTCTTGAATGCTATTTTCCAGACGTCTTTAGGATGGACTGGAACTTGATGGTACCCTGACTTCAAGTTGATATTGGTTAAGTATTGTGCGCCTCGGAGCTAGTCCAAAAGGTCATCAATGCCTGGCATTGGGTACCGATTCTTCACCATTATTTTGTTGAGTGTGCAATAGTTAATGCAAAGTTGCATGGACTCATCCTTCTTGGGTGCGAGGACTATTGGATTCCCACAAGGAGAAGAGCTAGCCTTGATCTTGACTTGAGCAAGGAACTCTTGTATCTAGCGTCGAATTTCGTCATTCTCCTAAACTGATCAACGATACAGGGGGCTAGGGCTATTCAGAAGAGTGGGTCCAAGAACAAATCGATGTGGTGGTTTACTATGCAGTGCATTGGAAGGCCTTTAGGCTTTGCGAAGACTTCACTACGTTGCTCGAGTAATTTGTTGAGTTGCTACTGTTGTGATGTTGTGCGAGTGGTGTGCGCTATCAAAGTGCACTTTGTCATTTGCGCAAGTGGGTTAGGGCGAACCATGAGCAACACGAACTTCTACATGCGGGAGACAAGTTTGCAACATTGCTTGGCAGAGATCAAGGTGACTGTGTTCATGGGTGCTGACTTAAAGAGATTGTAGAAGCAATTTTGTGCACAAATAGTTCAACATTGTGACTTGGCTTGATATGTAGCTTCTTAGTTGTACAAATATGTTTCGAACAAGATGTCGCAGACCTCTAGACGTGCTATGTCACAAGTGACATTCTCCTCCATAAACTTGATTTTTTACTGAAAAGTGCATTGTTGTCAGACCTTTATATCTTTTCCTTGTTGCAGCCACCTCAAAGAATATGGCTTAGGGTGTGTAGTAGTGGTAAGACCAAGGTTTTGAGATGTGGATTGCACAATAATGTTCCTCTGACTACCACTATCCATAATGACATGAAGAAGCTGACCCTTCGCCCAAAATTTGGCATGGAAGAGACGTTCACACTCCTTAGAAATGTCGATCGTAGTGGTGTTGGTACTTAGACAAGAGGCATCTCGATTAGTGTTGTCCATCGATGTGGGCCCTGATGCAGACTATGCGAGCAAGGATTGTTGTGCACGACATTCAGAATCGTTGTGAGTGGATGAACGATGGTGATGGCACCACTTATCACCAGACTTCTTGCCTTTGTCCAAAGTAGAAGGCATAGGAGCCTTCGAGTATTGAGCAGTCTTCTTAGGCTGCTTACTGTTGTCAATTAGACTCGCACCATTGTGAAGGTAGTTTCAGGGCTTGTCAATTAGACTTACCTTTGTGAGAAGTGTTTTTCTTCTGTGTAGAAGGTTGCAATGTGGAGTTGTTTAAGGGCTGGCCCTTGCACATTACGTTGGATGAAGAGGTGGAACGCTGCTTCATCTTTGCCTTGGCATCGATCTTAGCAGCATTGCGATATGCTTGCGGCAAAGTGTCTGAAGTCAAGAACTCCATCTTTGCATGTATATAAGGCAAGAGTCCGTTGATATACTTCGGGACCTTATGTTGTTCGGTCAATTTCCCATGCAGGCACGTAGAGTAGTCATGGATTGCATTGGTGTAGTCTTCCACTGATCGATCCTTGCATTGACGTAGTGGTTGGAACTTGATGTATTCATCTTCAAAGTGTCAGAGAGGATAGTATTCCTCCTTCAGCGCATTGACAAAAGTCTTCCATGATTCGATTGGAACGCACTCTTGTGCATGCTGCGTACTGAAGGTCTCTCACCAGTGAACCACTAGAATGGACATCTTCAATACAATGAAGGTGATTTTCTCAACATTAGAGAAATAGTTGACAAAGAAGTACGCCTCAAGTTGTCGAATCCAGGCATCTAATGCTTTGGTGTCGATCTTGCCTTCGAATAGAGGGATGTCAAGATTGACTTGTACTTTGAAGGGTGTTTGTTGTTGAAATTGTGGTTGAGTGTACAATGGAGATGGATGGAAAGGCATTGGATTGAGCTGCATCATCAATTCATGGAACTGACCAAAAAGTTTAGTGCACGCTGCATCTAGTGCGTCACTGATGAGCCTTCAGACTTCTGGGGCTACCTCAGGTTGCTTCTGGGCGTCAGACATCTTGCTTTTGCTACAACAATCTTCTAGAATTTTTGAGACATAATCGACTATTAAACCTTCTCTTTGTCATTGTGCTCGCGTGGTTACAAACATAGAAAGGATAAGAGCTTTGCTTTGGTACCTAAGATCCGAACCACCCGACCCAGGACCAATTGTTTGGGATAACTGAGTTTCCTTGTGCAGAGTGATGCGTAGAGATGTATTTAGAAAGAAAATAAAAAACACATTTAGTGGAGCGAAAGTAATATCTATAGAAATGCAACTTGTATTCAATAACAAAGAATAGGGAATGGTATAGGTGCTTTAGTGCGTGTATACAAAATAGATGTGCAGAGTAGACTACCTATGTTACGACTGTGTGGTATAGAATACAATGTGCGATAGTTCGTGTCCTATAGAATAGATATGTTAAACATGTTATCTATGCTACGACTATGTATTGCATCGACTTGACTCCCTGATTGTCTAGCTATGGTCAGAAGCGTATGTTACATATTTAACATGCATGATTACAAGGGCAGTCAAAAACAATTGTTGTAGATTACAACCAAGATTGAGTTGACATGTCTCACCCTTCTTGCATGCCAACATCGGAGTTCCCACTAGGTAGTGACCACTGATTCAGATGTGTGATACTCGACTGTTCACTAATGGTTGTGATCCCAAGAATCCCGACTGATAGTTAATGATAATCAATCCTGGGAGTTTGGGCTGATTTGGGGCCACTAATCGAGGCACGTGTTCGGGGTAGCCCGTCATGTGGTGCTAAAGTGGGTCTTGACGGAGCAGGTTAGTTTGCGAGCGAATCCGAGTGAGGTGCGAAGACTGCGAGTTGAGGAGTGCGCAGTGGAATGCATAGGTTGTGGTCTGAGGCGATCATTGCATGGAAGTTTGCGAGCAAGCGTGGGACTTGTGTGTGGGGGTATGAGCAAGCTTCTCACAAAGGAGTGCGTGAGAGGTGCGATTTATGCGTAGAAGAACAAATGAGGAATGTGTTCGACTGTGCAGAGGTTGCACATGGATCAATATTTTATGGCCTACCACGTCTCCAATAATCAAGTCCGAAAGGGAATAGAGAAGGGGTCTTTTAGAGATCAACATTGAAACGTCTAAAATTTACATATTCAATCTGCGCACCTTGTTTCTTTAGGCTGATAACAATAGGGTGGATGTAGTTACTGGTAGTAACCTTGAATATACCACCAACATGCATAATCTCAACTTGTGCTTGCATATTTTAAGTCAACATTAAACACACGTGGTACAATCTTCTTCAAATAGGTTGTGCCCTTGGAATCAAAGGAATGCAGTGAGCAAATTGTTCAAGTGATACTCTTCACAAATCTTGAATTTTAAGCAACAACATCTTTGTGATTAAGTAAAATTGAAGAGTTTAGTCAAGAAGTCCACTTTTCCTTAAAACCTTCACCTTTGTTAAGGACTCTTCGGATTTCATTAACAAAATAAATGATCATGACACATCAAACTTGTGTGCTTGTTAACTTTTACATGGTTAACATGTTTACCAAGGTTGTCATCAAAGAAGTTGTCCATAGCATCTCTAAACTTTTTGACCTTGAAAACACTAAACTGTTTAGGATCTACTCCGAGTCTACCTTTGTTACATTCAAAGGAGAAATCTTTGAATAAAAATAATGAATAGTTACGGGGCCCCCACCTCTCCCACTATGACAACTTGTTTATGGAATACTTTGAGGAGAAGACCTTAAAACCCTTATCCCCTAAAACAAGAGAGCTTGTACAGATTTGTTGAAGACACTTTTTTCAATTGGCAACATGTGTAAGACAACTCAAGTGATTTCTTGTGTCATCTAAACAAATCAATTTGGTCATATACAATTAAGAAAATAAAAAAAGCTTATTGAAAATTTCATTGTCAAATGAAGAACCCCTCCACCTCTTCCTCTAAATAAGAAGTCATTCACCAAATGTCAAGGGCACTGTCGACAAGTTTGTTAAAATTTCCGATACAAAAACGTAAATACTATTTTCACTGCCCTGAGTGTTAGGAAGCATTAGTGCTCCATTAGAATATTTGTGTGAGTTATTAATATTGTTGGGAGACATCAGAATATTAATAATGATAGATATGACAATAGTAATCATATAAGTTGTACGTGAAAATAGGGTTATTTTGTAGGGATTGTATTATGAGTTGTTAGAACCATAGTTTACATATTTGTTTCTGGTGAGTACTTGCCCAACCCCCCAAAAATTTACTCGGTGAATACTTGGCAAATGTTCGCCAATACTCCCCAATATTCGACAACTTAAAAAAATACTTAAATTTGTTAAAAAACATAAATTTTATATAAATTACAATTACAAAATGTATCAAATGAGTCTGCAAAATGTTGGGAAAGTGTTTTCTATTAGATTTGGATACAAATAAAATACAAAATTGCATAATCATGTGAAACAACAACAAATTGATACTTATTATTTTATGATAATTTTCATTGAAAATCATCATTATAAATTGCATATGAATGCAAGATACAAATTAAAATAAGCTACAATTTTATCTTACATGCTCTAGTAAAAAATAAGGGAGACCGCGAGAGTCAAGTCCTCGCACTCAGCTGCCCCTCCTCGTTCTACTTAGAACATTGCGCCTATGGCTCAACCTTAGTACCAGATGGCTGTTACTCCTCCATATCATGTTCGACAACATATACAATGTTGCCATCCAATATAATATCTTCTTCTGTTACACCCTCCAAAGCTTGTCTCTCAAAATCAACAATCTTGTTGTCTGTGAACAAGGGGGTCTCCTCGTCTTGTGCAGTCTAGTTACTATCGGGATCAATTTCATCCAAATCGATAGGCTCCTGTGATGTGTCCACCTTTTTGGTCCAAAGCAAAAGGTTGTATAGCACAAAAATAGGGCTCTTGTGATGTGCCCACCTTATTTGTGAGATGCTGAAGGTTGTATTGCACAAAAATAGGTCATTTAGGTGTCGTTGACTCAACTTATTGCACTTCTTCATTTGAATGGCATCACACAAACTCAAGTTGCACTCACATCCAGAAGTGCTATAAGGTTGAGATAAAATTTGCAGGTCTAGCTTTTAAAGATTTGTGGTATTTCTATACCCCAATCTTCCCACCGTGAACCTGCAAACAACATATTCAAAAGTTTGTAAGTAATTAATAATTGTAAATTTGTAACTTGTAAAGTATAATTAAAGACTTCAATTTTTATTATCTAGTGTGGGTGGATGTCTTTGAATAGCTAGTGTCAAAGGAAAGAGCCTCCCCTAGCCTACTTGTAGTTCTGCAACTCTGAAATAATGAGGTCTTTCACCTCAACTTTAGGTGTCATACTCTCAATGCATGTTGAGAGGTCCTCCATAGTCTCCCCATTAGCATCCATGAAGCCATCAAAGTAGAAAAACTTGGGATTCAAATAGTACCTCGCTGCATGGATGGGTTGGTGGAGTTGATTGTTCCACTTTCGATCAATTAAATCCAAATGGGATCAAATTTGGCACTATCCCCCTATAAATTTTTTGGATGGCCTCTTTGGTCCTATCCATGGCCTCATAAATGTATTCCATTGGGTTTTGGTCCCCATCCACCAAGCACAAAACCCTCAGTAGAGGTTCTGACACCTACAAAGTTAAAAAATACAAACAAATTAAAGTTACAAACTTACAAGTAAAGTAAATACTTTTAAAAATTGAAAATAAAATAATCGACTTGAAATTTAAATGGAAAATTGATGTTAGCTTGACAATCTCTATGGCATTTTTTGCAAATGCCTCATAAAAAACTATCTTTGTGACCTTGTCTCCATCAACTTTCTTTGAATATGTTGAGTCCACTCATGCTTTACTCAAACATCTGCTTCAAAGCTGTCAACAATGTATGGCCTCTTTGGTCCTATCCATGGCCTCATAAATGTAGACCATTGGGTTTTGCTCCCCATTTACCAAGCACAAAACTCTCACAAGAGGTTTTGACACCTATAAAGTTACAAAATCCAAACAAATGAAAGTTACAAACTTATAGATAAAGAAAATACTTTTAAAAATTGAAAATAAAATAATCGACTTGAATTTAAATTGAAAATTGAAGTTAGCTTGACGATCTCTATGGCACTTTTTGCAAATGTCTCATCAAAAACTGTCTTTGTTACCTTGTCTCCACCAACTTTCTTTGAATATGTTGAGGCCACCCATGCTTGACTCAAACATATGCTTCAAAGTTTTCAACAAACTACAAATACTTTGCAACGTAAGAAAGTTAGTTGCAAACCTTGTGACACCTGCTCGCATAAGCTCTTTCCCCTTGGTGTGATCTCCCATCAAGCTGAGAACCCAAGGGTGATTATAAATGTATTTGGTGATGTTTTTGGCCTCTTATACAACCAGTCTCATCCGATCAATTTTGTCCGTGTTCTCCAAAAGAAGGTCAAGGCAATGGGCTGTGCAAGGGGTCCAGAGGAATGATGGAGGTCTCTCCTTAAGCAGGATTCCAACTACTACATATGCTATTGCATTGTCAGTGATAACTTTCACAACATTCTCGATGCCTACCTCTAAGACAACCTTTTCAAGCACTAGGCTCAAAATTTATGCATTTTTACTTTGTTAGAGGCATCAATTGACTTCAAAAAAACCATCTCACTAATTGTAGCTCCTAAATATCTATGAAGGTACGGTTCTTTCTATCTATCCACCCGTCTGAAAGAATGGTGCGTCTGAACTTTCGCCATAGCCTCTTTTGATCTTCCATAATTGTCTTTGCATCTTCGACAACATCTGGGAGCAACCTCCCACTTAAGTCTCTTGGAGAGGGTGCCTTTTACTCTGTCCCTACAACTGTCAATGTCGTTACCAGATTATCCCAATATGGGTTCTTAACCATGTTGAAGGAAAGGTTGTTAAGAACCAGAAATTTGCACATGCCTTATTTGCTTCCATGTGTGCTTCTTTGTTCCATGTGCCTTGTAGTGAAGGTTGTGTCCTGAGTATGTTTCTAGGTACAAGAAATATGTGTGTGGCTTTTGCTTGAACTGGATGATGTGGATGTGCCTCGCATGCTTGGACCACGACTAAATCCCACAATCTTTGTCATAGCTACGTCAGTTTCCTTTGCCGATGCGGGATCGATGGCTGCTGCCAAGGTTGTTTGTACCTTTGCTCTCTCTATTTTCTTTTCATCCAACAATGCAGGATCTACAATTATCTTTCGTTTTGCCTTCCATTGTACTAGGACACAGCATGACAACGAGGCAAGGAATGCATGCAATATGGTACTTGAGGCGACTGATGCCTTCAGAAATCTTCTTCAAGCAAAATTTACAAATCACACTTGATTGGGACGATCCAACTGGTATGCCATAGTTCCAAACAATGGTGAGAGCTTTAGCGGGATGGCTATCACTAATTGATGTTGACCCTAAAGCAGAACTGGATGCCATTGTATGCGAAGTCTAATAGTCACCTTGCACCATGTCAAATGCAAAAGAAATTAAAAAGCAACATTTAAAATATATATATATATATATATATATAATATATATATATATATATATATATCGCAAAGTTGTAAATGTAAACTAAATGCTATGTATATGAAAAAAATAAAAATAAAATTTAAAATGACATCAAAAAGAACATTTAATTGTAAATTTGTAAAAATAAACCTTATAAACAGTAAAAACCCAACAATTTAGTTCAAAATTATGAAAAATTAGCATAAATCATGAATAACAATTTATGGAATTGAATGGAATGCATTTAAATTTGTCTAACATGTTTAAAAATGATTTACAAAGAATTTACATCTGTGGAAGAAAAGAAAAAAAGGAAAAAAAAAACTAACCCGGAATTCGAATTTGCTCAAATTTGGTCCCTTCTATTCGCTGAAAATGTTGGGGTGAGAATATGGGGGCACATATTCTTATAAGGGACAATTTTTGGTGTTTATTCCACATTTTTGGAGTGTTTTGGACATGTTTTTGACATTTTGGACGTGTTTTGTACGCAAACTGGACATATGAAGGCTTGGGCAAGTATCGACATAGTACTCGCCGAGTATTTGTGAGTACTCGCTGCGAGTATTGTGCCAATACTTGCAAGTATTGGAAAAAACCCCTTGCGAGTTAAAATGGCAAGTATTCACCTTGTTCATTTTCTTGCGAGTACTTATCCACTCCGTGATTACTCACCAAGTATGCAAACTATGGTTAGAAAATAGATGGCATAACCAGCGAGTAACTGCCGGTTGGTCAATTACTTGCCAGGAAAACCACCAGGGGAATAACCACCACTCGAAACCGCCAAATTTAAAAAACCGCAATTTTTTTTAATTACATTTAGATAGGGATGTCTAGTATCTTATACTTTAAGTTATATTTTATTTATATACTTTTAGGATGTTTGAGAGTGGTTTCGGACCTTTAGGAGCTATAATGCAAATTTTAGGTTTTGGAGGATCCTATCATATTTCAGACTTAGGCAGATTTCAGGGTTTCAGACTTAGCCATATTTCAGTGTTTCAAAATTTCAAGGAGACATCGTAGGAGGAATGAAGGCTGCATGAAGGAATGTAGGTATGGTACAATAGTATGAGAACATCTCTCGCAAAGTGCCACAAGTCGACCCCACCCTTTTCCCTGTGCATAGATTACTAGACTTTCTCAATCTCGCTTAGTTTAACAGAGTAGGGAAGAGAAAAATATAGATGCTTGTAATTTGTACTTGTTTGTAAATAAAATGTATGTTTATTTTATTTATATAATGTTTGGTTCAGGCAAATTTCAAGTATTTTTTTCCTTTGTCAGTTATTTCCAGTTATTCGACCACCCCTGTCGAATAACCTCCGGTTACCCAAAATTCCCCCTTGGCGAGTACTCACCGGTTATGGTTATGCGAACTATGGTTAGAACAACTCGTCTATGTAAAGGAGAGTGGTTGTAGGAGATAGAATAGTCCTCCTATTCTATAGGAGATGAAAAAAGATTATATATGTACGTGTGTATGTTGAATAAAATATATAGAACAATATTATTATTGTGTGTATTCAATCTGTGCAGTATGTAAGTATTTTGTTTGTTTATCTTTTTAAACTCTGACCAAGAATTTCATTAAGTCTCCAAAGGACCTTCTTGACATGTTTCATAGCTAGGAAACATGTTTTCCAAAATTTTCCTTCTCGTGGATGTTCGTTCATTAGTCCAATGGGTTGTTTATCTTAAACAAGACTTAAGGAACACATAGCTGACATTGATGATATTTGCATCATAAAGTCATCTTTAGCTGAACACTCTTTCAACTCTAAAATTTAGAGTTAAGTCTCCAAAGGACCACCTTGACATGTTTCATAGCTAGGAAACACATTTTCCAAATTTCCCCTGCTCTTGTGGATGTTCCTTCGTTGGAAACAATACTTAAGGGACACGTAGCTGACATAGATCATAGCCGGATCATAAAGTCATTTTTAGCTGAACACTATTTCAACACTAAATACCATAACAGACTGGTTAGGGAGGCCCTTAAAATTGTGAAAACAATATTAAAGGGAAGATTTTGTCATACTTACTCTTAATTCCCCTTATTAATGTCTCAACCAATACGTATAATTAATTATGAATTTGGGTTCTCCCTATCACTACAACATTGAACTTACCCCTGTTAATATAATCAATTATTGCAAACATGAAAGTTGCTATCAGTTGCTATCAATTAATGTGCAAGGACTGCTGTGACGGTCATATGCAGTAGCTGGCTCAGAGGATGGAACTGGGGCAACAAAGTGGGCAGCCTCAGAATCTATAGGAGTAAGCAATATTGTAGGTTGTGATGGCAGCTTGGTGTTGGATGGTACTGCTGCGGAACCCACTGATACTGATATGGAGGGAGAGTCTGCTACATATGCCAATCCAAATGCAATCATTATTTGTAGTTGTTTCTTCTCTGTGTTAAGCTTCTTGTACACCTTTGCAACCTGTTTTCCTGCTTTTTCCTGTACAAATTAAGTTGGCATTTTCCTATACAATTAACTTGTGTATTGCCCCTTTCCTTCTCAATTATTTCAAGCTTGTCAAACTGCATAAAATACTCTCTACCTTTGTTGAAAACTATGATTAGAATCGGACGCCGTATATGTTGTAACCAATGATTAGAGTAATACCTGAAAAGGACAACTGTAAGTGGCCAATTGGATTTCTCATATTCTGTTTTATGGCTGGTGGTTTGCTAGTCCATAAGGAAATACATGATCTATCTATTTATGTAGGAACTAATTGCAGCAGACTCGTTTTGGGCTGTTGGGTAACCTTGGCTTATTTGATAAGTTGGTTTATCCTGGATTGTAATGAATGTACTTACCATTTGGCGATACACATAGAGTCATGGACGAGTTTTACAAGAAGAGGTTCCTGTTAGGGAATCTGGGTAATTTTCAATTGAACTCTGGAGGATTTCCTCATGATTACCCTTTAATACCTTCTCCCAACTTATTTACAGCATTACTAATGAATTTTATGTGCAAGGAAATTTTGTACAAAAACTTCAAAGCCCGAAATCAAGAGCTTTGGGACTTTTCTGGCATATCCATTAACTATTTGACTATATAATCTTGGCTTGCTTCTTTGATTTGATTTTGGGTTGCCTTTTTGCAGTCAGTTTTTCAGGAAATGCATTTTAAATTTAAAAAAAATCTAAATTCTGTAGCTTTATCATACAATGTTCATTTGAGGATGGCAATCTATCATTTTAAAGGGGTATGACAAATGCTATAGGATAGACAAAATGTATACTAGGACAGATCCTGTCCAGCATTAGTTTAAGCCCTACTTTCCCAGTTCACCCAAATCCCCAGGCGTTTGCAATTTGGGTTCGAAACGGGTGCGGGTGCGGGTGCGGTTCACCGATCCAATGCCCAGGGTTCTTCCTGGGCACCTGGTTTCACCTGGGTTCTTCTGCCAGAAGAACCCAGGCAAACCCGGGTGCCCAGGAAGAACCCTGGGCATTGGAGCGGCGAACCCACAGGAAACGCCGGTCAATAGCGGTAAAAAAAACATTCTTTTTTTTTTTGCATTGTTTCAAATCATGGGAAGCTGAACTTCAAATCTACATTGTATACAGCAGCAGATGCCTTTGGCAAATCATTGCCATGACAAAGTTCTTTATTTATAAACTTGATCATGATAACCCAGGTGAATAGGGGTGCCCAGGGAAGACCCCTGGGCGTTGGAGTGGCAAACCCACAGAAAACGCCAGTCAATAGTGGTAAAAAATGTTTTTTTTTTTTTTTTTAATAAATCATGGGAAGCTGAGCTTCAAATCTACACTATATACAACAGCATATGCCTTTGGCAAATCAATGCCATGACAGAGTTCTTTATAAACTTGATCATGATATTAACAGTGACATATATTGACTATATGCATGACGTGCAAAGCAGGTATGCAATTACTCGAGCAAGCAAGGGTGTTTGCAATTGTGTGTATATGCTCCCAGTTAAAAACTAGCATTGACATTGGGCCATGACCATCGAGATTCCAGTGACATGAGGCCATGACCATCCAGGTTCTGGAGTACTAAACTGTAAAAGATACCCATGATAGTGGTTATGTACAGCCCCACATATCTGAATCTCAGTAATAAGTTAAAATAGAGCTGTATATGGCCAAATTCATGTATATGGAGTTGTAAAAACAGAGCTGTAATTATTGATATTTCATATTTGATATTTTAATATTTATCAGTTCTGTTTAATGATTATCAAAATGCATGCTATGTGGTTAACGACAATGTCACTAATTACCTAGGTATAAGGCTAGAATTTCTATATTTTTTATTTTTTTTATATGGATGAACCCTAAATGAACCCAAGGGGGAAAAAAATGCTATACTGGCGAACCGGGTTCTTCGAACCCACCAGAACCAAAAATGAACCAGTAACTTAGTTTAAGCCTTTCACCCGATATGGTTCTTTAATAGATATACTTGAATCTTGGTGAGAATTATTTCTTGTGTAGAAATATTCATCTAGTTTGGTATACAGGAATGACTAAGATCTTTGAAAACATGCCAATTTTATTTATTTATTTATATTAAATTTGATTAAATTTGCTGCCTCTTTAGTGTATTGGAGGAAAACGAATTTTATGTAAAACATCTGGCTGAATCTGCTAGCTTAAGAAAATGGGCGTTCTTTTACAAATCAATGCAAATGTTGTACATTACTTGATGCCTTTTATTCGTGAAAAACATAAATAGGTCTCAAATACAGTGGCTTGAAGCAATTATTCTATATTCATAAATCATTTTTTAAAGGTTGCATGTGTGGTTAGAGTTTACTGACAATTTAATGTTTTGATTGGAATTCCGATTTCTCTTAGACATGTTAGCAATGAATAATGCACAGTAGTTTTTCTGCATTTTGGAAGAGGGAATCCCGGTTTGTAAACTGTTGAAAGTGTTTTACTTATTGGAAAATAGTATGCTAATATCCTTTGGTTGAGTCAAAGTCCAACATATTGAGACCTTTTTCTTGTCTGAACGTAATGCATTACTTGATGTCTTTTCTGCGTAAAAAATATAAATAGGTTTTCAAATATAGTGGTGTGAATCACTTATGCTATTTTCATAAATCATTTTTCAAGGTTGCATGTTTGATTAGAATTTACTGACAGATTTATGTATTTATTGGAATTCCGATTTCTCTTAGACATAATAGCAATGAATAATGGACAATAAGTTTTTTATATTTTGGAAGAGGGACTCTTGGTTTGTAAACTGCTGAAAGCATTTTACTTATTGGAAAATGTTATGCTAATATCCTTTGGTTGAGTCAAAGTCCAACACATCGAGACCTTTTTCTTGTCTGAACATAATGCATTACTTGATGTCTTTTATGCGTGAAAAACATAAATAAGTCTTTCAAATATAGTGGCTTGAATCCCTTATGCTATATCCATAAGTCATTTTTTAAGGTTGAATGTTTGATAGGAGCTTAGTCTTACTGACAGTTTTATGTTTTGATTGGAATTCGGGTTTCTCTTAGACATATTAAGCAATGAGTAATGCACAATAAGTTTTTTTTAATTCTCGAAAAGGGACTCTTGGTTTGTAAACTGCTGAAATTGTTTTATTTATTGGAAAGTGGCATGATAATATCCTTTGTTTGAGTACAAGTCCAACACATTGATACCTTTTTCTTGTCTGAATATAATGCTTTAACTTGTTGTTCATTTGGTTAGTATCTCTATGCAATCATCTATGGTAACTTATTCTCAGAAAGAATTTATACATATTTTATCCTCTTTAACTCTTGGTATTTTTTCTAATTGGTTATGGGATTTCAACATGCAGCATGTGCCATTGAGTAGACAACTTGTCAACCACATGCTTTTATGTTTTGGAATAATTTTTGCAGCTCAGGTAATATTTTTGATTTAAACATTCACTTAAGCATTTTGTTGATTTTTGGATCTTATACTCTTTGAAAGGGATGTCGAATCTGATCTTAAGAAACTGCATTGCAGGGATCCATTGTCAAACTTCAGCTTCTTGATACTATTGAACAGTCTCTCAAAACTGGGAAAAAAAAGGCTTGGCATATAGGCAATATTACGAATGTTTGTGTGGGACTTCTTGTTGGTTTGAAGGTGAAAAATCTATTTGTAGATTCTTGTGTAGGGAAAAGGTTGTAGTCATGTGTTTGAACATTTTCCTGATCTTTGCTTGAACTGAAAATTAGTTTTCCGGTAACTACTAGACATTCATGAGACCTTGCACTTTCTTTTATTTTAATTTTTTTATGATTGCAATGCATTGTAGGCATCACTGGCGTCACGCACTATGAAATCCGAAGCTGAAGTTCTGCAACACCTGCAATCGGTCTTTCAGGCATGTAGAGATCTTGGTGAAGTAGTCAATGTTCTGATATACTCTTTTTCAAACCCAGCTAACAGGTATTCCTCCTCACTCAATACCTTCTAATGTATTACTGGGTGAAAATCAACAGGGAATTCTAGCAGAGGAGGGCACTTGTGTTGCCCAGCGAAGGGCTGCAGCTGAGGGACTTGGTCTACTAGCTCGAGTGGGAAATGAGATCTTTGCTGCACGACTGGTATATTGTGTTGCTATTGTAGCATTAATCTTATATAGCAGCTGAGGGATTTTAGCTAAACAAAGGCTTTCAATTTCAAGAATTTTTAATTATTCAATGCAACAAATCATGAATTCATCTTTTAAAAAATTTCCCGTTTTTAGTGGCATATGGCAGGCCATTCTTTAATATTTCAGTAGGCGATGTAATAAATTTAAATTTGGTTTGGCTATAAAATTCAATGGCTTGAAAACAAATATGACGTGCCCCTTTTCAATCAATCATATTCCCTGCATTATTCTCTAACGTTCATGCCATTTTATGTGCCTGTTGGTTTATTTGCATTCAATTGTGAGCTTGTAACTGATATTGACCATACATTTTATGGCAATTAATTATTGGATATATCATTTTCTTATTGGGGAAGATGGTCTGAATCTGCACCAAATAGAATATATGCCATTGCTATGTGACTAGAAAGTCAGTTTTATCTATTCAGAGCTCTGCTGTTTGTGTTTTCCAGACACGTTCACTTATTGCTGATGCTACTGGAGCAACTGATTCAAATTATAAAGAGTCTATTGCACTTTCATTAGGATGTATTCATCGAAGGTAATAATGGGTGGAAACTTTGAATTTGTGGGATGGATGATATTTTTTATTGTTTAGGTATGCTGGAGAAGCTAGACACAATAACGTACTATATGTAAATACTTAAGAATGATATTAAACGGTCATTTCATAAGAAGCTATGTTGCATTTGAAAATATTTACACACTTTAAATTTATGCACATTTTTCAGATAAACCCAATGCTAAACAAATTTTCATATAATTAGTCTTTGCTTTAGATGAAGTTATTTTCTATTTCGGAGAAAACCACTGACTAGAGAAAGTGGATGTCATTTTAAGGGCTGCAAAATCTTGGTTGATACCCCCAACACTTTTGAGGAGGATCTCAAGTTTCCTGCATAGTTAGAACATAGTTATCAGCCCTCCTTTCCAGCCAAAGAAGAAAACACGTCTCCTCATGATAGAGAATCCTTCAGAAATTATTTGTGCTCTAGAAGAAATAGAAGAATCATTATGACATTTCAAGGAAAGAGCTCTGTTTTTCTGTTTCATGGGACTTTATCCTGGACCAAAATCCCCTAAAATCTTGGTTTTTTGAGAACTGGAAACCTACAGGTGTTGTTCATATTCTTATGATGCCTATAATGTATTTTATGGCAGTCTTTGCCACTAAATTTGAGAAGCATGTAGTCGTTTGTTCCGTAATAAGTTTGGTCTATTCATGAATCATTTGAATGTGAGCTAAATTGGAGTGAGAATGTCTTTATGCATTTGGTGAAGCACAACAAGCTAGGAGACCAAAAGGTGACAGATCTTGTATGTGCTCATTCTAATATTTTCCTCGAATCTCAAGCTTCATTAAGCTTCACATGTGTATGAATCAAGTTCTATAAAGACGTGGGATTATGGCAGATCGTTAGGTGGTGACAATGATTTATTTCCAATTGAGATGCTTGAGGAGGATACCAAGGGCCTCTTATTTGTAGATGGATGTTGATCTTCAATGGAGGAGAAGGGTAGCATAATTGGTACCACTTCCCCAATTTCAAGCGTGGCAAGGTCTCCAGAGGCAAAAGTATAATATTTTGATGCTCAAATTATAGTGATCAAGCCCTCTTTTCAAGCGGAAAATGAAAATAAATGCTACCTCATGGTGGGGAATACTCCAAAAATACTTTGTCCCAAAAAATAAATTGAACAATGACTATGGCATCTTAAGGAACAAGCTCTATTTTTCCATTTCACGGGATTTTATTCTAGATCAAAAACCCTTTGAAACTTGGGTTCTGAAAATT
Organism: Torreya grandis; assembly: GCA_037957365.1. Taxonomy (NCBI): domain Eukaryota; kingdom Viridiplantae; phylum Streptophyta; class Pinopsida; order Cupressales; family Taxaceae; genus Torreya; species Torreya grandis. The sequence goes on from JARHVA010000242.1 coordinate 4,676,130, forward strand.
GGAAACCAACGACTTTATTGATAATCTCATAATGCTAGAGTGTATTTTATGGCAGTATTTGCCTCTAAATTTGCGAAGTATGTAGTCTTTCAAAGAGGTCCATGGTTTAGTAAAAGTCTGGTCTATTCATGAAGCATTTGCATGTGAACAAAATTGGATTAAATATACCTCCATCCCTTTGATGAAGCACAACGGGCCAGGAAATCGAAAGGGAATGAATCTTGTATATGCTCATTCTAATATTTTCTTTCAATCTCGAGCTTCACGTTAAGTATGAATCAAGTCTTACTAGGATGAGGGATTATGGTGGCTCATTGGATGATGACAATGATGAATTTTGAATTGAGGTGCTTGAGGAGGATGAAAAGGGCCTTTTACCTACTAATGGACATTGATTTTCAATGGAGGAATGGCAGGGTACCATAACTGGTACCACTTCTTTAGCTTCAAGTGAAGTAGGGTCTTTACAGACACAACTAGGATATTTTGATAATCCAATTGATCTTTGATTAATGATAGCTCTAGATAATAATTTTTCTGGGTGCTATTGATACATTTTTTTGTGACTTCATATATCAATAGCCATTATGTGCACTTGCAACATTCAATGCTCATATTTATTTTATTTTAGACATTGTTATTAGTGCCTTTACACTCATCTGACCTTTATCTTTTCTATTGCAGAATACATTTTATAGAAAAACTTGTCACATCCCTCTGACACACCACCCATCTGTGTTGTTCTGCCAATGACAAAACCAATTAGATACTGTCCATCCTTGCCATTGGTATAAATGTTTTAGTGTAGATTATTCCCTCTTGTTGGATAAAAACATTGGGAAACTAACCTTGCTTTATACTTAACCAATTTATCATTCAACTTGTACTTAGTTTTAGATAGCCTCTTTTTATCTATTGCATCCTTTTAGAGGGTAGCTTAACCTAGTCCTAAGTGTCATTTTTCTCATTGGCATCCATCTCAGCCTTCATAGCTAGAAGCTTCTTGTCATGTCCCCTTTTCAAGGCTAGCTTGCCAAGGAGACCTTTGGCGCTATTTGACTTCCCGAGGGCTAAAAGGGAATACAAGGGAAACTTGGTTCTTTGTTCAAGTTGCTAAAAAGTAACTTGTCGGCAACTTCTTTCTAAATGAAGTTATAATAAATATAATGACTTCTATAATTTGATATAAGTCGGTTCTTAATTTAGAAAGTATATTGGAGGGAAATGATATAAAAAGGGTAAGGAGGTTCGTTTTGAAGGATTATGTTATTCTTATCAATTGAAATCATAAGCTTGAGCACGTTTTGCTTTACTTGCATCCATTGGAGACGAAACCCTTAATTGGAAGTGTTGGGAATTTATAGTGTTCACATTATTAATGGTTTATAAATTATATAATTGAGGATAATATAATAACCATGGTTGTAATCACAACTCATATTTTGAGTTGTTTAGTATATTATTGTTTGAGTGAGTTTTGGTTGTTAAACCAAACTCACGTAAACAGGTTGTAGAGTATTTTAGGGGTGATTATGTTTAGGCTTGACTCCACCTTAATAGGAGCTCTCATAGCCTATAAATTTGTAAGTTATGATTGTGAGAGTACTACGAAGAATTATTTTTGTGTGTTGATTTGTCTCAACCTAGTCCAAAGTCAATATTTAAGTCTTTTAGGTATAGTTTTTCAAGTTGTATTATTTCAGCATAAGAGTTTTATTTTTATATCAAATGTCTATCACTCAATAGTGTCATTTCTTTTCGAAGTTATGTTTAAATTTTATAAAGTCATGAGTATTGTCAAAATAACGTGTGTTTTTAAAAGTTAAAGTTGTTTTTGTTTCAATCGAGTCATATTAAAAAGTGTCAAACAAAATACATTTTGTAGTTATAGGTATTTATTGTCATGTTAAGTCAATAAAACCTGTGTATGTCATTAGTCCAAATAGTAGTCAAGATTCACAAAAAAAAAGGTTAAAAAAAAAACTAATAATAAAATTGTCTTACGGATGCATTTTCAGTGGAACTCGACGTCCGATAAGTGTGTCAAATCCATGGGGGGTTTTCTCCTTAAACTTCATACGACTGAGTCTCAAAGCCAAAACGGCTAAGCAACTTTTTGTGAAAGAGGTTGGAGGCAATGAAAGAAAGAGGTTTCCAGAACCTCTCGTCAGTCACCAACGATGGGGCCCATTTGCTTTGGTGGCGCATTTGTTTCAGTTTTGTGTGAATAAGAACAAATGTTATGTTCCCGTTCACATTTGTAACAAGTGAGCTGAAAATTCCTTTGTATTTTTCCTGAGTATGTGATAGTGAAAAGCACTGATCAAAGTATTGTACATCATGATGTAGTTGGTGGTAAGCCACTTACAAAACCATCTTTTTGTGGTTGTTGGTAAACCACTTGAAAACCATCCTTTTTTGGTTGTTGGTAAGCAATAGACAAAACCATCATTAAAGTTTGTGGTTGTCATGAGAAAATCACCAAATCATTAGTGCAGGTGCAGATACAAGATTGATGTTTTTCCCATGTTTAGACTAAGGGGGTGAATGTTGGGAATTTATAGTGTTCTCATTATTAATGGTATATAATTTGTATTATCGAGGATAATATAATAAAAATGGTTATAATAACAATTCATATTTTGAGGAGTTTAGTATATTATTGTTTGAGTTTTGGTTATTAAACCAAACTCGCGTAAATAGGTTGTAGAGAATTTTAGGAGTGATCATGTTTGGGCTTGACTCCACCTCAATAGGAGCTCTCATAACCTATAAATTTGTAAGTTATGATTGTGAGAGTTATACGAAGAATTATTTTTGTGTGTTGATTTGTCTCAACCTAGTCCAAATATAATAGGAAAGCTGAAGGACGAAAACCCTTAACATTCAATGGGGCAACTCTATTTCAAGGGTTACATTGAGTAAACGCTGAGACTTACAGATTTCTAAGGCAGTTTTTGTCGGGAGCACAACAAAATGGAAGGGTTTATAGTGGGATGCAGTTGTTGGAGGCCCTTTTCTAAGGCAACAAACCACTTTGGAGGCTTTTGTGTGGGCAATGAACCCCTATGATAGTTTTCCTAAGGCAACGAACTTCTTGGAAGCATTGAATTGGCTGTTGGGACTGATTTGTTGAGGGTTTGAAGAGTTAGTTCAATCATAATTGCAGCTAGTATTTCATTGCAATTTTTTGACATATTTTTAATTAAAAAAAATCAGATTTGAGGGTTCTCTATACAAATGTAATATTTATAATTTTTGACAAGTATTTTGGCGAATGAAATATTATTTTTGTGCCCTAAAATTGGCTTCTATAGAATTTTTGAATTTTATTTGCTTAAAGTTTGAATTAGAAAATCAGGATTGCATGTATTTATGCTAGGGTTTGTTGGGAAACCCCTTTGGTTCTAATTCTGCCCTAAAAGGGACATTACAGTGGTTTTAGAGCCATTTTCTAGCGAGATGTGGGTAGCAAGTTATTTGCATTCTTTATGTAGGGCAGTGACAAAAATATGAAGACAACACTAGAAGCCATGGGGCATATGTTGCAAGTTATGCAAGAATCTCAGATGGAGCTAAGGGCAATGGGTCCCAAGGCATGGATGAAGTTTGTAGGGTTAACCCCAAGATTTCCAGAGTCTCCCATAGAAGAAGAAAAAGGACCGACAAAAGTGATGAATACTTCATGACCACAAAAGATCACACTGCCCATAGAGAAATCCATCATGCAAATTGAAAACAAAGAGGCATCCAAATGGAAAGATATGGATTCAAATGTACAAAGTGTTTGGGTAGAAGAAAAGAAAATGGAAAAATCAACGTCTGTATTCCAAAACCCTACAAAGGAGCAAAGGAATGAGGAAGCCAAGGAAGAAATTCTGAAAAAGGAAATGCCATTCATTGATTGCCCTAATAGTTCAATAGAAAAGAAGGGCATAAAATACATATGTGAGGGAGAATTTATTGATCCTAGGTTTGAAAGGAAACCAACTACCTTGCAAGCAAGTACGGAAGATGTGATAAGGACCCAAAGGAGGTGTGATGATTGGCTAAAAAGAGTGAAAGAGGCAAAGTTGATAGCCATTCAAGCAAGACAACACCTAAAGAAATTTAAGAGAAGGGTAAGCAATTTGATTATCTTCATAGGAAGGATATATTGTATCACCATCATACTATGTCTTTACCATATTTTGATCATCATGAGAATCATTTTAACAATGAGGATAAGATGAAGGATACCAAATGAAAAGAGGATCTTTTCCAAGAAGCCCCTACACATCTTCCAAGCATTCCAAGGATTGAGCCATTGCCATATGAGATGGATTTTCAGGACAACAATGGGGAGGTACTTGACAAGATTAATAGTATGGAGACAAATCTATCAAAGGTTCCTACTTCAGCCAAAGGAGACGAACATTCTAATTGCAAAGAATGATGGTTATGCCCCATATTCAGTGCTCCAGACTAAGGCAACTCCAGATTGTTGTCTAGAGGGTCAACACCCTTATAATTTCAATTCAAGTTATTGTGGGAACAACAAAGAACTATTTCAGCGTTGCCATCATTTAGAGAATGGAAAAATAATGGAGACTTCTCATACGAGGCAAGTCCCATGGGCAGCACATGATGAGGTAAATGATTAAATCCTACAAGTTTATTTTTAGAACAGTCATGTCATAAGAATTCTCAGCGCCTAATTGATAAGCATGTTCTTGGGAAAGGTCTGTCTTTGAAGACAGGAAGTAAGTTCATAAAATCAACCACTAAGGGTAAGCAAAATATACATTACCTTATTATTCAAGATGTTATAGACCAACATAGCATGGTAGCTATGAATGTGGGCAATAAGATCTATGATCCATGGTTCTTAAAGAGTGCTGTCACGAACCTTTCGACTAGTATGTTCCACATTTCTAGCCTTGCCCCTATACCTTTTGCAGCGATAAAAGAAAGTTTTGTCATTGAAAAGATGCACACTCCATCCATAAACATTGGTGAGGCTTTGGCTGCCAGTACAAGATGGTTTCTAGCCACCACAACCCCAAGATTGAATGAAAGAATACAATGCTATAGCTATGGTATGTTGTTCTTTCTAAGTTCATGTTTTGGAATAATAGTACTCTCCTTGGACAGTTGTATATTAGCAAGTATGTTGAAGTTTTTGATGCGTGAAAGAATCCACTTGTTGAGAACATCATGGGCAAAGGTTCTAACACCCTTAAGGCTGTTTTGCAAAAAAGTAAGAGCAAGGAGTGATGATTTTCTACCTCCCAAGGAAAAGGAGTACATGATGGGGACAACCGTGCTCCAAACCTTTAGCTTTAAGGCCCAAATCATCACCATTTCCCACTGTCGCAGGACAACATTTGCAGCCATACAAATTCTTCCATTGCATGATCTTCAGTTTATTGCTACTAATGAAGTACTTCCAATCATTGTTTGGTTGTTTCCAGCTCCTATTTCACTAACACCAATAATTTTTGCAAAGTATCTTCAGTATTGCAGCTGATGCATCAGTTTTGTTTCATCAAGTCCCCGGATTTTCAATCCTAGACTTCTGCCATTAGTCACAATCAGCCATAGTACAGCTCCTTTGTCTATGCAAAATATTGAGGATACAATTGTTGTCCACATCTTAGATGAAATGGTGAAGATTGACAAGTTGGTGTTTGCAAACGGTCTCACTTTGCATAAGAATAGAGTGTTTCCAATGTTTGGATCTAAGATGAAACATAAAAAATTGAAGGCATTGGTGATAAGTGGACAGCTAAGGACAACAGCAAGTGGGCAGCCTAGAGTACCTTTTGGAAAGCCTCAAACAATAAGTTTTGGGCAGCCAAAGAGGCCATTATAGCTAGAATGGTATCACGATTTGGAGAATGGTGTGGGATACATCATTCCTATTGAGGAAGTTATGGGCACCGTAAGAAGATCTCATGAGGCAGTCCACATGGATATTTATGCAAGGGATCTCCAGCCAGGCATGGAGGGAATGCAGGATGATGTGTCAATTTCATTAAATGATAAGAGGAAGTATATACATGACAACCATGAGTCAAATTGCTGGCATTAATGCTGTTGACATCACCATTAGCAGCCACCACATTATTTTAGTTACTTTCAAATTTTTGGATATGGGTCGTCCTTCTGCCATAATTGACAAGGTTGGAATGAAGAGTGAGGTTGCCACATTGGAATATGTATTAGCTTGTCAAGCTGCTGATTATTCATCCATTCTTTGCTCTTGGACAATAATTGCAGTTGTTTGCAAGGCATTTGTTAAAGTCGAGTTTGCAAAGAAAGAACTTGTTATTGCTGTCCTAAAGCTTGCAAGTGAAGAGGACGGGTTCAAGGTAGTGGCTCATCTCTTTTTAAAGTAAGTTTTAAAAAATCATGGGCTGCTTAAGAACATCATTAGTGAAAGGGACAACATGTGTATGAGCTTGTTTTGGCAAGAGCTCTTTCATTTGACAAGTACATGATCCAGATTATTGGAGCATTACAACATATTTCTGCACTTTGGCATGATTGTACTTGGGCATGAGAGCTTGCATTTGCTTGAGGGCAAGCAAATTTGGGAATGAAGGACTGTCATGTCCCCTTTTCAATGCTAGCTTGCTAAGAAGACCTTTGGCCCTATTAGACTTTCTAGGGGTTAAAAGGGAATACAAGGGAAATTTGGTTCTTTCTTCAAGTTGCTAAAGTTTAACTTGTTGGCAACTTCTTTGTAAATGAAGCTATAATAAAGAAAAGGACTTCTCTAATTTTATATAAGTGGGTCCTTAATTTAGAAAGTATATTGGAGGGAAATGATATAAAAAAGGGAAGGAGGTTCATTTTGAAGGATTATGTTATTCTTATCAATTGAAATAATAAACTTGAGCACGTTTTGCTTGACTTGCATCCATTAGAGACGAAATCCTTCATTGGAAGGCTGGAGTAAGGATGAAAATCCTTAACATTCAACTGGTTAACTTTCTTTAAAGGGTTACATTGAGTAGAAATTGAGAGTTACAAACTTCTAGGGCAATTTTTGTTGGGAGCACAATAGATTGGAGGGGTTTATGAGTGGAATGCATCTATTGGAGGCCCTTTTCTAGGGTAGTGAACCACTTTGGAGGCTTTTGTGAGGGCAGCGAACCCCCAAGATAGTTTTACTAAGGCAGTGAACCTCTTGGAAGCATTGAATTCACTGTTGGGACTGATTTGTTGAGGATTTGAGGAGTTAGTTCAATCATAATTGCAGCTGGTATTTTATTGCAATTTTTTGCCATATATTTAATTTAAAAAAAAAAACAGATTTGAGGGTCCCCTATATGCATGTGTTCATGTTAGGGTTTGTTGGGAAACCCCTTTGGTTCTAACTCTACCCTAAAAGGGACATTACACTCCTACCCTACCATCTAGCTGTCCATGCCCTCTCCATCTTCACACTAGGCCTTACGATCCTCCTAAACCAATGAGCCAAATGCTGATTGACACTCAAACCATCACCTCTATCGAGGTCGTGAATTCCTCCCAAACCCTTCCCCATAAGTAGTTCAACTCTGTTTTCAAATATCCTGTCTCAAATGAATCAAATTGGATCGGCAAGGAGGACTTGCTTCAATGCATCCAACACCATGATAAAAAATCCATAATAAAACCAACCTTCCTATTGAAGAAAAAAGTTGTTGTAATCTTAGAATGGAAAACTATTTCTGTAATGTTCCTTTTTGGCGCTTAGCTAGTTTCCAAGTCTTTTGGAGGCTAATTGGTTAGTTAGGGAGAACTCCAACATTCTTGGAGAAGCTTTGGGTCAGTCTTGTAGAACATTTGTTCATTGTTTTGAGCTTAGATGGTTTGATGGAGCCCTTTGATGCTTTCGGAATTGATTTTTGACCCTTCGGGCTCTCCAAACTTCTTGGAGGCACAGACTATTTTTAGAAAGTCACCCGGTTGCCTTTGATCATCGTCCTAAGTCTTCAATATCACTTTGGTATGATCAGAATTGCAAAATTATATCATTTGGGTGCTTTTTGCAACATGGGTATATTATTGAGGTATTTAATTAATATTTTATTTAAGTTGTCTAGTGTTGGAAATATTAAAAGGGACAATTTAGTGTAATAGCTCATTTTAAAGGTCTTGAAAAATTGCTTCATGTGGACATTCATGAGAAAATATTATTATTCCTTAAAAGGGTGAAAAGTGCTCCATAAAGCATAGTTCCACAGATTTTCCTGACGGAGGGACGGGTTTTCAGGTACGGCGGGATGGGGTGCGTAAGTTTGGGGACAACAAGGGGGCAGTGGCGGAGGAGCGGTGCAAATACATATAGTACTTGAAAAATTAGTTATAAAAAGATGTATAAGGAATAATTATATTGCATTGAACATCAACAATTTAACATTAAAGTTTTAACTTTTTAACAATGAAGTTTCAAGTTTGAACCATTGAACCAATGAAGATTGAAAATCAAAATCAAAATATCGAATTCAAAATTTTCAAAATTTCATAATGATGATTCATGATTACGATCAAGTATTAAAAATATTCAAAAACAAAATACTAAATACTAAATACTAATGAGTCAATGGCTAACCATCCCCAAAATTCTCGCCAAACTCCTCATCACTAGAACTGTTGGACTCCACATGCTCAAGCTCCTCCAAACCAATACCAACCAACCCTGTTTGTGTAGCATCATCATCAGTCTGTGTTGGCTCTAACCCTACATCCCATCCGCATATTGGACTCTCCTTGTATGTAAGTGTGTTGTGGTCAATGAGATACAAGGCACTATGTATAGCCACAAGCTTCTCTGCCCTTCTAGAGGTAAGCTTGTTCCTCTTAACGGAGTGGATGAAGCTATAAGTAGACCAGTTGCTTTGAGCAACAGAAGAATTAAAAACCTGGGACAACAAACGAATGGCTAGATCGGTTGTAAAAGAAGCAGGCCCATACAAAGTCCACCTCAAAATTGGTTCCTCCTATGCCATTGTCTCCCTATCTATTTTGGCTTCCTATGAATATCCCCTACGAGGCAAATTTTGTCCACTCAGTACGAATGATGCTGGCCTTTGTATAATCGTACATTTTTTGAATGGCCTTCATTGTAACATCCTCACTAGGGTCTACCTAGAAATGCGTGATTGTTTTTTAAATAAACACATAAGAAAATAGATTACATTCTGAGAATCTAACAGAGATCATATAAAGTATTTATGCGTGATAATGGCAACAAAGTACACTACATCATAAATCACATATCTCTAACATCATGAGAGTATATCATAATGCAAATATAGAAGTAATTATAATAACTCAGCCACAACTGATACAAATCTAGATTGACCGCTACTATGCACAATAATAAATAATTACAACTCTTCATGACAATTTTCAATAATAAATACAATACAATACAATGAACATATAAGATACATGGTTCCCCTGGAGCATAGTTCTTGAACTCAAGTATTTGTGGCAATCTCAAGTGTTTTCTTGATAATTAGTATTGCTATGGGGAGGGAGAGCATCATCTGAGCGTCTTTCCACACCAACCATGGACCAACATTCCCCCGCATTAATCCCATCAGGAAATGACTCTCCCTTCACAGATGAATAGATAGTGAAGGTGCATGAATACAGAGAGACAAGCAAGTACCCGTGTGTTTCATGATTTACGCTAAATATGCAGTGTATTATAGAAAACTCGATCTATTGCAAGATATCACACATACATGTAAGTCATACTCATGAAATGATGTCTCACTAAACATACTTTGGCCATAGTTTTAAGAATAGTAATATAAAAACAATCTATAGATCAATCAAATTCATTCACACCACTGGATCGGATTGCCTTCATCTGGGATTGTGACGCTAGTAAGCCAGTGAAGTCCATTTCCCTTTTTATTTAGAATCAACAATGCAGATTGGTCAAATACAATTCAAGCACAAGATTCGCATAATTTACATCCTACTAGCAAACACATCACATAACATGCTAAACATAGGAGTAACCAAAGCATACATTTTTTTCGTCAAATGTATGAATGAATCTTACATTATTTTCTATCCCCTACTAGAAATAATGACTACAATTTATACCACCCAGGTAAATACATAATTAACTATAGATTAAAATAATATTTGTTTTCAGTTGAACTACACCCTATGATAACTCATATTATCACAGTCTAGCATATTTATGCATAACTACTAAATATTGCAACCAAGCTGATAAAGTAAACATAATTACATGGAAACACTTATATTCAACAATTAGACAAACAAAACTCCATTTTCATGAAACCTAGAGTAATCCAAACTAGCATTTACTATGCATTTAGAGGTTTGCAGGCACGCATTGGCTAAGTTATATTATTCCCAATTCTTTAACATAGGTTATAATCGGCCTGTGGAAATACATGACCATGAGGATACACCTTAATGAAAATATACATATACACCCATAATTCTTATAAAGCTTACCAGAAGTTATAATGTTATCTTCACCTCCCGGGTTTCAGTTTACAACTAACATATAATGAAGACTTGTTGAGTTTTCTACCCTTTCCGCACCTCGTTAAACTTATTGAAAAGGGTCTTGATAAGTTAATCTCACATAATGCCTACGGTTATACATAGTTCCCAAACGAGATTTTATGAGATTATTTCACCGTTTAAAATAACGGGAGAGTTGACTATGTTTTTTTTAATAATCTTAACATTCATGTTAAATCAATCTGAGGGCCCTATAAAACATTATGTATAGCCAATTCTAGGTCATAGTTCTCTTTTATAATCTACCCTATGACCATTATATATAACCCAATATATGGCTGAAACAATATTCATTATTATTATCATTAACTTTTATATATCACATGAATCCATTAAATGCCAAGTGTAGCTTTTATATCTTATTGCTTTATTCCTTTTATGATATCCCTAGACCCATTATAGTAGCACCAATCACATGGCTGGAAACATAAACATATTTCAACGACCCACCTAAAATAAAAATCAATGATACAAATACATTTAACAAGTATATATTATATTGCTTCCTTCTTTAATCATTATGGCTATGCTGCATGCATATTTGGATGGGAATATAAATTTCGGCGTCGACCTTTGCCTAAAATAAACAGCCTTAACTATATGGCGATGCCATATTAACTATTGCAGCGATTTGCTATTAACTTAATTACTCATACAAGTTGTTCACAGATTGACTAAAGGGTAAAATTAACCATATTTCACCTAGTCTGAAATTAATTACTGCAGTGACTTAATAAATTAAGACACAGGCAAAGAATGATTAATACGGTGACGCCTTCCTGCAGGGTCTTTTAAAACATCCAGTTATTCCCATTATGGAGTGTAAATTGAGCTAGATCAACTGCAACACCAAAACAATAACAACGGTTTGACTAATACACAACGATTTGATACAGGCTTGCAGCCATAATAAAATAAGCAATGACTTAAGGTTAAAAATATACACTGCCTAACCTATATGCCTTCAATGAGTTGTTCACTCTTAATTTTGGCGGTTTATTATTCCAGCAATGTCACATAGGCACTCAGCTGTGTAAAAGAAGACTTTTAGCGATTGGTTAACATTCTATTAGCCCAGATTAAGCAGGGATAGCGACTTTGACCAGACTGGGGTTATAAGTTCATTGATTCGTTTACTTTTATGCAGGATGGAAAATATGAAACTAGAAGCCTTAATACAATTTCCAGCGATCCAAATAAAAGACTCAGGCTGTGTAAAGAGAATAATACAATGATCTCAATTTTCTTGTGTTTGCTGACAAGATATATATATATATATATATATATATATATATATATATATATATATATATATATATCCTTAGCAGTGGCATCGCCAAAGTTAGGAAGAAAGATTAAATACAAGGTGTTTGAATTCGATATATATATATATCGAATTCGATATATATATATATATATCGAATTCAAACACCTTGTATTTAATCTTTCTTCCTAACTTTGGCATATATATATCGAATTCAAACACCTTGTATTTAATCTTTCTTCCTAACTTTGGCATATATATCGAATTCAAACACCTTGTATTTAATCTTTCTTCCTAACTTTGGCGACGCCACTGCTAAGGCCATCAATTCATTACAAAAAGCATAACTCATTCTTTCCTTTTTGAATATTATATTGCTGATATAATAGCGATGCCATATGAGTTATATATAAGCACTTAACAAGTAGCCATTTGTTATAATGACAAGCATACTTTACCGCGAACTTGTTTCTGTAAAGTAACTATCCATTCTATGTGAGCTATTGTTTTTAGTCTGTTGGACAGATTGTTTAACGGGTGGTCTCTGTGTCTCTCAAACATCTACAGTGCATCTAGATTTTTTTTCAATTAAATATGCATACGAAACTCTTAAAAACACACTGACATTTTCTGAACAGTTTTTATCCCAGAATTTTCCATGACCATACATTAAAAATTAAAAACATTGCCCACCTGGTAAATAGAATTGAAAATCTTCACCTGTGCTTCTTTCTTCCCTCCTGACTGTGCTACACCTTTCTCCCAATTCTCTTTTTGCTCTCCTTTTTCTCAAACTCCAAGCTGATATGATGATATTTCCTTTTAGAAATCACTTCCTTAACAAAAGTGGCATAGCCCTTACAAAGCTTCAGAGTTTTTTGTTTCTCTCTCTCTCTTTTTGTTATTTTTCTATTAAATTATTTTTTTTTGATTTTCTAATTCTAGTCTCTAAATTTCCTTTCCTTTTATTTTTTCTTTTCTTTTCTCATTTTTTTCCTTTTCCAGGATAATTTCTATTTTTTATAGATTTAGCGCTAAATGTCAAAATTTTATGATTTAATTAAATCAATAAACATCCATAATGTTATGACATTTTAAATAACAATTCATAATTACTAATAATTTTGATTTTAAAATCTACCTTTGCTAATAATATTCTTACTAGAATTAATGATAAGACATGCCAAATACACAAAAGAATTCATTACGATATTTACCTATATTAGCAAACCATATAAAACAACACTCCAAAGCAAGTAATAAAGACACCACAAGCAAACTATTTTTAATGTATTTCTATCATGTGCTAATTACTGTGGTGTGTGCAGGGTTTTCCCCAGTTCTCTGTCGACCTCCGACGTCTCCATCTACGTCACTTTTTTCGATGATGCTCTCCCTCTGACACGCTCTGAGGGATGAGTTCTCCTACGTCAACCTCACAACACGTAGGTAGTTAGATCATATCAACATGATAACCATATAGCATAAAATATAACTAAATCAACACATCAATATGCTCAAAATGTAAACACATACATTAATCAATTCACAGTAAAACAATCATGTACCATCATGTAAATAAGCAATATTATACTATCTCATAATAGCATATTTTTCAACTTAGTTAGAAATATATCCAATATCATATGTGTCCACTATAAATATTTACGAATAGTCAAATAGTTTGCTTAGGTAGGAATCAAGATGCAACATCCTTCCCCTTAAAACTAGTCATTGTCCCGGATGACTCTTATTTAAATATATGTTCTGAATTAAAATATTGTTCAACTGAAAATAACATAGTATAATAGTATCTAATCAAACAAATAAATATGAAAATATCTTGAAGAACTCATCATAGTTCTCCCATATAGTACTATCCTCAGAGTATTGGTCCCACTGAACTTTGCATTGTGACATCTCTCTATTACGCAAACAAAAATTGTGTGTCAATTACCCTGATTGGTTCTACTATGACCACTTTGGGATCCAGAGTTTGCAAAGCATTCCAATCCAACACATGCGTAGGATCAACTATATACTTTTTAAGATATGAAACATAGAAGACATTATGTAAAAGAGCTAAGGCTATGGCAATGCAAGCCTATACGCTACAAGATTGACTACTTTTAACATGTCAAAGGGTTCCACATATCTCGGTGATAACTTTGCAGACTTCTTGAATTTAATCGAGCTCTTCTGCGGCTTTACTTGCAAAAACACTTTATCACTTACTGCAAAGTGCCTTTCTGTCATCTTTAGATCTGCATAACTCTTCTGTGTATCATTGGCCTCAGTCAATCTCTACCTGATTAGTCTAATTTGCTCTTCCATCTCTGATTGCATCTCAGGTCCAAAGACTACCTTGTCTTCTAATCTATCCCAACTGATGGGTGTCGTGCACCTTCTCCTGTAAAGTGCCACAAATGGTGCCATCTTCAATGCTGATTGGTATGAGTTGTTATATGCAAACTCAATGAATGGAAGATAATCTTCTCACTTGTACTGTTGATCCATGCAATACATACGAAGATCCTCAAGATCCTGATTAACTCTCTCAGTTTGTCCATCAGTGTTTGGATGGTAAGATGTATTGAAATTAACTTGCATACCCAAAGCTGAATATAGAGTCATCTAAAACCTCGAAGTCATCTTCGGATCACACTTCGAAATGATCTTCTCTAGAAAACCATGCAACCTATACACTTCTTGTACAAATCCATTCGCATGGGTAGGTGCATTATCTGTCAAATAGTTTGGTATAAAGTGAGTCAACTTGGTTAGTTTATTAACAACTATCAAGATCATATTATGCCTGTTTCGTGACATCGGTAACCTTTGGACAAAGTCCACACTGATCACCTGTCATTTCCATTCCATAATTTCATGTGGATATAACAATCCGATCAGATGCACATGTTCTGCTTTCACTTATTGACACTTCAGACAACGTGACACATAATCTGCTACATCCTTTTTAATTCCCTTACAAAAATATAGTGGTCTAAGCTTTGGCATGAGCTTGGTTACACCTGGATGTCACAAATATGGGGCGTTGTGCAATTCTTTTAACACTATGATTCACAGAATCTCTTGATCTGACACATGCATCTGTCCATTGTAACACAATAGACCATCACTCTCCAAACTGAATCCTTTGTACCGAGGATTTTGAGCTTTCTTTGCTTTTTTAACCTGATCATAAAATTCATCACCTGGAGAGAACTCAATCAATCTATCTCTGAAAGTACTCCTAACAGTAGCTATAGTTGTTATGTACCTTCTGTGACTGAGGGCATTGGCTACTCTATTCTCCTTGCCTTTGATATAAATGATGTCAAAATCGTAATTAGACAAGAACTCAAGGCAACATCTCTGATGAGTATTTAAATTAGGTTGAGTGAAAATATACTTGAGTCCCAAGTTATTTGTCTTGAGTTCAAAATATTTTCCCAACAAGTAATGCCGCCACACTTGCAAAGCGTGAACAATCGTTGCAAGCTCCAAATCACGAGGGGCATAATTCACCTCATATGGCTTTAGCTTTTGTGACTCATAAGCCACTACTACATCCTGTATAAGGACTCCTAGTCCATCCTTTGATGCATCTGTGACTATGAAAATTGATCATTGGGATCCGAAACTCTCAACATTGATGCTAACCTAAGCCTTCTTTTCAACTCTTGGAAAGCTACTTCGCACTTCTCTAACCAAACAAATATGTGGTTCTTCTGTTGCAAGGAAGTAATGTGATTAGTTATTTTGGAAAGATTCAGAACGAACTTCCTATAGTAGCCTGCCAACCCCATGAAACTTTGAACCTCATGCACATTCTTGGGTGCTAGCCATTCCATAATGGCTCTAATCTTTCCCAGATCTACTGAGATACCATCTGCAGAGATGATGTGTCCTAAATATTGGATTCTTTCTTGGTAAAACACACACTTGGAGAACTTGCCATATAGCTTGTGCTTCCGCAATCGTTTCAGAACCAATTCCAAATGCTGAAGGTGCTCCTTTTCATTCTTTGAGTAGATAAGAATGTCATTCAGAAAAACTAGCACAAATTGATCAAGGTAATCTCTGAACACGCTGTTCGTGAGATTCATGAATGCTGCTGGAGCATTAGTCAGTCCAATCGAGTTCTGAACGCTATTTTCAGAATGTCTTGATCCCAAATCTTCAATTGATGGTATCCCGCTCGAAGATCAATTTTAGAAAATACTGTTGCTCCTCGCATTTGATCGAAAATATGATCTATACGAGGTAGTGGATACTTGTTTTTGATGGTTGCCTTGTTCAACATTCTGTAATCAATGCAAAGTCAAAGGTACCATCCTTCTTCTTGACAAAGGCAATTGGTGTACCCCTTGGTGACACATTTGCCCTGATCAACCCCTTAGCCAACAATTCCTGAAGTTGAGCCTTCAATTCAACCAATTCAGTGGTTGTCATCTTGTATGGTGCCTTACACTATGGTTTTGAATTAGGTATGATGTCGATAGAAAAATCGAACTCACATCTAGGAGGCAAACCCGACAATTCTTCCAGAAACACATCATGAAAATCTCCAAAAAACGGGTAATCTTCGAGAGATGGTTCCTTAGGTTCCTCCATTTCATTTATCTTGACGAAAAATGCTTGGCACCTTTTTCCTTGAGCCTTCTTAAGCTGCATAGCTGAAATCTGTCTCAGCGTCAACTCTCTCTTCTCACCTTGAATTTGTGTCTGATTTTTGAAATCAAGACAATCGACCTTCTTTTGGGAGCAGTCAACCTTGGCTTTATGTTTTGCAAGCTAGTTGACTCCTAAGATCACGTCATATGATCCTAGAGGTGTTATATATAGATCCACAATTATTGTGAATTCAGGGAACCTAATCTCTGCTTCGACTAAACACCTATCAACCATAACTTTTGAGTCATTCCCATACAGTACTGACCATGCATTTGTCATTACGCCAACTCTTCTAGATAACTTATTAAGCATCCTAGGAGCTATAAAACATTTTGTGGCTTATGTATCTATCAAAATAGAAATTGGATGGTCAAACAAAGTTCTTGATAGCTCAATAGGTAATACCTGGTATTCGCCTTGTCCATCATCCACTGCTGCATGAATCTATTGTTGAAAGTTGCCATGTTGAGGATTAGGACCTTTGCCCTTTGACTTGTCCTGTGGATAGTCACGAGTATAATGGTCTTCTCTGCATATGAAAAATCCTCATGGTGGTCTTTTCTTGTCATTCTGTTGGTTTCCGTTGAAATCGTCTTTGGATCCATTGCCTTGTTTCCGGTTGCCTGAACCATTGTTGAACTTGACATTATGACTTTTAAACTGTTTCCTGGAGTCTCCACTCCTTTGTTTCCAATTCTTCTTCTTGAAGATTGACTTAGAATTTCCAAACCTTTTCTTGAACTTGTCCCTGCCCTGTGAAAGAAACTTCAACTTTTGCTCCTGTTTGACCACCTCCTTGAAGCCCTGGTCCCTCATGGAAGGTCCATGAACATCTACCTCTCCACCGATCTGGGGCCTCAAACCCATGATAAACTTCCTGATCCTGAACCGCTCATCTCCTTGATACTCAAGTATGTACATCAATTGTTTAGTGAACTGCTCCTAGTACTTGTTCATCGACATATCTTCCTGCTTTAGATTCTAGAAATCTGTAAGCTTCTTATCAAAATAAAGTTGTAGGAGCCATCGTGATCTGAATAATGCCACAAACTGATCCCAAGTGGTGGTGGTCAAATTAAGATTCATTTCCAACCTTTTGTTGGCCCACCATGTAGCTGCCTCACCAGCGAATTGGTATACTTCCCAAATTGCCTTGGTGACCTCAGAGCAGTTTTGAATCTTGAAATACTTCTTGATCTATGTCAGCCATGCCTCAACTCCTCGCAAAACAGTCTCATTGAACTTAGGTGGATTCACCTTTTTCATGTCTTTGGCCAACTCCACAACTTTAGCTCTAGCATCTTGAGGATTTTCTTGCTTAGTTGGATGCTCTTCATGTTCATCCTGCTGAACCTGTTCCTCATGACTATGAACCACTTGCTTCAGAGTTGTAATCTGATCTCTGGTCTCATTCACGACTGCGAGAATTTGGTCCATCTTTGCTGACTACTCAATGGTAAATTGGCTAGGATCAAACGAAGGGTTGTTGTCATTAGCATTCAAAGGACCCTCTCTAGAAACTCTTACTTTCACCATCCTTCTTTTTGTCAATAGAAGTACATGAAAATCTTAGTGGACTCATTAGGTCATAGAGTTCAAGCCGTAGCTTTGATACCACATGTAACATCCCCACTAGGATCTATCTAAAAATGTGTGATTTTATAAAAAATAAACACATACCAAAATAGATTATATCTCGAGAATCTAATAGAGATTATATAAAATATCCATCGTGATAATGGCAACGAAGTACATTACATCATAAATCATAGATCTCTAACATCATGAGAGTATATCATAACACAAATATAAAAAGTAATTATAATATCTCAACTACAATTGGTACAAATCTAAAGTCATCGTTGCGATGTATAATAATAAATAATTACAACTCTTCATGACCATTTTCAATAATAAGTACAATACAATACAATGTACATATAAGATACATGGCTCCTCCAGAGCATAGTTCTCGAATTCAAGTATCTATGACAATCTCAAGTGTCGTCTTAATAAGTAGTACTATTGTGGGGAGGGAGAGCATTCTCCGAGCGCTTTTCCATACCAAACATGGACCAACAATCCCACGCATTAATCCTATCAAGAAATGATCCTCCCTTCACGGATGAGTAGATAGTGACAACGTGGGAATTTAGAGAGACAAGCAAGTACCCGTGTCTTGTATGATTTCTAAGCTAAACATGCAGTGTATCATAAAAAATTCGATCTATTGCAAGATATCGCACATACATGTAAATCATACTCATGAAATGATAATGTCTCACTAAATATACTTTGGCCAAAGTTTTAAGAATAGTAATATAAAAGCGATTTATAGATCAATCAAATTTATACATACTACTCGATCGGATTGCCTTCATCTGGCATTGTGATGCTAGTAAGCCAGGGAAGTCCATTTGACTTCTTACTGAGAATCAACAATGCAGATTGCACAAATACAATTGAAGCACAAGATTCATATAATTTATATCCTACTAGCAAACACATCACATAACATGCTAAACATAGGAGTAACTAAAGCTTACATTTTTTTCTATCTAACATATGAATGAATCTTACATAATTTTCTATCTCATATTAGAAATAATGACTATAGTTTATACCACCCAAGTAAATACATAATTAACTATAGAATAAAATAACATAATTTGTTTTCAATTAAACTACACCCTATGATAATCCATATTATCACAGTCTAGCATTTTTATGCATACTACTAAATATCGCAACCAAGTTGATAAAACAGACATAATTACATGGAAATATACACTTACATTTAACAGCTAGACAAACAGAACTCCATTTTTACGAAACCTAGGGTAATCCAAACTAGCATTTACTATGCATATAGAGGTTTGCAGGTACGCATTGGCTAAGTTATGTTATTCTCAATTCCTTAACTTAGGTTATAATTCCCCTGTAGAAATACATACCCATGAGAATACACCTTAATGAATATATACATATACACCCATAATTCTTATAAAGCTTAATGAACTTGTTATAATGTTACGTTCGCATCCCCGGTTTTAGTTCACAACTAACATATAATGAAGACTTGTTCAGTATTGTACCCTTTCTGCACCTCGTGAAACTTCTTGAAAAGTGTCTTGATATGTTAATCTCACATAACACCTACGGTTATACATAATTCACGAACAAGATTTTATGAGATTATTTCACCGTTTAAAATAATGGGAGAGTTGACTATTTTTTTATAATAAACTTAACATTTATGTATAGCCAATTTTAGGTCATAGTTCTCTTTTATAATTTACCCTATGACCATTATATATAACCCAATTTATGGCTAAAACAATATTCACTATTATTATGGTTAACTTTTATAAACCACATGAATCCATTATATGCCAAGTGTAGCTTTTTATTCTTATTGCTTTATTCCTTTTATGCTTCGAAGCAAAACAATGTTATACCGATACCTATTATAGCAGCACCAATCATATGGCTGGAAACATAAACATATTCAACGACCCACCTAAAATAAAAATCCGTGATGCAAATACATTTAACAAGTATATATTATATTGCTTCCTTCTTTAATCATTATGGCTATGCTGCATATATATTTGGTTGGGAATATAAATTTCGGCGTCGACCTTTGCCTAAAATAAATAGCCTTAACTATATGGTGATTTTTTTTTTGACTAATGCAACAATTTGCTATTAACTTAAATACTCATACAAGCTGTCCACATATCGACTAAAGGGTAAAATTAACCATATTTCACCTAGTCTGAAATTAATTACCGCGGTGACTTAATAAATTAGGACACAGGCAAAGAATGATTAATACGGTGATGCCTTCCTGCAGGGTCTTTTAAAACATCCAGTTATTCCCATTATGGAGTGTAAATTGAGCTAGATCAACTGCAATGCCAAAACAATAACAACGGTTTGACTAATACAAAACGATTTGATACAGGCTTGCAGCCATAATAAAATAAGCAACGACTTAAGGTTAAAAATATACACTGCCTAACCTATATGCCTTCAATGAGTTGTTCACTCTTAATTTTGGCGGTTTATTATTCCAGCAATGTCACATAGGCACTCAGCTGTGTAAAAGAAGACTTTTAGCGATTGGTTAACATTCTATTTGCCCAGATTAAGCAGGGATAACGACTTTGACCAGACTGGGGTTATAAGTTCATTGATTCGTTTACTTTTATGCAGGATGGAAAATATGAAACTAGAAGCCTTAATACAATTTCCAGCGATCCAAATAAAAGACTCAGGCTGTGTAAAGAGAATAATACAATGATCTCAATTTTCTTGTGTTTGCTGACAAGATATATATATATATATATATATATATATATATATCCTTAGCAGTGGCGTCGCCAAAGTTAGGAAGAAAGATTAAATACAAGGTGTTTGAATTCGATATATATATATATCGAATTCAAACACCTTGTATTTAATCTTTCTTCCTAACTTTGGCGACGCCACTGCTAAGGCCATCAATTCATTACAAAAAGCATAACTCATTCTTTCCTTTCTGAATATTATATTGCTGATATAATAGCGATGCCATATGAGTTATATATATGCACTTAACAATTAGCCATTTGTTATAATGACAAGCATACTTTACCGCGAACTTGTTTCTGTAAAGTAACTATCCATTCTATGTGAGCTATTGTTTTTAGTCTGTTGGACAGATTGTTTAACGGGTGGTTTCTGTGTCTCTCAAACATCTACAGTGCATCTAGATTTTTTTTCAATTAAATATGCATACGAAACTCTTAAAAACACACTGACATTTTCTGAACAGTTTTTATCCCAGAATTTTCCATGACCATACATTAAAAATTAAAAACATTGCCCACCTGGCAAATAGAATTGAAAATCTTCACCTGTGCTTCTTTCTTCCCTCCTGACTGTGCTACACCTTTCTCCCAATTCTCTTTTTGCTCTCCTTTTTCTCAAACTCCAAGCTGATATGATGATATTTCCTTTTAGAAATCACTTCCTTAACAAAAGTGGCATAGCCCTTACAAAGCTTCAGAGTTTTTTGTTTCTCTCTCTCTCTTTTTGTTATTTTTCTATTAAATTATTTTTTTTTGATTTTCTAATTCTAGTCTCTAAATTTCCTTTCCTTTTATTTTTTCTTTTCTTTTCTCATTTTTTTCCTTTTCCAGGATAATTTATATTTTTTATAGATTTAGCGCTAAATGTCAAAATTTTATGATTTAATTAAATCAATAAACATCCATAATGTTATGACATTTTAAATAAATTACTTACTGAAATTAATTACTGCAGCGACTTAATAAATTTAGAGACAGGGAAAAAATGATTAATACGTCGACGCCTTCCTCTAGGTTCTTCCAAAACACCCAATTGTTCACATTACGGAGTGTAAATTGAGCTAGATCAATGCGACGCCAAAACAATAATGACGGTTTGATTAATACACAACGATTTGATACAGGATTGCAACCGTAATAAAATAAGCAACAACGTAAGGTTAAAAATATACGCTACCTAACCTATATGCCTTCAGTTAGTTGTTCACTCTTAATTTTGGTTGTGTGTTATTCCAACGACGCCACATAGGCACTCAGCTGTGTAAAAGAAGACTTTCAGCTATTGGTTAACATTCTATTTGGCTAGATTAAGAAGGTATAGCGACTCTGACTAGGGTGGGGTTATAAGTTCAGTGATTTGTCTACTTTTATGCAGGCTGGAAAATATGAAACTAGACGCCTTAATACAAGTTCCAGTGACCCAAATAAAAGACTTAGGCTGTGTAAAGAGAATAATATAGTGATCGCAATTTTCTTGTGTTCGCTGACAAGATATATATATATATATAGCGAATTCAAACACCTTGTATTTAATCTTTCTCCCTAACTTAGGTGACGCCATTGCTAAGTTCATTGATTCATTACAAAAAGCATAACTCATTCTTTCCTTTCTGAATATTATATTGCTGATATAATAGCAATGCCATATGAGTTATATATATGCACTAAACAATTACCCATTTGTTATAACGACAACAATAGTTTACCACGAACTTGTTTCTATAAAATAACTATCCGTTCTCCTATGTGAGCTTTGTTTTTAGTCTATTGGATGGATTGTTTAATGGGTGGTCTCTATGTCTCTCAAACATCTACAGTGCATCGAGATTTTTTTTCAATTAAATATGCATACCAAACTCTTAAACAAACACAAACATTTTCTAAATAGTTTTTATCCCAGAATTTTGCATGACCATACATTAAAAATTAAAAACATTGCCCACCTAGCAAATAGAATTGAAAATCTTCTCCTGTGCTTCTTTCTTCCCACCTGACCGTGTTACGCTTTCTTTCTCTCAATTCACTTTTTGCTCTCCTTTTTCCAAAACTCCAAGCTCATATGATGATGGCTCCTTTTAGATATCACTTTGCTATTAAAAGTGGCGTATCCCTTACAAAGCTTTAAATATTTTTGTGTTTCTCTTTTATTTTTGGTTTCTTTTCTGTTAAATTTAATTCTTTTTGATTTTCTAATTCTTTTCTCTAAATTTCATTTTATTTTATTAATATTATTTTTTCTTTTCTCATTTTTTTTTTGCTATGATAATTTCTAGTTGTTATATATTTAGCACTAAAAATCAAAATTTCATGATTTAATTAAATCAATTAACCTCCACAATGTTATGACATTTTAAATGACAATTCATAATTATTAATAATTTGGATTTTTAAATCTACGTTTGCTTATAATATTCTTACTAACATTAATGATAAGATGTGTCAAATATGCAAAGGATTTCATTACGATATTTACTTATACTAGCAAACCATAGAAAGCAACACTACAAAGCAAGTAATAAACACACCATAGACAAACTATTTTTAATGCATTTCTACCATGTGCTAACTACTATGGTGTGTGTAGAGTTCTCACTAGTTCTCTATCGATCTTCGATGTCTCCATCTACGTCACCCTATCCGTTGATGCTCTCCCTCCGGCACGCTTTGAGGGATGAGTTCTCCAATGTCAACCTTACAACACGCAGGTAGTTAGATCATATCAATATGATAACCATATAGCATAAAATATAACTAAATGAACACATCAATATGCTCGAAATATAAACACATACATTAATCAACTCACAATAAAACAATTATGTACCACCATGTATCTAAGCAATATTCTACTATCCCATAATAACATATATCCCAAGCTTAGTCAGAAATATAACCAATATCATGTGTCCACTATAAATATTCACAAATAGTCAAATAGTTTGCTTAGCGAAGAATCGAGATGCAATATTCATGAACCTTGCCTTCACCTTAGTATCTTGTACATATGTAACTCTAGTAGGCCTTTGCACATACCACTTCGGGTTCAATGTAGAGGCAGCCATGTGCAAGGGAGTGTTGAGCTTCTCGAATCTGTGATGAATGATCGATTGAATATGTTCTATGTAGATTTGCAATGTGGAGTCCTCTTGTACAACAGCGTTCATTTGATCAAGCATAGTATGAATGCACTCATACACTTCTCCAAGAGTAGGTGCATTAGCATTCCCATATCTAGTCATTGTGAACACTGAACTAATGATGGAGACAATATATTTGGCATCAGCCAAAAAAACATCACTCTTCACCATCTCTTTTCACCCTCTTCCCCTTCTCTGTCTTTGACTCAGGCCACTGATCTATTCTGCAGTCATAACCATTAGTTGCAATGCCTTTTGCAACTCAAGCATCCTCTCCAAGAGAATAAAGTATGATGCATACCTAGTCTCTACAGGTTTCAAGAATTCTGTCTTGGAGAAGATTCTGAAGAGTGCATGTGAAGTGTAGTGGTTGCAAATAAACATCTGCACATCTCTAACATCATTAACAATTGCTTTGATCCAGCTGATTTTTCCCATGTTCTTGAGTGCATTATTCATGGCATGCACACAACAATGAGTCGAATAAATATGTCAATAGGTTGTCTCAATTAACTTCCCTGCAACTTTGCACACATGGGCTGCATCTGTCACTACTTGCACCACATTCTGTGGTCCAACCTCCTCTATGGCATATTTGAGGATTTGGAACTGAAAATCAGTATCCTTGCGATGCCTTGAACAATCAATAGCCCTAAGGAAATAAGGGCCAACTGTGCTTGTAACCATGATATTGATGAGTGGATGATGCCTAATGTTCATCCACACATCCATGACAATGCTGCATCCACTTGTGACCTAGTTCTTCTTCATTTTCCCCATTAAAATATTAATCTTGGAATGGTTCTTATCTAATATTGTTATCCCCAATTTAGTCTCCCTTGGTGGCACATATGATGGACCTGCTCTTATTATTTTTGCCACAACCTCTTTATAATAAGGAGAGTGAGCCACATGAAATGGAATATCATTGACAAAGAAGAATTTGCCAATGACACCATCTGCCTCATCCTTTGGTTGCGCATTGAATAATTTTGCCAGTGGATTTGATGCATCACTAGTCACCTTGCATTTTTCCTTAGGTCGTGCTGCCCCTAAACTAGATGGATTCATTGGCCTCTCGAAAGTACTAGACTTATAATTTCTGTCTTTGATGACCCCTCCCCCTTGTGGCAAAGTAATAGATGTAGGTGCATCTTCTTCATTAGCACCCCATAATTTACATATTTCAGGCCTAGAATTCAGGTTTTTTTCCACCTTTTGACATACATCTACACCTTTGCCTTGGATAAGAAGGAGGTGAGCATTTGTTTTAGTCATGCTGCCAAACCATTCAAGGTCACATAGGTTGCACTTCCGTCTCCTAGTGCCCCCAGATGTCCCAAGCTTTGCTGGTACCTTGATTGCAAATTGTTTTAAAAGTTTTTTCGGATCAAAGGGACCCTTAGCATATTGTCATAGGGTTTGTGAAGGGAAACTTTAATTTGGACTCCCAACATAACTAGTTTTATTTTCATGGTCACCCCTCGCTTCTAAACTAGGATCATCAGGGGTATAATTAGAATCATCTTCACTTACAGCTTCAACCTCAACCCCTTGAGGTTGACCCTCATCCTCACTGATGCTATGAGAACTGATAATGACATTGCAAGAAATGATAATTTTTTTTGTAAATTTATAAGTCAAAAATTAAAATTCAATCCATGCATAATGCAAGGGATTAGGACACAAGGATTTTCTTTTTGTTTTTCTTAATTCAGGTCACACGAAGCGCAAAAGCAGAGGATACACAAATAGGAATCCTTGTTCTTAATCTCTGTCAAACAAAGATTTCACTTTTGTTTTTCTTACTTTAGGTCACACAAAGTGTAGTAGGAGAGGATACTCAAAATTTAAGATCCTAATTTGACTTTAAAATTTTATGATTGATTTTATAATTTAATCAAATATTTATGCATTAATTAAAAAATTTTAAACCTAAATGCTGCTGTCATAAATTGACAATTGCAAATACTTGGTCAAGCAAGGATTTCACTTTGTTTTTCTTCTGGTCGCACGAAGCGTAAAAGCAGAGGATACACAAGATGAAATCCTAATTTGAATTCTAAATTCTAATCTTGAAATTGAAAAATAACTTACAAAGCTACAACCTAGAAAGCCCAATAAATTTGAAATTCAAACATTTGATATGAATGAAGATTTAAAAATTTAAGCATTTCAATGAATCACGAATAATTATAAGATTTTTCAATTTAGAAATGAATCATGAATCAAAGAACAATACAATTTCCAAAAGAAACAAAACATCATAAATTCAAAGAATCAAATGCATAGTGATAGGGCCTACTTTTTGGCTCAAATGATGAACTTGAAGAGTCTTGAGTCCTCTTGGCTTCTCTATCCTCTTCTTGATCTCACTTTCCCTCTCTTAATTCTCTTTCACTCTTTCAAACTTCTCCATCTTAGCTTGCTGCCTCTACTTTCAATTCTCTACTTCACTCAATGAAGTTTTTGTGTAATTTGGAATGAAAGGGACATGGCTTTTTAATATTTATAAGCTTTTGGGACGCTTTGGGGGTGGGGCTGGGGCCCATTAGCAATTAGGGTTAGAGTAGAGGGCTCACAAATCAAAACCTTTTCTATTTTTTTTTCAAAAATTGCCTTTTTGGCGTCCGACAGCGCGTGGGATGCCTGTGTGTTTCCAGGGGGGTCAAGGGACGTTTGGGTGTCACTTGGACGTCCCAGAGTCCTTCAGACGACCCCTTTTTAAAGGGGTGCCTCAGAGATGTCCCTTCTTAGAGGGGAACGTCTTGGGGATGGCGACGGTTCGAGGTAACGGTGGAGGTGCAGTAGGGGGACGCCCCCTTGATGTCCTTGTCTCGAAAACGTGAGGATTTTGCGCGGGGGGGGGGGGGGGGGAGGCATCCCCGTGGAATACTGCCATAAAGTTAATTATTTATTTTATAAAAGGAGGTTTGGAGCAAATAAAGAAAAAGTAATATTTTATTGCTTTAAAATGTTATAAAAGGACGCTGAGGGCTCAATGTGGGGGTTGTTGATGAATTGGTTTTGCTTCTGCATTTTGGAGAGATCTTGTGCTTTTGGTTCAACAAACCCTAGGACAAAAACCTTTTGGGTTCTTGGTTGATTGGACGAAAATCCATTTCAGCCAACCTCGGTGGATTCATATAGGATTTACAGGTGCACTTGGTTTAGATTTGAAGGAATTCGAGTAGAAAGATTTATCATTCTATAGGTTTTGTTGCAAGAAGGTTTATAGACAAGTTTGTGAGGATTTGTAAACAAATACAAATTTGTAGTTTGAATGAAATTGCTGGTTTCTTGTTTTGGAGATTGTTGGAGGTTAGGGTTGCACCCTAAATGCAAGCGCTTGATATATAGATTTCTTCATTTGCTTGAGACGTCCCTATTGAGAAATCCATCCTTGAGTCGCAGCCTTCATAGTATGTAGCCGCAACCTCTTGGAGTGCATATAACAATGAATATATAACAAATATAGCTGCCACGATTTCTGCAGTTTGAGCCGCCACTTCACACAAGGGATTGCAGCTAATATTGGGGTCTATACCTCGGTTTGATGATTATGGTACTCTCGGTATGAGGCGCCAACCATATGCTCAATTAATAATGTATTTGATGGAAGGAAATAATATGGTATGTATAAGTTTCGTTGGGCTTTTTTGTAATATGTAATATCTGATATAAATCAACAAGCTAGAGGTTTTTATAATCAGATTTATTCATTATATTTCTTCCATGCAAACTCTTTGTCATGTTGCTTATGAGTTCATTATATTTGTAAATGCTCATATAAGTGATTTATGATACCAAACTGCATACAAACTGTTTTGAATCAATACATTGAAACTATCACTGAGAACGACAAGAATGCAAAGTGTTTTATGGAATGCCTACACATTAGTAAATCAGAAAATTGTGAAAATTTGGTGAAAAATCTTAGAGGGGATTGTACAATTTCAGAGTGAAATTTTCCATGAATGAGATGGAAACAAACTATTTTTACCTAAAGAGTAGTCTCTGAGTTGGGTAATTTCCATAATCCCAAAACTATGCCCCTCCAATTTTCCGAAGTGAGGACTTTTTCCAATATTCACTTTGGTAGCAACAATGCTTGGATATGCGTAAGCATTGACTTGGGGAAGCCTTAACTTGACAATATGTTATTGGAAATGGGAGGGATTGAGTGGGAACAACCAATAGACTATGAAAACATCCCAATCAATTGTAGAATATGTTGTGAACATGGCCATCTAGCCTGGGTGTGCCCCATTCAACAAAGCCAAGAACATCTTGGTATGACACAATAGATCCATGCCACACATCAAAGGAGTCAGGGGAAGAGTAAAAGGCCCCACCATAAATCAGCCAAAGTAGCAAGTTTCATCCTATCCTTTAAGCACGATACTATCTTTCTTCGTTATATTGAAACATTTGTTGCCTTGCACATGTTATGTCGTGTACTACACATATTTCGACATGCGTACCCACTCAACCCAGTGGAGGTTTCCAAGCACGTTGTGCATCTTCCTTATTCTTGCTATTAACATGTGCTAAGGGTGGTTTTTCCTAGTTACTGTGTCCCATTTTCGAAACAAAATCTAACAATATATTTTTACCTTCTAAAAACCATTGATCAACATTTTGTTATCAAATAATTAAACTCACAAGGACATTTTAGGAAGTTTTTTCAGTATTTCAATAGTAATTGGCAATGCCACATCACAAGTATGCAATCTTTGTGGGAGGATTGATCTATTTTCCCCTATTGTTTCCACTTGAGTTCCATCAACATCAAATCAAGCATCTATGAGAAGCTCAAGGTTGAGGGAAATGAGTACAAAAATCATTCTAGTTTTTTGCAATTGCAAGTGGAAAACAAGAAAGCTTCGGATTAGCAATGCGATTAGACCCAAACCCGAGCAACTTAAATGTGGAGTTAAGCCAAAAAAGATAAGCGAACATGAAGGCCGCTTCAAATCCAGTGCCATGCAAACATACAAGACCAATGAGCAATATAGGACAAAATGCAAACTTAGCTAGGGCAAGTCCCTCAACTCCACAATAAAAAATGATGACGATGATGGCTCGCACATTAGGTCACACCTAGTTGGGTTGCCAGTATTTGTGACCCCCATGCATACCTAAATATTAATAACACTCCTTTTGGTATTTATCAACTTATTCAAGTCTTTGTTGGTAGAGATTACTTCCCTCCCATATCATGTAAACCTCACAAGCATGTGCAAACAATGGCAAAATTCAGCAAACATCTAAATAGAATGCATAACTCTTCTCCATCTATCCCTAGTAGAACAAACATTCTTCATTCTGCCTTTTACTCTTCAAGTAGTTTTGTTGTTTCCATGTTTGAGAATGAGCATGCCTCTCCTAAAGCTGCTTCAACTCACTGGGCTATGGGGGTACTTGTTGCTCGAAGCCCTGTTGGAAATTCCTTAGGCTCCCAAAGTGGTAGTAGAAATTCATGGTCTCATTTGAATGCCACTTTGCATGACATTAATTAGAAACACTTAACATGTTGAACGCAATGTTGAAGGCCTCACCAAGTAAATGAAAGATAAAGGGTTCACTATCCCCATGATGGAGTGATGATCTTTGCACCCATTTGATAATCAAGGAACACAACTTTAGAGGACGGATCGGTAGGAACAACATATGTGGCCCATTATTGTTGTTAGCAAATGAATGAAGAGATAATTGTGAGAAGCACACGATATATTCATTTGTGCATATATCTTATTTATGATATGCAAAATTGGTTGCAGCATGGTTACTGATCCGGGCAACAATTTAGATGACAATTCGGGTCATGGGTCCACCTCAATTGATGGCCGAACTTCTGGGAGCCATAACTTTTGCACCGTAGTTCCAATTGACTCGCCGTTTGAACCGTTGGAAAGCTAATAATGAGGGGAACATCGTGAGATGACATTGAACTCCGCTTGATGAAGTTTGACCCCCAAAAACCCAACAGAAATGCCCCAAATTTCAATTTTAGTGGTGCAGTCTAAAAATAGTAAGTTTCTAAAAATAGTGATTCCTCGAATTCTGTATTGTTGTAAATCGTGGAAGTCGAACCACTTAATCTCCCTCGAGATTGGTGACCTTCCACATCCTCCTCACACCTTCAAAACATGTATAAATGAAGATGTAACCCAAAATGGAAATCAGACATCTCTTCTCAGAGATAGGCATATGTTTGGGTCTGCAATTTTGATCAATAAAACATCTCTTTTCAGAGATTAGCATTATTTGAATTGTGTTGTTCTTATTTCTGAATTATCTTTCAACCAAAGCTTTCGAATTTTGGATCAGTTACAACAGTTATGGAGGTTATTAGTTTAGATCATAACTAAAATTAGTTAAGTCTTATTACAATATTTAACACCCCCTCTTAATGACCAAACTAGATATGACTCCAAGTTTGTATCGAAACTTTACAAAAAGAATAGAACCAAGACGTTTAGTCATTAGATTTGCCGGCTGTTCTGAAGTAGCACAAAAATGAAGAGAAATGTCACTAGAATCAACCAATTGTCGAATGTAGTGATGATGTATCTCGATGTGTTTGGTGCGAGCATGAAAAACAAGATTCTTTACTAACTTCAATACACTTTGATTATCACAAAATAGTGGAGTAGGTGTTTTAATAAGGAAGTTGCAAATTAGCTAGAATCCGACGTAGCCAAACTGCTTCACAAATGGCATTGACTACTGCTTTGTATTTTGCTTTAGTGGAAGAGAGAGCAACAATATGTTGAAGCTTGCTTTGCCATGAAACAACTCCAGAACCAAAAGAAAACATATACCCTATTGTAGATTTCCGAGTATCAACTAATCCTCTCCAATCAGAGTCTGTATAACCAACAATCTGAAATCTATCATCCTTTGATAGAGAATGCCAAAGTCAAGAGTTCCTTTACATATTGCAAAACATGTTTTGCTGCTGTCCAATGTGCTAGCTTTGGTTGAGACAAGAACCAAGAGAGGTAGCTAACAACAAAACATAAATCTGGTCGAGTGGTGGTAAGATATATCAAGCTGCTCACCAACTGTCTATTTAATGATTTATTGACCAGTGATGAATTATCATGAGCTGATAATTTTAGCCCTACCTCCATAGGTGTAGAAGCAAAATTACAATCCATCATTCCAAACTTCTTCAAAAGAGTAGTGGCATACTTGACCTGAGCAATGAAAATGGAGTGGTCATGTTGCTAGAATTTTACACCCAAACAATAGTGTAGGGGGCCTAAATCAGTCATATCAAAAGCAATGCACGAATCTGATTTGACTTCCTGAATCATTGTCTCCACTGCCTGTGATGATAAGGTCATCAACATACACAATGAGTATCACAATGTTATCATCAATGCTTTTGATATGGAGATTTAGATCAGATGGACTGCGTCTGAATCCGAAATCTCGTAGATGCTGATCAATTTTGATGTCCCAGGTTCGAGGACCCTGCTTAAGCCCATAAAGAGACTTCACCAATTTGCAAACCAAATGATCACGACTAGGTTCTTGGAAGCCTTCTGGTTGCACCATGTACACTTCTACATCCAAATTGCCATTACAGAAAGCGCTTTTGACTTCCATTTGAAATACTTTCCAGCCAAACTGAGATGCAATAGAAAGAAGTAAATGAAATGTGACCATTTTTGCAGTAGGAGAAAAAGTCTCCTCATAGTCTATTCCCTCATGTTGTGAAAATCCTTTCGCAACAAGATGGGCTTTGTACTTGTCCAAAGTACCATCAGCCTTGCATTTGACTTTGTACACCCATTTTTAGCCAATGGGTTGCTTACCTGGAGGTAAATCCACCAATGTCCAAGGATTGTTTCTCTTTAAGGCATCATATTCTTGATTGCATCACTTTCTCCCGCTCAGGTTTGCCCTGTGCATCATAATATCGCTGGGGCTTTGAAACACTGAAAAGATCAGAAGCAAGAGCAAAATACATAAACTCTTCATCATCAGTTGAATCCATAACTCATTTTCCTGGTTGTCGAGACTGTGTATGAAATTGAGGAAGATCCCTCTCTCGTACATCCTGTAGAGTGGTGTAATACCACTTGGGTCTTTTTTGTACCAAGGATTCCTGTTCCTGCTGAACAATAGATGGAGAAGTGGTTGACTCAAGTTGACGACGTTGATAGACCAATGGAGTGTTAGCCATAGATTGGTGCACTGAAGATTGTGAGGGTGTCTTCAAAACATGTGGTTCCTCATCTTTTAGAGGAAGAACAAAACTAGAAACCTTTGGATTATCAGAGATAGCTTGTCAATTCCAAACAAAAAATGATTTTGTTTCTCTTATATCAACATCCCTATTAATAATGATCTTGTTAGTAGACACATCTATTAGTCTATCTGCTTTGGATTGAGTACTATAACCAACAAAGAAATATTGGATGCATTTAGAATCGACTTTACTCCTTTGTTTCTTAGGAATGAGAGCATATGCAACAAAACCAAAAACACGAAAATGTGTTACCTCTGGTTTGATGCTAGATCAGGTTTCTTCCGGAGTGATGTTGTCCAAAGCTTTGCAAGGACTTCTATTTAGTATGTATACTATTGTGTTTAATGCTTCTCCCCAGTATTTACTGCTTCTCCCCAGTATTTATACGACACACCTCTGATTTAGTATGTATACTATTGTGTTTACTGCTGAGGAGTGTATGGGGTTGTTAATCGCCGATGAATTCCTTCCTTGCCGCAGTAGTTCTGAAATTGCTTTGAAGTGAATTCTTCCCCATTATCGGACTGTAAGGTTTTGATCCATTGACTTGTTTGATTTTCTACTAGTGCTTTGAATTTTACAAACTTAGCAAAATAGTTAGACTTTTTGTTCAAGATGTAGACCCACATTTTTCTAGAAAAATCATCTACAAACAACAAAAAATACCTTGCACCAAGAATAGTAGATGACTTCCAAGAGGCTCACATAAAACTGCATGAACAAAATCAAGGAGCCCATTTACTCTCTAGGCACCTTCAGTGGGAAAAGGTTCTGCTTCTGTTTGCCAACCAACCAACCTGCACATATATCCTACTTGACTTGGATAATAGGTAATCCAAGAACCATATTCGATTTTTGGAGTTTGGCGAAATACTGAAGATTGAGATGTCCAAATCTCTCATGCCATACAACAGTGGTATTATCTTCCACAATTAATGCATTCAAATTGACAGTGGCAGGATCAACAAGTTTATACAAGCCATTTTGCCCAATGCCTAGGGCTATGACTATCATTTTTGATATCAGAGACAATGCATTTCTTACCTGAGAAATTTACTATAATGTGAGGGTTTTCAGTTAACAAACTGATTGATAGAAGTTTTTTGTTCATCATAGGTATATACCTAACATTCTTGGCTATGAACTTTGCAGTATTATTCAATACAATGCGTATATCTCCTATCCCTTCTACAACATGTGACTTACCATCACCCAAGAAACTGAATCGGAAAAAACTTTTTTTTGTAGTGAAATTAACATACCAATCTTTTCAACATGTAAAATGCCTTGATGCATCGGAATAAAAAAACCAGTCATTGGTAGACCTCTCATTGGAGCATGACGCCATGAGAGCATATTCTTCCTCAGCTTCAGCTTCAACTGCTGTAACATTTGCATGCCCTTTTGCCTTCTTGTTATGTGTTAGATCATATTGTCTTTTTTTGCATTCTTTCTTAATATGATCACATTTTTGACAATAATAACATTTTACCTTGAATTTTGGGGAAGATGAAAACGTATCCGAATGTCTTTTCCATTTCCCTTTTGATTGTGCAGCAAATGCACTTTTTGATTGGCCTAAAGTGTCTCTGTTTGCGTTCTTTTTGTAGCAAATATGAATTCACCTAATCAAAAGTGAGAGTGTTACTCTCTGTCATCAGGGGCAAAGCTTCCACGAAGGATTCATAAGGTGTTATGCTATTCAGAACAAGAGCCACCATATCATCGTCATCTACCTTTTTGTTGATGATAGACAATTAGTCATGGAGATCTTTCATCCGTAATAAATGTTCTGACAGAGACCCACCTATCATTTTTGTGAAAAACAAAAGATTTTTTAAATAACGTACTCGACTCTTTTTCGTACTTGTTTTTGAGACTGGTCCATAGTGCACTTGTTTGTGCAACATTCTGGACCTCCAAAATTATATCATCCGACACAGAAAGTTTTAACAAAAGAAGGGCTTCTTTATGATGTTTGTCATAATTGGCAAAATTCGTTGCCGGTCGTTGTTCTGTGTCAAGTATAATCTTGTCACAATCACATAATTCTGCAATTGTCAAGGTTTTATGACTCCACACATTATAATTTTGCCAAATTAATTTTTGGGCCTTAGGAAGGACGAGATTTTGGATATAGGGCTTTTTTCACTCCAAAAAATTAGTTTTAACCAATAAAATAAATTCTGAAAAAGTTGAACTATGTTTATCTTCCTGATTTTGTTTCGGATGTTGTGTAAGATTTCAATCACCCAGAATAATTAATAACAAAAATCAGAGTTTTTTTGAGAATTATGACTCACTGGTTCTGCAAATTTTTGAAAATTATCTTCCTAAAATTCCTTTTTGCAAACTACAGTGATATGTATTTTGGATTTCTGCCCTTCCGTGTATGCAAACTTGAATGCAATCTTCCACTTCGTGCTCTACTGTATTACCCTTGTGTCCTTCCTCGATTGTATTTTTCCCATGTGCCCTACCGTGATTGTTTGTTGGCGTTTTGCCTCTTTTGTGCCCTTTCACGACTGATTCGTGCCCTTTCACGATTGCAATTGACTACAAATTTTTGTGCGTTCCTTTCCGCGACCTTGCCCAACCCTTTCGTGTTTCTCCACGACCCTTCCGTGATTGGTTACGCAACTGTGCAATGTTCTTTTCGTGCTCCTTGCTCGACGTTTCTCGATGCAACTGCAAAACGCTGCCCTTCCTCGTCGTTTTCCATGATTCAACTTTGCCGTTCCATGACATAAAACACAACTTTGTTTTGTGTATGACGTGCCCTTCCGCGAGCCTTTACGGGACCGTGTTGATGGGACTCAAAAGCCCTTGGCGATTTTTTTTGCGAGTGAAACTCATGTCCTTCGTCGATTGGAATTTCTTTCCACCTTCAACATGAATGTCTCTTACGGGACTGGATCCTTCTTTTTCCTCTTCCCCTGTTCGTACCCTAGAACTAGTGTTTCGTCGAACAATGAATCACTCGTACCTTACCGGCTTCCTCGAGTTGTGGCTCTGATACCATTGTTAGCAAATGAATGAAGAGATAATTGTGAGAAGCACATGATATATTCATTTGTGCATACATCTTATTTATGATATGCAAAATTGGTTGCAGCATGGTTACAACAGTTATGGAGGTTATTAGTTTAGATCTTAACTACAATTAGTTAAGTCTTATTAGAATATTTAACAATTGTGATTACGGTGTGAAAGGATGCTAGTAAATGTGCTTTGGAGATGATGAAGGAAAGGGGCGTTCTTTACACTAGACCCAAGTGCCAAGCGAGCCAACAAAAGAGTTTTTTTTTTTTTGGGATCTTACAGGGAGGTAGATATCATGTCGTTGTTTGCTATTAAACTCTTGAAAACTCATGAGCAAGCTCATACATGGGCTTAAAACACCATGGAAGGCATTGTTGGGCCTACTCAATTTCTTTGGAATGGAGCCTCAAAAAATCACCGAGTGTTTTTACATTTTTTGAGTTTTTATGGGGGATGGTCCTTTCTTGACTTGTAAGTCCATTAGTAGCATATGAATCAATATTTCGTTCAAGGTGATTTCAAAAATTGGTGACACAGATTGTCACCTATCTTATTTAGCTCTAATACTTTCCATAGTTTGAATAGTTTTTGGTTTCATGCACTTAGATCGTTGTTTACAAAATATGAGCTGTAATACATTTATACTCACTGCTCATTGATAGTTGTAGACAACCATTGAGCTGCACTTTTAATGTTCATCTCATATGCACT
Organism: Torreya grandis; assembly: GCA_037957365.1. Lineage (NCBI taxonomy): Eukaryota > Viridiplantae > Streptophyta > Pinopsida > Cupressales > Taxaceae > Torreya > Torreya grandis. Next base: position 4,712,133 of record JARHVA010000242.1, read on the forward strand.
CTTTGTTGTGTTTGGTATTAGCAGTTTTTGAAAGTGTTTATTGTAATACTCTGCATTCCTTCACAACTGATCCCAACTCTGTGATTGTGATGAGCTAGTGACTGAATTTTTGTAATAAAACCTCGACTGTTTTTTGAAAAGAATATTCATCTTAGGGTTGAGAGGATGGTAGGTGGAGATTATAAATGACTTAAGTATATTGCTGGTGTACGTCTTCTCTGAGAACTTTATTAATGTTCCCTTTTGTTGGTATATGGAAATGCCAATGGTCTAAAGAAACAAACCGATCTTCAAATATCAACATCATTGTTGTCCAAGTAGACCCAACGAGGCAACCCACTTAAGGAATATAGATCTAAATACTATTCTCTCCTAACCTGAAACTTAATCACCAAGGGACCTAAGATTATGAAGATACTCTCAAGAGAGAGGATAGGAACTGAATATAACTTGGAGAATGTTCTAAGGGACCTTTCGTGTATAGGAAAGTTTTACATCAAAATGAGAATATTCACCTACACTACTTTGCAATTAGATCATATTTGATAAAACAAAATAAGTGTAAAATCAGACCTAATTGCAGTAAGGAATATTCTACAATAATTGAAAATTGCAAAGAGAGGGTTCTAGAAGAATATCTGAATTGTTGTGAATTTGGAGGCAATAAGAAGAAATAAACAATGGAAAACAGGTCTAGGCCGCAAGATGAACAATCCCAGAAAACTTGCAGTGAACACATAAAATTTATCATATCACCAAAATTGTAGCACTCCTTAGTGGCATAGCCAGAATTGTAGCAGTACGTTTCTATCAAATATTATATTTTCTAAAATTTTGATTTGGTGACCCTGATCCTTTGCTCTTGGGCTCTCAAATCCTTGCTCGCTTTTCCAGAATTTCGTGTAGATCTCTAGGAAACTAATATCCTTCTTTCCAACGTTAATAGGTCATCAGAGACTAATAAAAAACGGGGCAGTCAATGAGGAGCATGTGCTATTTGTCCATTATTATCAGGCCCCTGTTTTCGAACAAGTTTGGAAGACATCACTCAATGCACTTAAGCATAGTTACCAAGAGACGTGGGGGTACGGGTACTAGTATGCAGACGGAGATGCCATTCAAATCAGGTAATGTGAATAAATGAATAAGGGTACGGCTAAATTGTATGTAAATGTTGTCATCAAAAAATGTGGGTACGGGGACTGGTACGCGGTCCTTGTCCCTAAATTGGAGTTTCTTGGTAACTATGCACTTAAGCAAGCAATTTGTGGATGCAAACCCTAATCCATATGAATTTTGTGCTAATATGACAAGTGACACAATGCAAATTAATACTTCAATCCTGCTCCTTCAATAAAATCATGACTGTTACTCTAAGAGCACTTATCATTAGTGGTATTCACATTCAATCTCCATCTCGTATATGCACTAATGCATTTATAGACTTCTCAAATGCAAATTAGGACCTGTTGGTGGGCAGAGCTGACACACAACAGTTAGAAAAAGCCGACAAAGGACTAGAAACCTTGGGGGATGCAAAACAAGGGTTAGAAGTGCTGCCAAAAAGGTGACTAGAAACAAAGTGGTGCATTTTTAGGTGACTAGAACTATACTGCAACATTTTTGGCAAACTAGAAATGTATTGCTACATCTTTGGAAAAAATCACAAAACAATAGGAAACTCAGGAAGAGAGAACTTGGGAGGAGAAAGAAGATAAGGGGAAAGGGAAGCAGACATGGAAGAACATGGCCAAAACAGAGGAAAAATGTGCCAATAAGAGCCTAATATGAACCGACATTTGACAAATACACAAGTACTCTAGAACAATGCAATTTGACAATTAAAACTACTCTTGGAAGAAAAATAGGTGTCTACATAATGCCCAACTTTGTGGTGTGTGTGCGTGCATGCGTGTACATATAAAAAGCAAAACAAACAAGCTTACTTGTAGTGTTCATGGAAGATGCCTCGATCGTCATAATTTTTAAGAGTTCTTGAAGTCGAGATTTGAATAATGATGAATTGAAGGTCAAAAGGAAAGAAAGATCACCTGATTGTCACTATGAAAAGTAACAATGCAATTTGACAACTAAAACTATCCTTAGAGCAAAATCAGGTGTCTATAGGATTATATTTTGCAACATTATAGTTTGCACTCTCTCAACATGTGCCTAGTCAACAAGCCTTTTTTGGCCCACTAAGCCTTTGATGCATATATAGCAATTGGTTTAGTGACCATCTCAAAAGAAAAATGCATCTCCAAAGGGGATTTGTGAAAATATATTTTAAAAAATTGACACTCTAAAAGTATGGACAGCATATCCTTTACAAAGTCAAGACCAAGAGGCATGCTTTCAAGTGAGAGATGGAGCTATAAAATAAATCCGCATTTAGGTACAAGTGATTGTGGTCTTCACTAAAGTGTTGTTATAGAAATACTAGAAGAGAGCCTCTTGAAATTTTCCAAAGAGGAGTAATTTTGTAAAGATAAAATACACACCATATTAAGTAATAAATAGACTTATGCATATCAATTCACAATGGCTGGCCCATAGATTAAGTAAATTTTAAAATGATTTCCTAACAATTCTTTTAATCACTCTCTTCGCATGAAAGAGACAAGAAGGGCATTTAAAGGGGGCAGCCTTTCAATAGAGATGCCAATGAAGCAACATTGAAGTTGTGTGGGTGAAACCAATGAAGCAAACCAATTGGAAGAGGACAGTGCTAAATACACATAGCTTTGTGGACCCAATGCAAAATCACCCATGGATCTTAGCATGTGAAGATGGAATTCTATATTGAAAATGTTGTGAAGGGAAAGATGATTGGCATCAAAATCAGCCTATAAAATGCTCAAACGGATAGCATAAAATGCTCAAACGGATAGTATTTTTACAATGGATCATATCTTGGAGCAAAATGGAAGCCATTTAAAAAAATCATATGTTGGATAAAACTGGTCTAAACCCGCTCAATTCCAGTTTAGATGTCCCTAGACAGAACCATAATTTGTACTTTTTAGGTTTTGAAGTTATTAAAATCAATATTTTGTACATTTAAAATTTCAATATAATGATCTTTTACAATTAGTTTTGCACAAAAATATGTTGCACATTTGTATGGTCTTTAATTCTTTTTTTTTGGATTGGTAATTGCTTTTGACCGGAGATATGAACTGGTTTGGGACATAGTCGGGGCCCAATTCCCCAGGTGATTATCTACAACATGTATACCAGATATACCGGATCGTTAATAGGATCGATAATACCATTGACGGCCACAACCAACCTCAAGAATACAACCAACAGCCACAACCGGCCTGCGAATATCAACAGTGGACACAATCGGCCTTGAGAATACAACCAACAACCACATCTGGCCTCATATGCCTTAGTGAGATTTGAAACTGGGTGGGACTTGTCATGTCCCCTTTTTCATGGACATTGACAGATTTGATGATTAGCCTATTATACGACCTTCGTAGGCTAATAGGATGGATAGAGGGTCATAATGGAGCTTGGATTGACTTTGATTCGCAGAATTTCTACATTTGGTTTTCATTCAGGGTCTTTCAGACATGTTTGCTTGATGCTCCTACTTTTTAGGGATATTTGATATGCAGCGGAGCACCTTTATTTTGGTATGGTCATGTGCAGAATCACTCCCTGATTCACCTGCTTCGATCGGTTTGAGGATCCGACGTATATTGAGGGAGATATTAATATTTGATTGATTTAATCAAATATTAATTATTTGGTCTCATTAATAATTAATTATTAATTATTAATTATTTGGTCTAATTTTAAATTAGAAACCCTAATGCTAATTTAAGAAAACCCTAATTAGGGCAAGCATATCTTTTGAGGGTATAAGGGTTTCACATGGAGGCCATTATTGATTATGCATAGATTATTGATTATTGAAAATTGAAGAAATTCTTCTGTGAAGACTGAGCCAAGGGTTCCAGGATTCTATTGCAGTGGAGAACGTTCCCTCTTCATTGTGTGTGATTTAGAGGCTGTGAGATATCAGCTGATTTATCACCAAATTGAGAGATAGCTTCATCCAGAAGTTATCACAGAATTCCAGGGTTGAGAGATAACTTCACTCAGAAGTTATCACAGTATTACAGGTATTTATTTTATTAGTTTTGATTCAATAAATTATACAGATAGAAATATTCTGTATTAGAATAGTATATCTTCAGATCAGGGTGTTCAGCAATCAGGGGTTAAGAACAGACAGGTTGGCGGCCGTACTAAATCCGTACAGTCTGTTCAGATCAGCTCAGGGACCGACCTCGGCGGACAGAGGGCTACAGAGACCGACATCGGTCGACTGAAGACCGACGTCGGCAAAAAGCCGACCGACAGGGACCGACGTCGGCGATATATCGACCGACGACGGCGTCTGTGTGTCGACACAGAAAGGCCGAGACCTTCTAGAATCCAGTTTTCACTTCCAGTTTTGCTAAGCCAGAGTTTTAAGACTGTATTTCATTTTTTATATGCATAAGGAGGGACTGTAATTGTAATAGTTTGGAAGGATATCTTTTGTAATCATCTGAATGAATGATAAGATCTGTAATTTGTTTATGCATACTTGAATCTACTCTACAGTTTGTATCTGTGATCAGAGCTTTATGTGTTTATATATTCCCTGTTTGAAAGGGGACATCACAGTGGTATCAGAGCTTTTGTGCAGATAAGAGAGCCCCTAAGTAAGGGACATCACAGTGGTATCAGAGGTTTTGTCTTTGGTATCAGAGTTTTGTGTCTTTCATAAATCCCTATTAGAAGGGGATATTATAGTGGTATCAGAGCTTATTGTGCAGATAAGAGAGCCCCTAAGTAAGGGACATCACAGTGGTATCAGAGCTGTTATTGCTATATATCGGAGTTGTGTAGAGACAAAAAGAGGCCCTAAGTAAGGGACATTACAGTGGTATCAGAGCCAAATTCCTGCCATCCTGTTGGGCACATCAGAGCCAATGTCTTGCCATCCTGTTGGGTAGTTTGGGTAGATTGAATCAGCAAAGTATCATGATGCCTTCATATACTCAGAAACAGTGGGACAATGATATGAAGAAGCTGGAACACAGTTTGAAGCAGTTGGAAGCAACTCAGAGGAGGATGAATGAAATTCTTTCATATCCTACATCCAAAAACAAACCCGCACGGTATAGGACAGCGAATGATGAGTGGGACTTATTACCTCCTCATGTTCAAGAGAGGACAACCTTTGATCGTTTTGTCAAGCTGAGGAGAGAGCACTACAGATCACTTAGACGAGAGAGTAGCATGTCCCATAATTATTATGATTATGAGATAGGATATAGTGAAGATGAGGATGAGTTAGATGCTTGCACTCAGAGTGTACAGGTGGGCTCAGATGTTAGTGCACTGAGTGTTGATGGCCTCTCAGATATGGCAGAGATTGTAGAAGAGTCCCAGGATCCTATTATTGCAGATGACACTCAGGAGAATGCAGTGGACAGTTTTGAGGACTTAGTTTCACCGGTTGTTTCTTTCCGTATGGAAGAGTTAGACAGTGATGCTACAGTTGTTGATACTCCGTCTGTTGATATGAGCTTTGGCGTTGATTTACAGAGTATGGATGATCATTTGTATATTGAGGTGGTTGGTGGTGAGTACATACCTACAGTTGTTGCTGAGGAGCATATTATTGAGGCTGATACACATATTCAGGATTTGGGAGTACCTGATTCTGATGAGCTTGAGATACCAGTGGAGTCGAGTCTCCAGATTGATTATTCTCACACAGATGACAGTGTGGTACAGTTGGTTGTGCCACCTTTACAGAGAGATCAGTTGGAGTGTGTGGGGGAGTATGTTGATGCTTCCACATATAATTTCTACTGCACTGAACCATTCATGGAGTATTTGCTGGATAGTGCAGGTGTTCGTCTGGACTCACATAAGATGACAGAAGGTGTTCTTGTCCGAGGTTCTAGTGCTATTAGCAGATTGGGTGAGGAGATTTTACGAACCCTTTCTACTATGTTACCTTACAGGGATGTTGAGGTGATGTTTGTTGAGCCGAGATTGGAGCCATCCATTGAGTCCCAGTTTGGCAATAGTGTGCCAGTAGCAGAGTTTGGGGGTTCTTACCAGCATCATACAGTGAGGTATGCTCCTTATTTTTCTTTGCATTTAGAGATTAGTTTTGGTGTCAGTGACTCAGGTACCAATGATTGTCATATCCACGGTCCAGTTGGGTGTGAGTATCAGTTAGATAGGGACTTGAATTGTGACAGGCTTGATATTTTAGTTGGCTTGAGTCCCTCAGAGTGGTTTCTTCTACCGGCATCTACAGTTGGTCTTCAGATAGTTGTTTGGGTGTTGAGTGCAGTTTTTCAGTTGCTGATTTTGATACTGTTGATGCTGTTGATGTTGATGATTTATTCACATGGGTTGATTAGTGACATGATGGATGTTACACAACTTTTTCCTTGGGATCCAGGTGGATCGAGTAGTTCATTGTTCCGAGATTGCTTGGGGACAAGCAATTTCCGGAGGGGCGGATTGTCATGTCCCCTTTTTCATGGACATTGACAGTCTTGATGATTAGCCTATTATATGACCTTCGTAGGCTAATAGGATGGATAGAGGGTCATAATGGAGCTTGGATTGACTTTGATTCACAAGATTTCTACATTTGATTTTCATTCAGGGTATTTCAGACACATTTGGCTTGAGCTCCTACTTTTTAGGGATATTTGATATGCAGCGGAGCGCCTTTATTGTGGTATGGTTATGTGTGGAATCACTCCCTGATTCACTAGCTTCGATCGATTCGTGGATCCGACATGTATTGAGGGAGATATTAATATTTGATTGATTTAATCAAATATTAATTATTTAGCCTATTTTTAATTAGAAACCCTAATTCTAATTTAAGAAACCCTAATTAGGGCAAGCATATCTTTTTGAGGGTATAAGGGTTTCTCATGGAGGCCATGGAGGATTATGCATAGATTATTGATTATTGAAAATTGAAGAAATTCTTCTGTGAAGACTGAGCCAAGGGTTCCAGGATTCCATTGCAGTGGAGAACATTCCCTCTTCATTGTGTGTGATTTAGAGGCTGTGAGATATCAGCTGATTTATTGCCAAATTGAGAGATAGCTTCATTCAGAAGTTATCACAGAATTCCAGGGTTGAGAGATAACTTCACACAGAAGTTTATCACAGAGCTTTCTAGGTATTTTCTTTATTTAGTTGTTGATCCAATAAGATATACAGAGAAAGATTTTGTGTTAGAATCTATATCCGTGAGATCATTAGGTTGTTCAGATATCAGGGGTTAAGAACAGAGAGGTTGGTGGCCGTACCAAGTCCGTACAGATCCGTACAGATCCGCATCAGGAACCGGCATCGGCAGAAAGAGCTTCCGGTGACCGACATCGGTTGACTAAAGACCGACGTCATCAGAAAGCCGACCGACTGCGACCGACGTCGGCGAGATATCGACCGACGACGGCGTCTGTGTGTCGACACAGAAAGGCCGAGACCCGTCAGATTCAGATTTCACTCCCAGATTTGCAAAGCCAGGGGTTTCAATACTGTATTTCATGTTTTATATGCATAAGAAAGGACTTCAATTGTAATAGTTTATAAGGACATCTTTTGTAATCATCTGAATGAATGATAAGAGCTGTGATTTGTTTATGCATGTTTGAATCTACTCTGCAGTTTGTATCTGTGATCAGAGCTTTATGAGTTTATATATTCCCTGTTTGAAAGGGGACATCACAGTGGTATCAGAGCTTTTGTCTTTGGTATCAGAGTTTTGTGTCTTTCATATATCCCTATTAGAAGGGGATATTACAGTGGTATCAGAGCTTATTGTGCAGATAAGAGAGCCCCTAAGTAAGGGACATCACAGTGGTATCAGAGCTTTGTGCAGATAAAGGAGCCCCTAAGTAAGGGACATTACAGGACTTGAAACAACTAAGCCACTTTACCAACTCACCCAGATCTCATTGGCGGTCTTCTTTGATTCTTAATGTGTGCATGTGCGTGCATGCTCCTCGGTCTTGAGGACCATTTAGTTCTCTTGATGCACATAATCAATGATTTTCGTGCTACCTCTGTTGATTTTTTGGGCTGGGAAACTAGGAGAGATTCTAGTGGAAGTACATTTCTTCCCCCCTAGGATTATCTAGCCTCCCACGTAGACGAAGAAATTTTCACCTATAGGTCCTATTGTAGTGGTGGATATATTTTTTTGCAGTTATTATGTTATGAGTGCTTATAATATAGATAGATGTGTGACTATAGGTGATCTCCTAGATCACTCTCTAGCTTTGGCCTTCATATACTCCTTGTTACCCTTCAGGTGTCCTTTTTTGTATTTATATTTGAATAACGTGGTAAGGATTTCCGGCCTCTTGTTTTATTTACAATGTTTTAGCTGATAGTCACTTTTTCAGCTCCAAGCACTCATTTTACCTTGATGCGTTTCTATTGCAATAGGATGTAGGTTTGAGTCTGATTGATCTACATTGGTCACTTGTGGACGTCAATATAAAATTTTCTTTCATTATAATCGGCGTATCCATGTATCCTATCATAGGGTCTATGAAAAAGTGTTGTAATATAAATTGGTACCTGTATATGTATCCCTGGAACTTATGAAATTTCACAAAAAATTGAGGAGTTTGTTTGTCATGAACTATAAATTTCAGACAGCTGGAATTAATTGCATTTACTGATGATGGGGTACAAAAGCTACTAATAGATCTCTTCCATGATGGTGGGAGGGAGTGGGGAGAGAGGGTGGAAGACACTCCCAATAACAAAAGATGATCATAGTAAGTTGAAATATAAGGGGCCTTAATGCCCTTGATAAAAACATGCTAGGGTGCAAAAGAGTTAGGTTTCAGAGCCAAATGACATACTTTTACAAGAAACTGAGGTGTGAAAGGAAGATTTCTAAACTAGTAGGAAATCGGGATACAATGATATTGTGCATGAGAGGAAATAGAAGCAATGGAAAATAATGGAGAACTAGCGATCCTCTTGTATTCCAAAGCTATCATAGGCGTAAAAATAGAAAGGGCGAATAATAATATCTATACGATTTTTAATTATTTGAAAACTAGCCCAATCCTCTGTCTTTGCAATGTGTATGTTCTGATGGGTGTAGATAGCAAGAAGAAATGCTAAGATGATGAAAATAAATTAAAAATCAGTCATGAAAATACTCAATGGATTCTAGAGAGTGACTTTGACCCCATCCTAAAACCAACAAAAAAACTAGTAGGAAGGATAGAAGCCACTCAATCCATGACCAATGTCAATACCTTTTGTTATCCAAGTAGCAGCTCCAAAACTATCACTAGCTGTACCGCCAAGCCCAATCTCATTGTTTGTGATAGCATGCAAATTGGTTGCATGGTCAGCAGTAATGCTCAACTCTCTTCTATGGTCTGCAGTAATGCTTATCTATCTTCTATGGTCTGTAGTAATGCCCAACCATCTTCTATGGTCTGCAGTGATGCTAAACTGAGTTCTGAGGTTTGTAGTACCACTAGGATCATATTCCGCATGTTTAGAGGGTACTTATCGCTCCACAATTACAGTACCAACAATTCTAGTGGTGCAATGGAATCTGGGAAGCCTTGATGTAGCACACCATCTCTAGAGTGCACCAAACCTAATGCAATATGCATCATTGGACACATCATGGTTTTTGTCACCTATGGTCCAAATTGCAGGGCTTAACTTGCCTTTCACGATATTTCCTAGTACTGATGGTTTCCTAGTTTCCATATTTAGTTGGGTAGATTGGGGACAACATTTTGATGCGACGCCATAACTGAAAGGAGGAGAAGAGTTACCCGTGGAAGAGCAACTTTTTTTTTTTCATAATGGCTCCTATCCTTCTACGGCATTGTATTGGTTCATTGTTGAGCTGTTTGATGACTTTTTTCTCAACCTAGATTCGAACCAACTTGCAAAAAAGTATGCTTCCAACGTAATACCAGCCCCAATTGTGCATCATTGGTCCACATCCCTCATAGTTGTATACCCTTTAAATTGGAAGTGATATAGACTTGACATAGGATTTGAAGAAACATTTAAAATTTTGGTGGAAAAAAAATGCCAAATGTTCTAGGAGCTTCAGATTAATCTATAAGCTAAAAAAATGTTGAAAAGGATGAGAAGAAAGTGTAATCAGGTGAGCTTTGGGAATATTTTTCAAAACAAACAATGGATTCAAAAGGAGTTGGAGGATATTTAGAGGATAATTGAAAATATTGGAATATTTGAAGAAATGCGACAAAGGAAGTAAGACCTAATGGAAGTAAGACCTCATAGTTGCAGAATGTCAAGGCAACTTAGAGGAGGGACAAGACAACTATGTGCATAAATTGCAATTTACCCATGCATATTAGAAATATTACAAATATTTGAAGGACAAGAAAAAATAAAAAGATAAGAAAAAGAAGAAGAAAAAAAATAGAGGAGATTGTGTGGTGATAATTAGGGATGGGACATAATTGGATGGGGTGTAATGGCCAATTGTAGGCAATATGTTACCTATTTTAAAGCCTTGTAAGTATTGACATCAGCACCACTATGAAGGAGCATGTCTCAAATTTAATGCACTCCTTCCACCACCAATATTTTTCAATGCCCAGGTTTGATATAAAAAAATTGAAGATTTTGGAAGTAGATTCTAAACTGTGAATTTTACGACATCAGGGTTGTCAAGGAACACTAGGGGTATCTTATGTCATAGATATTGTTTTGCTTGCAAATTGTTTTCTGAGAGGAAAAGGGAATTGTTTTCATGAGGACAAGTTTCTTTTTATTGCATGATGTTTAACCCTAAATATAGATTGGTAGAGTGTAGGGTTAAGAATATAGAAATAGTTCAAGCACAAGGGTGATAAACTAATATATAGCAGACCAATTAATTGCATACTCAGATAAATGAATATTCTGAATTATAATACTAAGATATACTCAATATAGAAAGTACTTGATTTGAAAGATTTTCAGTTGATTGCAATACCAAAGAGAAATGATACTTAGCTGGGTTTATTGTGCGTACACAAATTTGGATTGGAAATAGGTTTAAAGTATGCAAGACCAATAATTTGGGTCAATCATCAAATTCAAGAAATTGTACAGTCACAGACACTACCATCGGATCTAGACACTAAAATCAATGCTAGTGTTTGACTGTGACACAAGTGTTTAGTATAGGATAATGACTGGATTTGGATGCAACTAACTTCATTGTTCTGGGTTTTCTATCGCCTTTCTATTGATGTATTCAGATCTGGGATATAGGCTATCGCTCTTCGTTGATTGATCAAACCCTAGCTCTTCACTGTTCTTCACCCTTGGAATGAATTTATTAAAAATGGGTCAGTGGGTTGACGGGGTCGAGTTGACCGCAAAGACCCCTCTATCAATGCACGCTGCCTACATAGCCAATACTCGAAGGAGGGCCTCAAACTTATCTAGTTCTCCCATGTGTGTGGAAAAGTGTGGGCACAAGGGTGAAATATACTATATGATGATGCATGCAGTGATCTAGCTTGTAACTTGACAAATATTGCTCATGGGCTGCTCTTTGAATGTTTCAAATCTATAATATGATTGCTCTTATGCTTGATATGAAAATAGAGATGAATAAGGCATAATAGGTTCGCTGGTGTAGTTGACCGATTTAGTTTTAGTAGGTCTTTGCTTGGTATTTGTTAGATGATCAATGAAAAGTCTTAGACTTGTATTTATACCACACCTTTTGAAAATATTTTCGGTTAGGGTTCAATAAGTCAAATAGGTCGACCATAGGTTTTGAAACATTTGAAATTTGGATGACTTTTGACAATTGGACACTAGAAAATGATCTGGACACTATTGCGATGACGGTAGTGTCCCTCTGTGGTTGGTAGTGTCTAGAAGGCTAGAAAACATGTATGGATTTGAAACTGACAGAGAACGATGTTTATCAAGTTTTAAGCTCTCTGTTCAATACAGGAGACCTGGGTCATCAGAATAATAAGGATTAGACTAAGAGATAAACATTTAGGCATAGTGAGATGGCGAATGCGAGCCTTTCTGCAGCAGGGAGGTCTAGTACTGAAGAGTAGAGCCCTGATTGATATTTGTCAAATTTACAAGACTAAGATGCTATAATTATTCAGTTTTAGTATCTACACGTGAGTGGTAGATAGACATTGGTTTTTGGTTTAGTTTTTTGTTGAGGACGAGAGGAAGGATTTGTTGGCATTGAAATCCTGTGACTTTAAATTTAGAAACCATTTCCAGAAGTGAGACTACCTCACCCCTATTTGTGCAAGTGACTTATCTATATCTTTTGTCCACAACAGGAAATGGGTTGAGCTTGTTTAAAACAATAGGGGTCTGTGCTTTATATCCAACCACTATCACTGCATTTGCCAAACTTCATGTTACAAATTCAAAATTTGGCGAACATCAATCTGCAGCAAAAAATTTGTCAAAAAGTGCGATTTAATTCTCCACAGTAAAAAAATCATGTTAAATAATCACGTTTTAGGGTTTAAAATTGTCATTTAGGGTTTATTGAGAAGAAGTAATATTAAAAATCATGATTTAAGGTAAAAATTGCAATTTAGGGTTTTCTGAGCACCGTGTGTGAGCGCACCCTGTGGTTGTGTCAGGGTGTTAGGAGCTGCTAATTGCTAAACTTGTAATTAAAAACCCATCCAAATGTCCACTCGATTTGGTGATTGCTGTAAATTCGCATTTATCTTCCTGTAAATTATCGCAGCTGAACCTTGTTAATATCTTAGATTATTATTTTGAAATTTCTTAAGATTTTTATGGCATATACATTCAATAGTTTATTAAATGGTTTATAATTTTGCAGCATTAATGTATTTATATTTAATAGTTTATTAAATATTAATATTAATATAATAGAATATATTATATGTTTATAATTTATTAAATACCAAAGTATTAATATAATACAGTATATTTATAATATAATAATATAATTTATAAGTATATTATATATAATATAATATATTTATAATTATGTTTTATAATATATATATTTATATATATCTATATATTTAATAGTTTTAAATTTAATGTTTATAATTTTTTTAATTATATAGATTTAAAATATATTAGATGTATATATTTTTTTAGTCGAATTTAATCACAAATTTTATGTGTATTTGTATTTATATTTATATGTAATAGTTTATTAAATATTAATATTAATATAATAGAATATATTATATCATGTTTATAATTTATTAAATATCAATATATTAATATAATATAGTATATTTATAATATATTAATATAATTTATAAGTATATTATATATAATATAATATAATATATTTATAATTATGTTTTATTATATATATATTTATATATATCTATATATTTAATAGTTTTAAATTTAATATTTATAATTTTTTTAATTATATAGATTTAAAATATATTAGATGTATATTTTTTTTTAGTCGAATTTAATCACGAATTTTATGTTGATTTTTTAGTAACGATTTTTTTACAAATTTTATTCTCCATGAATTCGTATGCGGTGACTATATATCCAACTACACCTTAACAATTATCAAGGTTTTCCTTCATTTTCTTTAAAAGGATGAATTTTGAGCTTTTGCTGTGTCTAAAAATATTCTCAGAATTATGATATGCACTGCTGGTGCTGGTGTGGATAGCCTGAAAGATAATGGATTGAGTAAAGATAAAGGAAAATGGAAGGCGGAAAGTGTTTTGTATTGGAATGTTAAGGAGGGTGATAACAATGGCTCAGCAGCAGGTTGGGAATAATAGGAAAACTAAAAGGAGGGTGGTAGTATGGTCTTACCTTACAATGAAGATAAATGATTTAAAAATTGACATAAGAAAAATAACAAGGTTATGTATATGGGTTGAAATAATGCCCAAGTGTGCTCAAGATTTGGAGGCACTGGGAGGAGCTGATATAGACCAAGCAGTGCGAAAGTAACCTTTGGATGGAGGAATGTTTATGATGTGGCAGAAAGAATTTCATCAACAGGTATTTTGTCTAATGCTAGAGGTCATATCTTCTGCATGAGGATCATAGGTGATTTCAGTTCAGGAAGGTCCATGATCACTTTGTGTACTAACAGATTTGGATAGGGATCCTACATGAGATCCCGAAGATTCTGATGAACTACCTGAAGCTCCAAGTGCCTGAAAAGCTATCCATTTCTTTCAAGACGCGCCACTGAGGATGAGGAAGAAGATGAGTTTATTGAGGTGGATTCATCTTATGATGAGAAACAGAGCGAGGTTGGAGGTGCTTCTGGAAGCACCTATTTTTATTTTGACTGCCTGGAAAAACTGGTTTAGTATTGAACTTTGCAAGAATTTTGATGCACTGAACTTCTTTCAAAATGGCATCAGTGGCAGGACTTGTATGTCAGTTGGGAAAAATATATAGGAAGGTGACTGCAAATTATTATTTTCAGTAGGCAATTAATGCTCCAGCTAATAGATAAATGACAGTTCCAAAAGCCTGCTCTTTATGTTATGGGTAAGGCATAAATGCAGGATCCTTAGACTTGAAGAGGCCCTGTATTTGAGTGAATCTCTTATTATGCATATATATCCTTGTAAGCGTGGAATCTGGTTTTGGCTTTCCCTTTTTTTTGAAGGGATAAATGTGGCCCCAGAAGTTGAAAAGTTAGTTCCTTTGGATGGATCTTTCTTTTTCATTTGGTTTGTCTGGTAGTCTGAAGAAAGTAATGAGCAGATGATGCTTTGAGATGGAGCCAGTTTTCTGTGAAGGAATAATTGTTTTCCCTGCACTGCATTAATGGTACAAGGGGTCTTGCATTATGTGCTGTCTGTTTTAAAATTTGTATTGTAAGGATCATGTTTTAGTCTTTTCGATCCACATTGGGTGTAGTCTAAGAACTCAAATGGTAAGGTAGATTGGGCCTTGGCTTAGATCTAAAGGGCCCTGCATTGGGGTATGGGCTTCATTTGGATAATGATGTACAGTGGACAAATATTTTTGAGCAGTATAATTTCCAACCCTTTTTATATGAGCTTTGAAAAAAATGCTGATTATCTACAGAAAAAGTGGGGAAGAAAATCAATAAGTAAATCAGACTCCAGTTTGATATTCTGAAAGTTCAGAGGATACATGTTTCAGGAAAATGTTTTGCCTTGGTAATTTAATCTCTGATTTCATTGTGGAGCCTGTTTTTGAGACAAGGGAGGATAAGCCTTTAGCCATATCTGCCCCTCGTTCATTTCAATTCTTGTTGGCACTCAAGTAAATGAAGGTACTCGCCGATGGGTCCATTTGGCCTTCCTTTTTTTTGCAGGTCTCAAGCCTCTTATATCCGGGAATACTAAGCAGAAAATGGTATTTACTACTAATAATAAATGACATAATAATTTATCTGAAGTACCTGAAGTCAATTTATTTTATCTATAATATATTTTTTATGTTTTCTATTAATTTGTTAATATTCAATTATTTTTTCTAGTATCTTCATTTGTAAGATTATAAATACTAATGTTCTTCAACTTTTAGCGGAAGTTTTCTGCACATGTTTTCACTGTCAATTATTTTTCATATTTTATGGTCGGTGAATTTGAACTCCAATTCAAACAACGTGACACCTACGTTACCGAATACAGCCCTCCCAGGCCCTAAACGCGATTATTACTGCGCTCGCGCCTCTGCGAACCGTGCCTCTGTGACCTGCACCTTCACGACTGCCCTTGCGCCACTGCTCGACCACGCGTCTGCCGCCCTGCGCCACTGCGCGACCGCGCGTCCCGCCGCCCTACGCTACTGCGCATCCCGCCGCCTTGCGCCACTAGGGTTTTTTGTTTTAAATTTCTTTTTAATTTTAATATATAACATGTTCAATTTCTTTTTAATTTGTTAAATTTCTTTTCAATTTGTTAATTTGTTAAATTTCTTTTTAATTTTAATATATAATATATAATATATAATTTTAATTTTAAATTTTTATTTATTTCTTTTAATTTTTAAAGTTTTATTATTAGGTTAAAAACTTAAAAATTAAAAATATATTTGTTTTTAAATTTTAGACTTTAGTCTTTAGGTATATATTTATTATTAAGTATTAAATTTTAATTTAAAATTATTAATTAATTTAAAATTTTAAATATAAATATTATGATATTTGGCATTGAATTATGAGTATATATTTTGTGGTTATATAACTTATTTGAAGTTGTTTTGTTTCCTCTATGCATATTATGTGGTTAATTTTGCTTATATGCCTATATTTTTAATTTTTTATATATATATATTTGTACGGCCGTATCCAAACCACCAAAAACGAAATCGACGTATCCCCGTATCCGATACTCGTACCCGTATCCGTTTCGGCAACTTAGCGTGACACAGCTTAGAAGTGATTTTATATACTTGTGGAGCTATTCATATTTTCATTCTACCTCCCCTCTTCGTGGTTGATATATATTTTGCCAAAATTACTTAAAGTTGGAAACGAGTATAGTTTAAGTCTGTCCATCCACTATAATGGGTGTCAAATTGCTATATTTGCTTGATATGGAAATACTTGGTCTTGTTGATGAAGGCTTCTCGTGAATATGCGGCTTCTTTTTCCCATTAACACTGTTGTATGCCATTTTGAAAAGTAATTTGGCCATGAGTAGCTTATATTTACTTATCTTTACTGTGGTTGTGCCTGTAATGGAGATATTAGTGCAGTGTGTATTGAGCTGTACTAATTCAGTGCAGGACATGTATGTTTTGTATGTATGATTAATATTCTCCATACTGATTTATGTTTTATTTGAGGAAATTGTCTGTCACAAGCAAATTATTTTAAAACATTATGTCAAATTCAAAATAGAAATTGGCAAATCAGCTTGTCTCAGCCAATTTTAAAATGTCGCTTTCAAGGAACTTTTTTTGTACCATAGGCTATGGATTTAAATTACGTTTTGGCTTGGTTGAGTACAGTGCAGGAGGGATGACATTGTCAGCCTTGATACCTATTACAGTGCAGTCACTTTGTATGATGGTGAGGGATTCAAAGGATTCTGTTCGCATATGGTCTCTACATGGTCTTTGCCTCACAACTGAAGCTGGGGGGCTTTCTTGTGTCCCACATATTCAGGTAAGGGCAACCATCTTGAAAATTCAATAATCATTAGGATTCAGATTTCATTAGATTCGTAAGTATGAGATGTGTTTTAAATTATATGTGCAAATGTGGTTTAAAAACATTTTTTTTTATTGCACGGTTAAATTTTAGGTTATTTCTGTTTCATGTGTTGTTGAGGTCTCTTTACACTTTTGAAGAACCGTCTTTGAGTACCGAAAGAAAGCATCTCTTTTTTATGCAGCCTTTTTGTTGTATAATATTTATATAGGCTTCTTCTGACTACCATTTGTGGAATGTTTATGGGCTGCAGTGACATTTTCCTATAGTGTCCTAAGGGCTGAGTATGTGAAGTGCGTTTTGGTCATTTAAACAACATATTTATTAGGCCTTTTGTAAATCTTGTGGTTTCTAGCTATGGTGCTATTTGCTTTTTGCCAAACAATAGGTATTTCGTTTTGCAAATGCTTTTCTATTGGCTTAGATGATAGTCTATTAAGTTTTTCTCCCAGTGTGATTCATACTTTTCTTTTCTATAATATCACATAAAATCTTATCAGTTTAATTAAATTGGAGTAATATGCAGGAAAAATTAAGAAGATATAGGGATCTAACTTCATGAAAAATATACCTTGAAATTTGCAACTTCAATTTTGAAAAAGGAAGTTATATTAATTCATCGCCAAAACTGAAAGCCATGGGAAAAAAAAAACTTTTGTACTTCTGATGAAATGATACATGTAACTCCAGAACATATTAAAACCCACTGTTTAGTGTAATTCTGGTGAGAGATAAATCAATCTTACATGGCAACATGTTTTTAAATCTAATAGATTGATTTTCTTGAAGTTGCAAAAGCCTTATAAATGAATAATACAATAGACAAAAAACCTAGGCATAATTGTTGCCCAGTTGTCAGTTTTACAATTCAGTGGCACATTTTGAACACCGAACTCAGAGGAACTGAATTTTGAAGAGAAAAAATACTGAAAAAGCTATGCAAGAGAAACAATTTTAAGAAAATCTTAAAATGTAACAGAAAGAAATAATGACTCACTCAATATACATGTAATTTTAACTTGGGAAACCTTTCAGGAAAAAAAAACGCAACAAAACAACACTCTCTCACTGTATTAACTCAATTGCTCACAATGCAATAAGGTATTTCACAATAGAGCTTAACCCTAATCCATGTATGAATATTGATGGAATATTTATAGGCACATCAATATAGGAAATTGCTTAGTTGTATGACAATACAATTGGTATAAAACCATGGGCCAATAAAACACCCATACAAACCCAATCTATAAGGGGTGGAAAACATGCAAAGTATAAAACACATATCCAATATTTAATTCTCGTTGCATACTTTGCATAGGGACATATTGTGAATATTCAAACTGTGGATCCGTGTGATTCATCTGCAGTCTCTTCAATTTCAAGGGTTGTTGATTCGAGCTCTCTTCTTCCCATCGACATTCTTTCAGCGAATGTTCCATGCCATTCCTCTGACAGGTTCACTCTAGTGGCATTACATTCTATTCATGTGCACGATCTTGTCAGACCTATGCCACACTTCTGTTTTGGACCGTACTCAGAGTTCTTTGTACTATTGCCACCGTCTTTCATTGTGGAATTGGCAAACTTCTAGTACACCATTTGTGTTATTCCTTTGGGAAAGGGAAGAAACATTATTCGATGTGGATAGAGCTTCTTCAGTCTTCAGGCAAAGGATCTCGTTAGTGACATTCATCATTCTACGAGCTCTATTGTAGGCAACTTCACCATCTTCTATGGAGAATTCTTAGCTCCTCTCTATGTGCTCTGTTGCTCTCAGTTGAGGATGTATTTTCGGCTATGCCCAACGTCCTTAGAGCATGCACTATTTATTGCTTTGCTCTCTTTTACGGGGGGAGTTTTGTCCTACAGGTTTTCTCGTTTTCTCTGTTTTATGGGAGTTGCATTGTGCTTGGGTACCTCATCAGGGCTCGTTACTAGGACCCAATTTCTTCTACTCATCTAAACTACACTTCAGTGGGGCTAAGTTGCCGATACGGATACGGGTACGAGTATTGGATACGGGGATACGTCGATTTTTTTTTGGTGGTTAGGAGGTATGAAGGCTGCATGAAGGGATGTATGCGTGATAGAATAGTATGAAAATATCTCTCGCAAAGTGCCACAAGCCGATCCCACCCCATTCCTAGTGCACCCCTTAAGGCATGCACTCTGTGAGATTCAATGCACCAATGAGCCCTTGTGAGAGAAAGTGTCAGTAAATGATAAAGTTGAAAAATAATGGGAGTGGCATTCATGATTTTGTGGGCAATCGAGATGATTTATTCTAGATTTGAATGTACATTTTGTCTTTGAAGTAGTGAATGAATGAATGAACGATGGTGCTAGTGCTAGTGCTAGTTTTGATTTTGAAGCTGGGTTTGATGTTGCAAATGTTTGAAACTTAAGTTCTATATCAATTTTGAGCTTAGGCTCTAAACTATGAATATTTTGCTATCTTTTAATGTAATTCAAGTTTGAAATTCTTATGCATTTCTCATTTTTGCAAGTGTTAAACTTAAATTAATGTTCATTCCTTAGTAGATTGAAATATTTTGCATATATATATATATAATTCCGAATTTCCGAACTTACTGAACCGAACTTTTTTCAAAATTCCAAACTTCAGAACTTTTTCTCCCTTCCGAACAAACCGAATTTTTCGAACATGGTAACTATGATTAAATGACAACCCACATGCGTAAAAACAACGTGCAATACTTTGCTCTGCTATCTCTTTGGAGTCATTTTGGAATGCCCTCTCCAATGGGCCTGCATCTTTTGTTCTCTTGCGACCAAGAGGTGAATCCTCTTTTTCTTTGGCCGCAATGGGTGCAGCAAGCAAGGGGTGTGATGGGGTCACCACATTAACACAAGATGGATCAACAGGCGGTGATCATTTTTTTCTCAAAGGATGTTTTGATCTTTGCCCCATAATGGCATTTGCGTCTTCTTGCTCTTTGATGTATGCAAGGATCTTTGCTTGTGGCAAGCCCTTCCCAGTATTTCCACTTATGCTTGGCCCAATACAAACTCTGATTTCAGTGCTAGAAATCGCACATAAATGAGCTTTCACTCGACTATACGAGCTCTTGAATTTACCGTTACACTCTGAGCAAAGCCAATGAAAACACCCTCCACCAGGCATCTGTTCTAATATTGTCACATATTTCCAAAGAGGTACTCGCGAATCATATTTGGGGGTTATCCTTTTTCCCACTGAACTAGCACTTGCACCCCAAGACATAATTTTTGACAAATCGCTATAGGCTTATAGCACCTGGTAATACAAAAAATTGCTATTAAAATTTAATTATAAATGTAAATTTTAAACTAATTAATAATTTAAAATTTAATACTATACTTTATATTAAAAAATTTAAACTAATTAATAATTTAAAATTTAATACTATACTTTATATTTAAAATTTTAAACTAATTAATAATTTAAAATTAAAATTTAATACTTAATATATATGATATATCTAAAGACTAAAATTTAAAAACAAACATATTCTAAATTTGTAACGTAATAATAAAAATTAAAAAGTTAAAAGAAATAAATAAAAATTTAAAAAACTAAACTATATAATAAAAATTTAGTTTATAATTTAATAAATTTATAAAATATTAAAATCTTAGGGAGTTTAGGAAGAAAAAAAAATGAAATTTAAAAACCTTATGAATTACTTATGAATGTTTTTTGAATTACCAGCAGGCAGGGCTGCAGGGAGTGCGCAGTCGCACAGTCACGCAGAGGGAGTCACGCGCAGTCGCGGGTCGCAGTGATATTACACTTAGGGTTTTGACTTTTTGTTATAAAGTGAAAAAAATTAAAATGTTTTTTTATTCGGTCGATCTGCGGGGGATACGGCCAGGGTATGTCGTGCCCCATGCGAATACGGCCGGATACGTCCATGGTACGGTATGGTACGCAGCCAATCCACGGGGATACGGCCAGGGTACGTCGTGCCCCCTGCGGATACGGCCGGATACGTCCATGTACCAGCGAATCCCTGCACTCCCAGAGTCTAGGAGGGGCGTATCCGGTAACGTAGTAGTGGGGTGTTGGTGTAGCGTTTTCTCGTCTTTACAATTTACCTACACCTCTTTCAACTAGTTAGGTTAGAGTTAGCTAGGTCCATTTCAGGTTAGTCACTTTAGTGTGTTCTAATGTTGAGTTAGGGTAATCACTTGAGTGGTAATCTCACTCTATATGTACCTTTCTCTTTGCCCTTTTTGGCTAATGACTCTGAATGAGGTTTCTTTTCTCCAAACTCACTTGCAATTTCTGTCTCGGTGCGCGTTCATGGTTTCCTCACCTCTACTAGGGTTTGTGTGTTTTGTTGCTTGCTAAAGATCTTGGTGGACTTCTATAGAATTCTATAGACACCACATATTTGAGGTGGGCCCCTCTAAACATGGAACCACATGTATTTGGAATGGACATCGAAAGCTACCAACAACACTCTAGACTTGAAGTTTTCAGGAATGAGGCAACCCACTCCACTTGAACCACAAATGCCACTTGATCTACGAGTCTCACATCTACATGCCAAGATCTAGAAGTAAACCTGTAATTGAAGGGAACCCCCACTTTGGGCTCTCATGGGTCTTAGCAAGGAAGGTGAGATCTCGCAATGTAATCACATATGGGAAGGTACCTGAAGAAGGTCAGAAACCAAAGTTACAATTCCAACAAGTAATGGAGATGCCACTATCATTGTTTGAGACCTCAACGTGCTATCATTTAGATGGTAAAGGATGTGACCACCCTAGGGGTGGGGAATTTTGAATCATAACCCTACAATCCCGGATAAATGCCCGTTTGTTTTCTTTCCTAGCAACAACATCAAAGTCCTGACATGTTCTCAATATCCTCTTATGCCTTGGGACATTGTTTTACAAATAACTTAAAACCATCATGAATAGGAGTATTGACAAGTTTACATTTCTGCACTCTAACCCTTTGCAATATCGTCTCAACATATTTACTTTGTTTCAACCAAAGTTTCCTATTTAAATGACCCTTTTTAATTTCCATGCCCAAAATAAAGTTTAACACACTAAGATCCTTAATATTACATTGAGATGACAATTGAGATTTAATATCCTTGATCATTTCCTTCTTGTTTTCAGTTAAAAACAAATGAACATATAATACCATGGTAACAAAATTGTCACAAACCTGTTTGAAATATACACAATGATCAGCTTTGCTTCACATGAGTCCATGTCCCATTACATAAGTATCAAACCTTTGATACCGCATCCTTGGTGATTGTTTTGGACCATAAAGGCATTTATTCAACATGCAAACCAGGACCTCCTTTCCTTTAACTGTAAAACTTTATGGCTGCGCATGTTCTTCAAGATATGCATGTAGGAATGTTGTCTTCACTTCCATCTGTTCTACTTCATTCTCAAAAGCAACAATGTCAACAACCAAACAAAATCTAATAAATGTTGAGCTTTCTACTTCTCCACTTTATCTTCTGCACTGAATTTCTTCTTGAAACACCCATTTACTATTAGCAGTTTTTTCCTAGCAGAACTTAACGAAACGTATGTCATATTTTTTCCCAAGTCCTCCATTTCTTCATCAAATGGCATTCTTCTAGAAGTTATCTTTCTTTGAATCAAGTGCCTCCCCAATAGTTCTAGGATCATCATAAGTAGCATTTAAAACAAAGACAAAATGGAAATTATGTCGATTATACCTTTTTGGTTGCTTTCTTTCTTGAATTGATCTCCTCAAGATTGGGTTTTGAAGTTCTTCCTCATCTAGTTCGTCTTTTTCTGTTAATTCATTTTTATATATAGACTCGCCATCTTTCAACCCAAATTACAAATTTTCTAGTACTTCTTTGGAGGCTTTTTAACCTCTAAATATTTCATTACGACTATAGGCAGTCTTGTTTGTTTATGAGGTCCAAAGCTTTAGCCTTTTATACCACTGCTATACCCAATAACGATACACTTCTTTGCTTTATATTCCAACATATTTTTTTTCCTTTGGATCATGCTCTTAAGCATCACAACCGAAAAATCAATGTCAAGAAGAGCATTTCTTATCAGTTGATGCTTTTGGCAGAGTTTTATCAACAAGGGATAATGTAGGTGAGCAATTGATCAAGTAACATGAAATCGCTATTGCTTCTACCCATTTTTTTTTCCTAAGCCGACACCACTGAGCATACTATTTGCTTTTCTATCAATATATTGTTCATTCTCTATGCAAGTCCATTTTATTGTGGTGTATACAGAGTTGTCTTTTCCCTTGCTATTCCACATTGCTTAGAAAAATGTTCAAATTCATATGAGCAAAACTCTTCACCATTATCTTTTCCCAACACCCTTATCTTCTTCTTTGTCTGGTTTTCTACAAGAGCCTTAAATTCAAATTTCAACGAAAAGAAATATATCTGTGTTTTCCTCTAGAAGTCATCTATAAAAGAAACATTATAAAGAGATCTTTCAAGTGATGGAACAGGCCTATGTCTAAACATTTTGCTATGTATCAACTGCAAATTCCCATATACTCTAGTAGCACTAGTGAGAAACTTTACTTGATTATGTTTACCACAAGCATTATTTTCACAGAAATCAAAATCTAAGGGGGCAAATCACAAATTACTTCAGCCATATCTTTAGTTTGCAAAGTTTGATGGTCTTTCTCTCCAATAGGTTTTATTCTTTGATGCAAAAACATTGACTTCGCGACAATGAAAATAGGGGTCTCGTCTCGTTAATTTCTTACCTTAGGAACAACAAAGCTCTTACATCAATCACTTACAATGCTTCCCTCAAGTTTGAAAAGTGTTCTAGTGTAGACTCCGATTGCCAACACCATTGCTCTTCGAATCATCTTCTAGCTGTATTTGTTTACTATTATTTGCACACTTGCATCACTCAATTTACTTAAAGATATCAGATTTATAGCCAACTCTGGAATATGTAGAATCCTTGGGAGGGTTTTAATGCTTCCATCTTTAAACATCACCTTGACCCTTCCACATACAATGATCTTAAATGACGAGTTGTATCATAAGATGTCACTTGTATTAAATCTCTCATTCACAAAAGTAATCCTTGTGGGGAGTCATGTGGAAGGAAGCACCCACGTTTCTCAACCTTGCATTACGACATGAGCGTGTACGTGATGCCAAGTATGCATCCCGTAATTCCTCAGTGGAGGTCTTCGTTTGTGTGGAAGGGGAATTGTCATGTGTCTTACCTTTGTCAACCTTTTAAACTCTGCAATAGTTCCTAAAATGCCCAATTTTACTACCATTCTAACATTTCTTGACAAGTCTTTGTGGGGATTTGGATTTATCTCTAGACTTTGATTATTTGTCCATTGACTTGTTTTATTTCTCTTGGGGATGACCTCTCACAAATGTCCTCCTAAATATTTAGATTTACCCCTAGACTTCAATTTTATATCTTCTAACCCATAGTATACATACCTGTAACCGACGAGTACTCGCCAAGGTGAAATTTGGAATAACCAAAGAGCATTTGACAGGGGTGTTTGAATAACTGGGAATAACCAACAAAGGCAAAAAATACTGAAATTTATTAAAAAAACATAAATTTTATAGAAATTACAGCTGCATAATGCCAAAATGTATCAAATGAGTATGTAAAATGTTAGGAAAGTGTTTTTTATTAAATTTGAATATAAATAATGTACAAAATCGCATGATCATGCGAATACAACAAGAATCTACAAGTCCAAGAATCTACAAATACAAATTACAAGAATTTATAATATTCTCTTCCCAGCTCTCTGAAAAACTAAGGGAGGCTGACAATGTCTAGTCCTCCCATTTGGCTGCCCCTCCTCACTCTGCCTAGAATGCTACGCCTGTGCTTGTGGCTCCACCTCTGGGTCTACCTCTGGCTCTGGCTCTGGGTCTGCCTCATCTACGAGGATGTCTTCCAATCCAATCTTTCTTCCTTTTGTTGTAGCTGCACCCTTCATAGCTCGCCTCTCGAAATCAACAATCTTGTCCTCTATGAACAAGGGGGCCTCTTCTTGTGCAGTCCAATCACTGTAGGGATTGATCCCATCTAGATCCATAGGCTCATGTGATGTGTTATCCAACATTTTTGTGCGAAGCTGAAAGTTGTATTGCATAAAAACTAGGTCATTGAGGCGTTGACTCAATTTGTTGTGCTTCGTGTGAATGGTATCAAACAAACTCCAGATGCGCTCACATCTAGAAGCGCTACAAGCTTGATATAAAATGCGGAAGGCTAGCATTTGAAGATGTGGGGTATTCCCACCCCAATCATTCCATCACGACCTTACAAACAAGATATTCAAAAGTTTGTAAGTAATTAATAATTGTAAATTTGTAATTGGTAAGGTACAAGTAAAAACTTCATTTTCTATCACCTGGTGACTACATGGCTCTCCCTTAGATAGTTAGTGCTGAAGAAAAGAGCCTCCCAATAGCCTGCTTGCAGTGCTGCAACTTTGAAATAATGAGGTCCTTCACTTTAACATCATGTGTCGTACTCTCAATGCATGTTGAGAGCCCCTACATAACCTCCCCACTAACATCTATGAAGCCATTGGAGTAGAAAAACTTGGAGTTAAGGTAGTACCTTGTTGCATGGAAGGGTTGGTGGAGTTGATTGTTCCACCTATTAATCAACTTCCAAATGGGATGAAATTTGGGCTGATCCCCCCTATAATAATTTTGGACAGTCTCTTTGGCCTTATCTATGGCCTCATAAATATAACCCATTGGATTTTGCTCCCCATCCTCCAATCACGAAACCTTCATCAAAAGCTTCAACACCTACAAAGTTACAAACAAATTAAAGTTACAAACTTATAAATAAAATAAATATAAGTTTAAAAAATTGAAAAGAATGGAAACGACTTGAAATTTAAATTGAAATTTCAAGTTGCTTTGACGATCTTTGTAGCTCTCTTTTCGAAGGCCTCACCGAAAACTGTCTTCCCAATGTTGACTCCATCAACTTTCTTGGAATATGATGAGTCCCTCTATGCTTGGCACATAAACATCTGTTTCAAATGAGTCAACAAGCTGCAAATGCTTTGCAATGTAAGAAAGTTCATTGCAAACTTGGTGACACTTGCTTGAACAAGTTCTTTCCTTTTGGTGTGCTCTCTCTTCAAGTTGAGAACTCGTGTGATTGTATATATATTTTGTGATTTATCTAGCTTCTTCTATAATTGGTCACACCCAATCAAGTTTGTCCATGTCCTCCAAAAGAAGGTCAAGTTAATGGGAGCACAAGGGGTCCAAAAGACTGATAGATGTCTCCTCTTGAGAAGTCTCTCAACCGCCACATATGTTTCTGCATTGTTTGTGATAATTTGGACAACATTTTTGATGCCTACTTCTAAAACAACCTACTCGAGCATCAAGCTCAAATTTTATATATTTTTTATCTTGTTAGATGCATCAATGGACTTAAAAAAAACTAGCTCACCATTTGTAGATGCCAAAAAATTGATGAGTGTGCAGTTTTTTTCATCTGTCCATCCATCAGAAAGAATGGTGCATGCGAAATTATGTCACAACCTCTTCTAATCTTTTGCAATCACCTTTGCTTCATCTGCGTTCTGGAGCAACCTCTCACGTAAGTCTTTTGGAGAGGGTGCCTTGTACCCTTTCCCTACGTTTTAATTGCGTTTGCAAGAATGTCCTCGGTACTTGCTGAGTACTTGTGACTCCGTGAGTACTAAGCAAATACTCTTTGAAACTCGGCTTCTGAGACTTGTGAGTATAAGTGAAAAAAACCTACGGGCCGAAATAAATGGCGAGTAATTGCATACTTTCCAAGTATGCAAACTATACCTGCAAATGCAGTTCCCTGAAGTTGGCAAGTACTGAGTAAATACTTGTCAAAACTCAACTTTTGAGGCCCACGAGTATAAGTGAAGTAAAGTCATGGGCAAAAAAAAATTGCAAGTACTTGCATACTTGCTAAGTATGCAAACTATGCCTGCAAATGTAGTTTCCTGAAGTACTAAGCTTGGGTTAGATATCCCAATGTCTCTTCAAGTCTTGTTTTTTTGGTAGGTGAGCCCAAGATATCAGTTCAAATAATCACATTAGGAACGACTCGAAGAGGCATAAATTTAAGAAATACTTTGTTAATATATCAACATTTTCAGTTGTTTGTCATAACATGTTCATTTTCACTTGCACCATTGGTGTTGTGTATCTAATAGCAATATTGTTTATTTGAGGAATACTTTTTTGTATTCAGTTCATAATGAAATGATTTGTAAATAAATTGAATGCCACATAATTGTTTAGCGTGAGATTACAGTGTTTGCCATTTATACTATTCCCTGTCCTCATCTTGAAAGTCACGTGTACTATTGCCTATTTTACTAAATGGAATATTATTATGGTCAGATTCGGGCAGAGAAATGTCATCAATTCCTTCAATTTTGAAACTGTCAAATCAATTTGCTCCCTGCTTAGTCTCTTGAAGCATTGAATTTGTCTTAGATTTTCCAATCTGTCTCTTGAAGTCTTTTTAAATATCAAAGGCTACCGGAATTTCAAAGATTTGTTTTAATTGAAAAAACCATCTTAAAGAGCTAGTTAAACACTAAAGCTATTGGGATGCATCTGTGATTGAGTTGACTGGAAATGATATGGGAAATCTACCAGCTCTTGAAAAACTTCCTTAATATTCAAATCAGTTCATTGTGTTGATAGGTGTAACCTAAAATGGCAGTTGGGGGTTAGTGGTGGACTGTAATGTCCATGAGCTGTTAACAGTAAGTATTGACCTTAAATTTGATGTCCATTTGACCGTCATAGGGAAGTTTTAACATTAAATTTGACGTCTATTTTTCCTTCTTACTTGGAAAAGCTGATTGAAAAATCATAATATCTCAGACATAAGTTGGAGTTTGGAGCCTTCTTTTTTTTTTAGAAAGATTTTTTCGAGCTTGACACAATGGTAAAGCTAGATTGATGCCATATGTCACCAGTTAGAGAGAAATTCATGGAGTCATTATTATTATTGTTTTTAATTGAAGGGGGGAACATCTAGATCATTTGGAGTAATTTTTGCACCTGTTAGTATCAGATAAATCGACTTGGTATCTAGTGGGATTTGTACCTTTGTGGATTTAATCAATGTGGTATGTGACAAATCCAAGATAGGCCCTTCACGATTAATATCTTTCAATGTTTTTTAGATAGATATATTTAAGACATCTGCACTAGTAAATATTGTTGTTAAAGTTCCTTATGTGAATTCTTGCTGCATCTATACTTAGCACTCTTGAAAAGAGGATACTTTTTGGGTTAGTTGAATAAAGGCATTGCAAACATTCAAAGTCACTGAGGGAATGTTCCCTTCAAAAATCTCAGTGGTTATCTAAATATTTTATGGTGACAAGAAGGGGAAACCATATATTACTTGCATTTCACAAGAGCAATGCAACATCTGTTACTTTGAAATTTTATGGGATTATTACTAGTTTAGCTGGGCTGAGACTCCTAAGTTTGGTTTCATAACAAAGGCAGGAAAGAAGATAATAAAAAACTAATAAGCCTGCCTTACATATCTTCAAAATTTAAAGAGGAATCTTGTAACACCAATAAAGTTACAAACAAAAAGTCAGGATACTGTAAAGAAATAATCAATTCCAATTTCACTCACGAACACTATTTCTCTAATATTTGTAGCCTGCAAAAGAAAAGTGTATTGTGGAAATCAGACCTAGTGTGTATGGCTTACACAATAAAATGGCTTGCTGGACAAAGTCTAAGACACCATGTGATGAACAAATTTGTAAGATTCTTAACACCGATGAAGACAAATACAAAAATCATTTTTGGTTGCTCTACTCTCATGAATATAAGGAAGAACATTACAATGTAATGTCCCCATTCTCAAATTAATGAAATCAGAGGACCCATAGCCGATCTTTATTTCCCGTAGGTTAAAGGGGGGGTTTTAAAAGGGAAATAATCTAATAATAATTTATTAAGTTCAAAAAATAACTTTAAGTTATAACTTTGGAAAAAGATAATTTATTATTATTGAGTGGGGCTAAAAGTAAATATTTTATAGTGCCCAAAAAGTAATTAATATTCGTAAGTTGGAAAAAGGTGAATGTTCAATTAAAAGAAATATTAGTTCCTTTTAGAGTTGGAATGGAAAAGTGAATAACAAAAGAATTGGGTGAAAAAGAAAGGATTATTCAAGCATCCGAACAAAAACCAACACTCTTTTTTCAGAGAAAAAGCTTGTAGCTTCAGCTCTACATCCAAGGACGAAAACCCTCAGATTTGCAGGTAGGAGAACGAAACCTCTCATACCCAGTTGAAAATTCTATGTTGGAATCACCTTTGTGTTAATATTTTTAGAGAAAAATAAGTTTTAGAGGCCCGCTTAATAGGGACGTCATACTTTCAGCCAAGGCATAGGGTTTGAAGAGGGATTATAGAGGTACTTGAGCATAACTAGAAGCGGTGTCATTATTCACATCACTATTCATGGCGTCACTATTCATTGATGTATCTGGCGGTTGACTTTTCAATGGCTGCTATACCATTTTGAAGGCTGCCATACTGCTGCAACTAGGGTTTGATGTTGCTGTACTGTTTAGGTGTTATTTTCAACTAAGATTTATAGGAAAAACTTGATCTTTATGCCTTTTGATGCCGCTGTACTGTTCCAGGACATTTACAGCTAGGGTTTCAAGGAAATATTTTGCCTTTATGCTGTTCCAACTACTGTACTTCATTTTGGTGGACTGTGTGTGGTATTTTATTTATTGAATTCTTTGTTATTTGTGAATTTCCAGTTAGGGTTTGATTCAATCAATAGTAATCAGCAGTCTTAAATAAAAATATTCAATTGGGCGTTTCCCATTTTGTGTATTTTTGCATTGGGTATTTACCTAGGGTTTCAATTATCATAATAAGAAAAACAAAAAAAATCAGAATATTGCAAAATCCTAAAAAGGTATATTTCATATAACTTCTCTAATATTCATAACGTGCAAAATATTTCAGTATATGAGAATCAAAATGAACTGGGGACTTTATTTTCAACATTCTTGGGTATAGAACAATGTTATATAGCATATATGATATATTTTTTTGTTACATCCAAGAGGATGGCAAACCATCTTCTCAATCATAATTATTTTTCTTGCTCTAGGGATTTAAGTGTTTGACAAAATGATATTTTTGCTGCCCATGGAGCAGACGAGTCATTCATAAAAAGATTGTCTGGTTTCTAATTTTCATTTATCTTGTTCAATGCAGACAATATTATCTCTCGCAATGGACGTTCTTTTGTATGAGGAACATCCAGGGATTGAGCTTCGACAAAATATTGGTCGTTTAATAAATGCTATTGTTGCTGTCTTGGGTCCAGAACTTTCTCCTGGAAGCTCATTTTTCTCTCGTTGCAAGGTCTGCTGGCATTTATCATTTAATGTGGGTTATTGTAAGAGTTCTTTTTTTAAATTTGTTCAATTCATTTCCATTGCGGGTCTGCACATGGTATCCCATTCCAACCTTCTAATGTATGTTTATGGTCTAGTAATGAGTGTTTGGATGATGATATTTCTATGTATCATTGGATTAAGTGTTTAAGTTATCAGTTTTGACGGTTTCCAAAGTCATTGTTTATTGGTAATTATAAATTAATATAGAGGACTTTACGGATCTTATATTTTCTGATATATTTGCATGGAGGATAGTTTGAGACTTCATTTACTTGTAATTTTTTTCTCATTCATGCCACTTGATGCAAATTGAGGGAAAAAACTATATTGTATTTGAAATCGATGTTCACTGACACGGATTTTTGGAACAATGGCAGTCTGTTATTCAAGAGATAAGTCCAGGAGACGAACCTTCAGTACTACTTGAGTATGTATTAGTCCCTCTTGTTACATTCTGTTTTTTAAATTTTTTGTTGGCATGATACAAATATTCCGATTGATTGCACTGCTTATGTTTCCTTCTTTATTTACATGGATGAAATACTCTATATAAGAAACAGTGGAATTTATTTTTTACAAGCATATAAAATATATAATATTTGAAGCAGAGTAATAAGAGAATTGGTTCTTTTGCATGGAAACATGGTTGTATCTGCAATATTTTGTAGGCTAATTTTGTCAGCCATTTTATGTGCATTTTAATTGAGATTTTGTTGAGATAAACATGGTTGATATGAGGTTGTTAATAAGACTTTTCTGATCATGTTGTCGTACATAACATCTTTTTATCACTTGCTTCGTAGGTGTGTGCGATTCAACCAACAACTTGTACTGTTTGCTCCTCAAGCTGTTTCTGTTCACTCCCATGTCCAGACACTAAGACCAACACTTTCATCTAGACAGGTTGTTTGTCTTACAGCATAATATTGCCTATGCTTGTAATGCAAACACTAATATAAATTTCACTGGGCCTTTTCACTTTTTCTGATTACAGCCAACACTTCGGCAAGCTGCCATCTCCACTCTACGACATTTAGCTGAGAGGGATCCGGTGAGATATGATAGTTGTTTAATGTATTTATTACTACTCTTTTTCCTGTGTGATATTTCTTTCGAATGCTTAGTGGCTATGTTGTAGTCCCTAATTCTCTTGTTTTTGATGTCATTTAGTTCTTTTTACCTTTAATGTTTTCAATAAAGGGTGTGCAAAATTGAGATTCTAATGTGAGAAGAAGGAACTATTTAAGAGATAGTTTAGCAAAATTAAGCTGTAGAATACCCGATTAGTGGGCTAAGAACTTTTAGAGAGAGAGATCAGAAGTTAGATGGGATCCCACTGAAAACGGGCATGTTAATGTGAAATTTTACATGGTATCCAGAGGAAACCCAGGATCAACTGGTGGGGTTTCTGTCCTGAGAGACCTTCAAGCAATATCGCTGAAAAAGCCAAGAATAAAAAATATTCCTGTAGGAGACTATAATAATCATTCAGGACCTTAGAAATAAGAGAGGAAAGTCTTGGCAATTAGACTCTTCAATATAAGACATCATCAGATTGCTGGAAAGCTTTTACAAATTTAAAAGCACCCATTCACTGAGGGAAGGCAATACATTAGTGCAAATTCAATATTGATTATCAAATTAAATATTGATTGATCTACAATCAAATTAAAAATTGATTATATCATTTTCAATGAATCCCCCTCTTTAATTCGCGATTCATTGGTTACTGAGAGGACGTAACTGAATTCCCATGTGCCACATCCTGAATATCTTTGGAGTTGGCAAGTCTTATATGCCAAGGCAACATTCAGTGCCTTCTATTCCTGTTTGATGTTGCTTGCTGTTGCACTTGGTTTGAATCAACATCCCCCTTTTCTTCCCATGGAGTATGGAAAGGAATTTTATTGACCTGGAGCCGGACCCCAGTGATGGCATTCCTCATTCATCATTGTCATGTAACAGGAATTATGCTTCTTTCTTTATGTTATATAGCTAGTGCAAAGCCAGTTTGTTATGGATGAATATGGTGGGGTTAATAGTTTTGAAAGGCCTTCTCTTCTTTCTTCTCAGTTGCGTCTGAACTGATTTTTTATGCTATGAGCTGGTGGTTTTTGAGATTTGGTGTATGCTTTTGATACCCAGATGAGCTGCAAGAGTACAGTGATAAGTACTTCTGTTAATGGGTTAGTTTGTGAGCTTGTGTAAAATGTTTTAGAAGAAAACCTTATGAATCCTGTACATACTAGCCTCATGTTCCAAAATTCAGTGTGATTTTCTATTCAATGGGAAAGGGCAAAGTCAGTAACCTAGCTAGGCTGTGCCGAGATTGAGATTTAGTCTGATAGTCTTTGAATAGTTGTTTATGAAATTAAATCAAAAGGAAAATAAATAGCTAAGTTTGATAGGCTGCTGTGATGACCTTTGGGGTTGTTTTTCCATATCTTTATAGCATTCCGAGTCCTGTATGATTCCTTGCTGCTGAAATGTTCCTGTCGTGGTGTTTGATATGCATCAATTCTTGACCTACTGATATAATCTTGGAAAGAAAAAGAGCCTCATGCTGATTGCTGTTTTAGTGAATTTTGATTGATATTTTCTCGAGTATTAGGATTTCATATCAACTGAATCACAATCTGCAAAGTTAGAAGTCTAATAGGGCATGTAAAAACAGTGTACAGGCAATTTCCAGATTCCAGTTTATAGTTGAACACAATTTGATGTTGTCAGTACAGACTGCTCGTGTTTTGCAGAAGTAATTTCTAGTGTAGTATTTGCATCAGGGAGGACGAAAAGTGCTGAAATTTAGGTCAAAAAAAGTGGTCAGATTCCAGATATTCAGTTTTGAGTGCAGACAAAAGAGGATTGTAAGTCATTTTAACACTCAGATTATAGATTTTTTTTTAAAAAAAAAAATTCTGAGTCCAAGGTAAAAATATTTTGTGATTAACTGTTACAGCATTTAATGATTAAGTGGACTTAATTGACCCTTAGTTCATCTTGGTAGTTAATTAAATAATAATAATATATTATTTATAAAATGAGGTGAAGACCTCGTGAAGATAAATAATAATATTATATTTGTATAATACTTACTATTGTTATTAAATGGTTTTCGGGATGGTTGGACCTATTGGTTGCAACGGTCGCCTCTCTTCACATTTTATTATAAATAGGGTTTTAGCCCTATTGTGAGTTACGGTGAATTATTATCTCATTCGATCTTACTAGAGTGATTTCAAAAGGCTTTGTGAAGGTTATTGAGAGGAAGTAGGAGAAGAAGTTTATGTATAGGGTAAATTGGGTTTCTCAAATATATGAATAATCATCACTTGTGGGTTTTTTTACCTCTTGGAGGTTTTCCCATCTAATTTCTATGTCTCTGTGTATAAATGATCTGTGTGCTTTGCTTATTAATTATGTACCTAGATCTGCACATTATATTATTGTAAATCTTAGCATGGAATCATAGTTTGGGATACAAAGTTGAATTTGCAAGCCTTGGAGTGATTCATTGATCTGTGGAGGATTCAAACATCTCAATTAATATTTTTTTCTTCATATATTCAAGCCTGTACAGAACTGAGATGCCATAGAGGCAGATTATATTTTTGGATGACTTTTGGGAGGCCTGGTTCAACATCCTAGAGCCTTGAATCTTCATACATATTAGTTTCAAGCCACTAGAAATCAACCAATTTTCATTTTAAAAAGATTTTGAGCAGCTTGGTTTCTTTGTATGACCTATGCAAGGAAGAAAATCAGATTTAATTTGTTTGTCTTTCTTCAAGATATTTGTTGCTCTGTGAGGTCGTCTAATTCATATTTAAGCATTCTAAAACTAAAATCAAAGCTTGAGATGCATCCTTTAAGTGTTTGAAAATTTCCTTGAGCCTCTTCAACACCATAGTACGCTGCCCTGTGGGCTGAAATAAATTATTTCCTTGATCAAAATTCAATTTTGAAGGCATCTTTGGGCATCAGGGGGAAAAAATTAGAAGTTTGGCAAAGTTTCATGCTGTTTAGATGCTTGTACATATTCCTGTGTTGTCCAAACCATCTATAGGCCATTCTTTTCCAAAAAGCTTTTAAAGGTAAGTTTTAAAGTTTGGATATTTGTTTTTTAAATAAATTCTATTAAAAACTAAATTTCCACATGAAATTCTAGGTCCTACCATATACGCGTGTTTTATTGTCACAAAAATTAAAATGCTTGTTTATGTTTTTACATGCACAGTAAATCAGATTTTAATATATATATATATATATATATATATATATATATATATATATATATTATTTTACAATATTAAAAAATAAGCTTTAGATATTAATTAGTGCATATCAATTCTTAAGCAAACTTGTTAGATGAATCTGGGGACCTTATTTTACTAAAAGCTTGTCACTAGGGAGATCCTATGCTCAAAACTCCCTAAATCAACTTTTTGATTTGATTTTTTGAATTTGGTCCAATTTAGTATACTTTGAATTTCTTTGGTTTACGTGCCAAGTTTCATGCATTCAAAACCCTAGTTGACCTATTGATCTTGTTTCAACATTTCGACCTAGTGAATGTTTTGTCGAGTATGGTCATGTAACGAGTCGATCTCTAAGTTTTAGCACATTCCAGACGCATCTACGTAGTCCATTTTGTGTTTTTAAGCCTCTTATTATTTTTTCCAACTTTTTTCAATAGTGTCTAGGTAATTATTCTGAGTGTAACTCTTTCGACACCTAGTTTAGAACAACTCTAGTTCAATTTTTTGCATTTTTAAGCATCTAATTGGAAAATTAATTATAATTGCAGTTGTGATTTATTTTATTATACAAAAATAATATAAAAACTCATTAAAAGGTTATATTTATCAATTGTTTTTAGATTAGTGTATTTTTGTGACACTTGCAATACCTTATTTTGTTGAAAACTTTTGCAATATTCTTGCATTGTCTACTATTAATTTGAACAATTATTGTGTGTTTTCATTTGCAATTTGTTTTTACTACCAAATAAAGTTAAATTCACATTAAAAAGGGTTTATTTTAAGCATTTTTTTTACTGTCATTTTTAAAGGGAAGTTATGGCTTTGCCTAACTGTTTACTAAATAAATCACAAATGCTTAATAGTTCTAACTATAATCTATGAAAAATTCATGTTAAAGTGGAATTTATGGCTTGGAAGTAATGGAATA
Organism: Torreya grandis; assembly: GCA_037957365.1. NCBI lineage: Eukaryota > Viridiplantae > Streptophyta > Pinopsida > Cupressales > Taxaceae > Torreya > Torreya grandis. The sequence continues at coordinate 4,748,015 of JARHVA010000242.1, forward strand.
TTGTCGTTGGGATTGAAAAAGCTCTGTTGGGATGACATGTTATCCCTGAACTTTCAAATGCATTTCAATAGAAATCGTAAGAAGCCATGCCAATTATCTTGTGGAGTGATAAGGATGAATTCCTACTTAATATCGGCAATCAGGAGTCTTCTAGTGATGTTTAAAAACTCCTTGAGTGTATGCATGAGGGCACTCGTCTCTCAAAGATTATTAAATTGTTTTCTGAATTACTGAATACACCTATGAAAGGTGATGAAAAGTTTGTTAATTTTCTTGCTAAAATTTAAAATATTAAAGCTCAGTTAGATGGTTGTAACTGTAATTTGATTCAAGATCAATTGCTTTATTTTATTATTCAACGTAACATTCATGAATTTTTTTTCAGTTTTATTTCTATTCTGAACTCCAATACTAAATAGAGCAAGATATCTCAGACCTCACTACCCTATCAACTCTTTTGATTCAAGAAGATCAAGTGATGTTTTATTTTGATTCTAAAGAGAATGCCACTTAGGTATTTCTCGCTCTTAACCCTATTTCTGAGAACAATAGAAACCATAAACCTAACTTTAATTCTGCTAAAGGCAAAGACGGGAACAAGAGATCTGGTAATAAGAATCATAAACTTAAGTTAAATGAAAATTGCAATCTATGTAGGAAATTTGGTCATAGAAGGGAAACATGTTATAAAAACAAGGATAGAGTTAACAATCAATCTTCTAAGAGTAACATAGGGAAGAAATCTAATTAAAACAAATAGAAGAATCAAAAGTCTAATCGAAATAACAATCATGATCAGAAGTCGAATGTTATTGCTTTATATGCTGTTTTATTTGTTTCAAATGAGAACGAATGGATTCTAGATAGTGGTGCATCACACCATATGATTTACTTATCTAATATTTTGTGTAATTCTAGAGATGTCTCTAAAAAGATTTATTTATGAGATAATTCATTTTTAAAAGAAACTAAGCAAGGAAAGACAGTTTACAATTGTTGTTACTAATAATGTTTTCTATGTACCTAAGCTTAAGCAAAAATTGCTATCTTGTTCTCAATTTTTGAATGATAATTTCATTGTAACATTGCTTAAAGATGGTCAATTAAAAATCAATTTGGTTATTTGATTGTTGAAGCTGTTCAAAAGAATGGATTATATTTTTTAACTGTTTCTTCTACATGTTTAATTTCATCGCATAATAAGAATGAATTTTGATTATGGCATAAAATATTAGAATATGTTAATTTTAGAAGTTTATATGATGTCTTCTCATAATCTTGTTGTTGGTTTACCTTCTATCTCTTTTCATCATAAAACTTGTGAAGGTTTTTTATGTGGTAAATAATATACTGATCTCTTTTACAAGAATCACGATGTGAATTTCTCTCATCCTCTAAAATTAATTTATAGTGATGTTGCAGTTCCTCTTGAATTTTTATCTCTAAATGATTTTTTTTATGTTGTTACTTTTATAGATATTATACTAGAATGATCTAGTTATATTTCATTAAAAAATATCTGAAGTGTTTTTTAAATTTAAGGAATTTAAAGTTATTGTTGAAAATGTTTTTAATTTTTTTATTGAGAAATTAATATCTGATAATGGTGGTGAATACATTAGTAAAGGGTTTGATTTTTTTTGCATTAATTGTAATATTCAAAGAGAACTAAAAAAACTCCCTATTCTTCTCAACAAAATGGTATTGTTGAAAAGAAAAACCACACCATTATAGAAATGGCTAGAACAATGTTGCATTCTTATGAGCCAAAGCCATGAATATTGTTGTACATATTCCTAAGTTTCTAAGTTTTAATGGGTTGTAGCCATAAATACTATTGTACTTATTTCTAAGTTCCTAAGTTTCATATGGATCAAAGCCATGAATATTGCTGTATATATTCTGAATAGAGTCTCTACCAAAGCTTTGCATCTTTCTACTTGTTTAGAAATGTGATTTAAAAAAAACTCAGTGTGATTCATCTTAAGATATTTGTAGTCCGGTGCTATCTTTGTTCTTAAATTTAAAAGAAAAGAGCTTGATCCCACTTCTTCTTACATTTTTTGTAGGTTATGGAGGTAAGATAAAAGGTTTAAGAGTATATGATCCATCTAAACGTTAGATCATTGATAATAATGTTCTTATTTTCGAAAAATCTTTTTGTGAGCTCTTTATGGAACCTCCTGAGTTTCATATTCAGTATAAAAGAATTAAATGAACAGAATCCCTAATTCAATTTTTTAGTATTAATAATCTTAATAAATTAACTAGGAGTCAACATTTTTATCATGTCTTAATGACTATGTATGAATGTGAACTTCAATATTTTGAAGAAACCATTCAAGATGATAGATGTAAACTTGCTATGCAAGTTGAGTTCAATGCCTCAATTAAAAATCAAACTTGGAATTTTGTTCCACCTCTGCCTAAAATACATATTTTTAGTTATAGGTGGCTTTATAAAATTAAGTATAATTCAATTGGTAAAATTGATAAGTTTAAATCAAGATTGGTTGTTCGTGGGTTTGCTCAGAAACTCGAGATTGGCTATGTTGAAACCTTTACTCCTGTAGCAAAAATGAGTACTATTAGATTACTTATTGTTCTTATAGCCCGAAATTGTTTGGTTATCTACCAAATGGATGTAAAAAATGTTTTTCTAAATGGTGATTTAGAAGAGGAAATCTATATGACCCAGTCTAAAGGTTTCACTGACCTCAACAAAGAACATTATGTGCGTAAGTTAAACAAATCTCTATATGGTTTAAAACCAGCTCATCGAGCTTGGTACTCTAAAATTACTTTTTTTTTAAAAGAATTAGGTTTCTCTAACAACTATTCTGATAATGATCTATTTGTTAAAATTAAAAATGGTCATGTTATCTTAATTGTTTTATGTCTGGTGATTTAATTGGTTTAACTCATAAATATAATAATAAATTAAGTCAAATGTTTGAAATGACTGATTTAGACATTTTGCATCATTTTTTAAGAATGATTATATTTCAAGATAAACATTTTATTGTTGTATTATAATCTCAGTATGCACATAATCTTTTTGTTAAGTTTAATATGTTTGATTGTAGATCTATATCTACTGCTATTGAAGTTGGGGTAAAACTTGATCCAAACCCTGCATGTGAAAAAACTAACCCTACTTTGTATAGACAACTTATTTGTAGTTTGATTTATCGAACTATTACTAGCCCAAATATTTTGTATGCTATTGGTGTTGCTTCTAGATTTATGCATGGTTCATATTTGGATCATTCAAAATTATTTAAATGTATTCTTCGTTATATCAAACACACTATTAGTTTTGGTTTACTTGACTCTTCCATCGATAATGTTAAATTATATTGTTATTATAATGCTAACCATGTTGGTGATACTATAGATCACAATTCTACTTTTGGATGTGTTTAAGTTTGGTGTGCTACCACTTGGAGCAGTAAAAAGAAACCTACTATCTCTATCTTTTCTACTGAAGTAGAGTACATAAGTGCTATGGAAGTTACCAAAGAAGCCATGTGGTTGTGAAGGTTGTTGGGAGCATAGAATCAAATCTTGGCGATTTCTCATCGTTTCTCGACAGATTTTGTTGTATACTAGCTTGCTGAGATACTGGGCTCTATCTTGTGAGACGAGAAGCCTTGATTTTTTTGGCAATTTTTGCCAAGAAATCTCAATGATTGTCTCATTTCTTGGATACCAAAACAAAATCGATGCATCAAAAATTAAAGGTAAACTACTGAATGTTTATCGCGATTTGTCATTCTTCTTTTGCACAAGCCACAAACAGTATTGCTAAGTGAAAATAAAAAAATGTACCCTCATATTAGTATTTTACAGTCATCTCATGCATATTACACTGCCCACTGCCCTCATTCAAGTTGCAAGTTCACCGCCTGACGCTAAACCCTACTTTGTGCATAGCCTCTACGATTTGAACTTCGGGGCCCATTAAAATTTTGAAGTTTGAAGTTTAACTTCGTAGTTTGTAATATTATTTTGTAGCTTGACACTTCATAGTGAGAATCGATTGACTATTGACACTTCATAATGAGAATCGATTGAGAATCAATTGGTCTATTATATTATAGTCTGCTGGACTATGAATAGTGATAGGGCTATTGGTTGCGGACTTATTGCTGGTGTAGCTTGTATATACTTTATACTATAACTGTATATTATATAGTATATACAGTATACAATATAATAATACATATTCTTTGCTTTGAATGAGTGTGAACCGACACTGCTATTTTATAGTACTGCTATTTGGCAAGCTACAATATACAATTGAAGGTTGAAAGTTGAGATTGAGAATGAGTGACTACAGTGCACAAGTGACTACTCCACTGAGAGTCTGGCAACTTGCAACACACAACGTACATCAGAGTTAGATTCTAGGTTTTTTTTACAAAAAATTCATTATCTTTCTAATTTTTAATATAAATTTTAAAATTTGAAATTTTCTATCAATAATCATGATCATTGAAATTTTATTTCTAGATTCCAGCTATATATAAATTTTACATGTAGTTATATTTAAATTTTAAATTCTAAAAGACTAAAACATGTATATGTTTTTAAACAGGGTTCAAGTTTGTTGTTTGAAAATGGTATCGGGATCAGTATCTAGTTCATGGGTCCATTCGCAACGAGCTTAAGTCTTACGGCCCTAGTTGGAAGCATTGTGAATGGGCGGAGGACAACTGTGTAATATGCAGCGGAGGATAACTGTGTAATATGCAACTATTGTGGGATGAAGATGAATGGAGGTGTTTCTCATTTGAAAAACCACATTGCATGGTTGAGAGGGAATGACGTGGCAATGTCAAATCAAACACCACCTAAGGCTCAAAGATAGTGGGTTGCTTACATTGCAGTGAATGCGAAAAAAATCAAAAAAGGAGAGGAAAGCCAATGCATTTGCACTCCTAATTAGTAGGACAATGAGAAATAATAGTGACATTGAGGGTCATTCTATTACTCCAACTCCACCATATCATCGTCAAGGACGAGGATCATCCATTAGTGATAGTTCAATTGCTTTTTTTGTTCCTAGAAGTAGCCCTAGGTCACAACTTTCGTTGGAAGGTACCGCTTGGAACCAAGAATTGAAAAATGAAGCGAGGTAGTTGCAACAATTTTTTGGTACTACAATAACGTTCCTTTTAATGTGGCAAAAAGTTCATATTGAGAGAATTTGGTCATTGCATTGATCGTTGTCGGGAAGAGGTTAAAAGCTCCTACGCATGACTTGAGTGGCCCGTTGTTAGAGGATTCTATGAGACATACACAAGCCCTTGTAGAAGATCAAAGAAAATATGATAGAAAAAGAGGTACACCATGTTATCTGATGGGTGGACGGATGGGAAAAATCGTACACTGATTAACTTTCTAGTGGCTTCAATTGAGCAATTGGTCTTCTTGAAGTCAATTGATGCCTCTCATCAAGTAAAGACAATAAACACTCTATGTGACAAGTTGGATGAGGTGGTGATGCAAGTAGGTGTGCAAAATGTTGTTAAAGTTGTGATAGACAACCCGACTGCATATATAGCAACAGACAAACTTATTGAGGAGAGACACCCTACATTTTTTTGGATCCCTTGTACAGCCCATTGCATTGATCTTTTGCTTAAGGACATAAAACAGATTTCATGGGTGAATAAGTGGTTGATGAGGGTAGAAGTATCATCAAGTTCATCTACAATCACACTTGGGTGCTACAGTTGATGAGAGAGCACACCAATGGAAAGGAGCTTGTGTTGTTGGGAGTCATGATTCATCACAAATTTTCTCACATTGCAGAGCATTGTGGGCTTACTAGCATATCTTAAGCAGATGGTGGTGAGTGATCGGTGGGTGCGGTCTCCCTATGCTAAGGAGGAAGGGGTAAAGCTTGTGAAGACCATTTTTGATGAGGTCTTCGTGAAGCGCATGGAGGAAATCATTAAGATAATCTTAAAGGCTTAAACTTAATTTTTATTTTTATTTATCATTTATTTGTTATAATTTTTTCTTAATTTTCATTTCAAATTTATGTATTATTTTGTTATAGGTGTCAGAGCCTTTGGTTTGAGTTTTACAGTTGGTGGATGGGGATAAAAATCCAATGGGTTATTTGTATGAGTCCATGGACGTGGCCAAGGAGGCCATAGTCAAATATTATGGGCATAACTAAAGAAAATATGAACCCATATGACGCATAATTGATCATAGATGGAACAAGACACTCTCTCGTCATTTTCATGCAGCAACCTACTATTTGAATCCTAAGTTTTTCTATTCTGACTCATGTAAGGTCGATGAGGAGGTTATTGGTGGCCTCAATACATGTGTAGAGAGGATGATCCCTGATGATGAGATTAAAGATGGAATGATTGATGAACTATAGATTTACAAGAATGCAATGGGAAGACTTTTTTCTTCGGCTCTATGCATTAAAAGAAGAAACACCTCTCAACTAGATAAACTATAAAAACAAATTGAGGCATTTGTTTATTCTTTCTATTAGACTTCTTTCATTTTCAAGCCTAGTTGACTTACAAAATTGTAAATTTTCTTTTTGCAAATGTGTGGTGGGAAGATTATGGTGCAAAAATACCAAATATTCAAAAGCTTGTCATTCACATTTTGTGTCAACCATGTAGCTTTTCTATGCGTGGACGCAATTGGAGCATGTTTGAAGTTGTTCACACAAAAAAACACAATAGGTTGACGACACAATGCCTTAATGACCTTGTTTTTGTGCGATAAAATCTTTGTTTTTGCGTGAGACAAGTGAAGGGGCGAGATAACTATGATGCTATTGACTTGGATGAGATCGATCCATATGATGACTGGATCATTGATGATGCAGAGTCAAAGCCCATGTTTATAATGGAGGAGATTGCATATTTAGAGAGGGAGGAGAAAAAACAATAGCATTTGGGGTAGTAGAGGTATCAGGAGGTGTTGGTGAGGATCTAGATGATACATTTGGCTTTGCTGACGATGTTGGCATTGAAAAGGAAGAAGTTTTACCTTCCACTTCCATTAGGCAACCACATCAAACTTATTCTAAGTGCTAGAGATGAAGGATTATATGTATATTTGATATTTCATGACTTTATGAGCATTGTAGTTTGTAACTTTGTAGTTTGTACTTTGAGGTTGTAGTTCGCAACTTTGTAGTCTTGTTACTATTGTACTCTTTTTTGATAGTACATTGATAGAAAACATACTTATGGGCCTATGGCATTCTCTACATTCATTTTTCATGTCATTTAAGAATGTTTTACATCTAATTTAAGTTTATTTTATGAATTTATGTGTTTTTTAAAGTAGCGATAAAGTTGATGAAAAATGTCAAGAAATCACTGAGATTCGAGAATTGGTTCAAATTTTGCCCTTTTGAGAAATCATTGAGAACAAGATTTTGAACTATGGTTGGGAGAATTTCATTTGGATGTTTCTCACAGTACCATCCTTCATTGTAATAACCAAAGTTGTATCATTCTAGCAAAAATTTCAGTGTAGGACCAATGGACTAAACATATTGAAGTTCATGTGCATTTTATCTGAGAGAAAGTCCTCAATGGTGATATTGATCTATAGTTTATCCTACGGATGAACAAGTGGTAGATATTTTTACAAAACCACTTGGTGCTACCAAGTTCTGTCAGTGTCATGCAATGTTGAGCCTCTCAGAGTCGCCATTGAGAGGGAGTGTGCATGACAGTGTTACTTCTTAATGACCATGTGTTACTTCTCTATATACTTATTCTCATTGTAAATTATTGTAAACTTTGTGTAGAAGTTATGTAATTTAAATAAACTTCGTGTGAAAGTTTTACTTTTGTACCCCATACATAAAAACATACTTTGTAATAGAGGTCCTTATTATAAATTGCTACAAATATACCTTGTAATTATTCCTGAGAAACTGTGAGATGTAGTCTTATGATCATGCTATCTTAAACTTACTTTCAAGTAGTTTATGAATTATAATTCTTTTTGTTCCAAAAGTGATATTTTGCATGATGAAAGTTCTTAAATCCTTCAACTATGTATATAGTATAATTCTTTTTTAAGGTGACTGACTTTTATCTCCAGTTAGCATTAAGGGGAGTGTTAGAGCATTTAATGACTAAGTGGGCTTAATTGACCTTTAGTTTACCTTGGTATTTAATTAGATAACAATAATATATTATTTATTAACACGAGGTGAAAACCTCGTGAAAATAAATAATAATAGTATATTTGTTTAATACTTACCATTGCTATTAAATGGTTTTTGAGATGGTTGGACTCGTTGGTTACAACGGTCATTTTCCTTCACATTTTATTATAAATAGGGTTTTACCACTATTATGAATTATGGTGAATTATTATCTCATTCGATTTTGTTCAAGTGATTTCAAAAGGCTTTGTGAAGGTTATTGAAAGGAAGTGAGAAGGAGAAGTTTATGTATTGGGTAAATTGGGTTTTTCAAAAATATGAATAATCATCACTTGTGGGTTTTTTATATCTTGGAGGTTTTTCCACCTAATTTATGTATCTTTGTGTATAAATGATCTTTGTGCTTTGCTTATTAATTTTGTATCTATATCTGCATATTATATTACTATGAATCTTATCATTAATGGCCAATATTCAAAATTTGGTTCTACCAGAAACACATAAATTAACTGATCATAATTATAATGTTTAGAGTCATAAGATTTTAACAATTGCAGAAATTGTGATTGTGATAAAATCATTCTTAGCAATCAAGCAAGACCTATATCTAATTTTGCTAATTATAACAAATGTCATAACGAGTCGTTATTGAAATTGTATGTGTCAGATGACATAATTCTTGAGGTTCGGAATGCCATCAAGGCAAGTGTGCTTCATACCAATTTGAAAAATAAGTATCAAGCTTTAGAGAAAGTACAAAGATGTTTGATGATGAGTCCCTATTAGAACATGTTCTTTGGATAAAAGATTTCTGAGACCAACTCCCTGCCATTAACGAAAAGGTGGATGATAACAACATGATCACTCTTGTTCAGAACAACACGATGCCCTCATATGAATCTTTTGTGGAAGTGTTACACTTGATGCTTGGAAACCATATCATGAAATTTGATCAGGTTAGGTCTTATTTGATGTAGAAGAAACGTAGACAGACACAAGCAAATGAGTCTAGTGTTGGCCATGCAGAGAGTGCATTTGTTGCTAAGTCGAAGGTGAATTGGAAACATATCCTTGTTGACACATTTTATAAGTACCAGATGAAGTGATTTTATTTTCATAAGGTTGGGTATTTCAAAAAAGATTGTAAAAAACGACAATATGCATTTTCCCAAAAAAATAGTCAAGCGGAAAATGTGGTAGCAGTTGAAAAAGAATGAGATTCTGAGAAAGAGTATGTCCACGTGGCATTATACTCGAATGCTAGTGCTACTAGTTGTTGGTTCATTGATTCCAGCGCATTTAAACATTTCACATGTTGTAAGGATTTGTATGTCAAATTTACTACAAGTATAAACTTTTTTGTTTTAATTTCATTCACTAATAGTCAGTCACATGTAGTAGAAGGGATAGAAGATATTTTCACAGTATTGAATAATGCTAGAAAAATCAAAGTAAGAAATGTTAGGTATGTTCCTAGCATAAATATGGATATCTTGTTTGTTAGTCAATAAACAAAAAATCCCAACATTGTTGTACATTTACCCAAGTTATAGTGTAGTGTGTTCGATATAAAACCTGACAGAGTAATTGCTATAGGTATTGGGCGAGGTGGCTTGTATAGGCTTGTTGAACCTGCCATAGTCAACATAAATGTATGTGTGGAGGGAGACGTCACCATATATGATGTGTTGGAGGATGAAGTTCTTCATAGACTTTATGACCTACTCCAATCAACTTACATGCGTTACTTGTGGAAGGAATATCCACTACAAAGGATGTGGAGTAGGATGCAATTCCTTAATTTCAGTCAAATACACAGATAGTTGTGTAGAAGGATGAAATGCTTTTGTCAAAGGCACTAGCTCAGAGAAACTGAAACAAGGTTGTTATTTTAGCAGAGCATGGTCATTTTGCTTTCATTTTTGACCTTTGTATGGTACTTGAACTTCCAATTAAACAACCCACTATATGCAAATGGGTGGACAACATTGGTACGTTGGATAAGTACATGACTCATCTTGTTGAGAAAGGTTTTTCTCAACTGGAAGGAATAGATGAGGAGATGGTTTCTTCTCCTATTGTAGAGTTGGTTTCTACTCCAACTGCTATTGCGGAGTTAGTTTTTAGTCCTATTGAAAAATGGTAACACTTTGGTTTTTTCTTTCGTCGCAGCTCAATTTGGTTTCCTAAATGAAGTTTTGGACGAGGTCTACATTGTGCAGCCTGAATATTTTTAGGCATCTAGTAGTGATCATCAGGTTGATTAAGTCCCTGTATGGACTTAAACAAGCTCCACAAGCTTGGTATACTAATATATTTTGTTTGATCAAACATCTCCCAGATTTTGGATTCAAAACTATCGATATTAGGTTGAATTTATCAGCTAATGATAGTTCATCATTGGTCAATGAATCATCCTACAAAGAATTGGTGTACAACTTGATACATCTTATGTTCATGACGGGATCTTTTTTTGTTGTTGGCTATCTTTTTCAATTTTTGTCTAAGTCAAAGCTCCTACATCGGACAATACCAGAATTTTAGAAGACTACATGTTTCATGTTAATATCTAAAGAGCAGTGTATAAATGTAATGACTAAACTCTTTGGTCCCACTTTATTTGCAAAATTTTGAGACAAACTTAGAGTAGTCTCTGACTTAGTCATTAAGGGAGGGCTTTAAAGGTACAAATTAGTTGTTAGTTAACCATTAATTAATGGTTGGTTGTCAACCTTCCCAACTGCTGTAACCTTTGTTGTGCTTAATAAAAAGATAGACACCCAAGTGTGAGTGTTGTATGCCTTCTAGTTTCTCCTCATTCTTTCAACATTCATATTGCCTAGTAGTTATATCCTTGCCTATCTGCTTTTTAAATGAATATCATGGTGGAATCGATGTTGATTTGGCTTTGGATTGATATGATAAAATTGGCTCTATTTTTGTCTACTGTTGTTTTAGATGAGATATCACTTTCTCAACCTAGCAGGATGATTGTTGTGCAATTTGTAAGTACTAGTTTGATTTGAATTTTTTTGGCTATAGCCCCTGCTTTAGTCACAGTTTCAATCAGTAGATGGTGGCTCATGGAAACTTAGAAGTCCTGTGTTGTACTTCTATTTATACTGTGTTTTTGTTTCTATGGATGACAAAGTAATAGAATAACAATAACCTGACTTAGAAGAATTAAAAAATCTGGTTTACGTAAAATCAAAATTTCCTTTTTTTTTTAGAAATTTAACTTACATCTTCTGATCAGTCAGTTGATAATAATTAGCATCCTGACTGAATCAGTGACGAAGACATGAGAAACTTCAGATGGTGATGTTGAAAGAATTTAATTGATTTGTATGTATGGTTGGGATTATTTGTTCCAGGAAGTTGTTTGATATTGGTATGCGGAACAGGAAGAAAGTTGTTTAATGAATTGAGGATCCATGGAATGATATGGGTTAGTGCTTTCGAAGAGAGTACTTGCTATCCTGTTGATGGTGAATGCTTGATGTATTAATTGCTTGGCAAGCAAAGTCAGTTGTTGAGAATTTGCTGGCAGCTCCTCACTAAAGCTGGCACTCAGCAACTCAGAGGTGCTTTTTTGAAATTGTAAAATGAATATAATTAATTTTTTCCAATCAGGCCTTGGGTTGCCTGTGAGGCTTTTCAGGTTGAGGACCCTATCCCCATTTTTTATCCAATAAAAAAAAAATTAGCTGTAGAGAGAAATAAATTATATTATATATTCACAAATGAATAAATCAAGCCAATGGACTCAGAAAGTACAATCAGCTATAAAAGAGTACTAGGGTAAAGAGACCGTAGGTTATTAATGTTAACTAAACACAAGACACTGGAAAGGTGTATAAAACAAGAGGCGGTAAACTTATAGAGATTGGTATGTATTAGCCTTTTTAATATCCTAAGTCACCACTTCTGTTTGAATTTCATGTTTTGCAAATGAAAATTTTGGTAAAAAAGTCTTGAAGGTCTGATCAACATTAAGCGGATTGTGCAAAATTAGTCAGAAATACAAGCTTCAAAAGAAACAACTTATTTCTTCTTTACAGACCTAATTTTGAAAAACATAAATCTAATTTTTATAAACTAATTTAATTCCTTTTTATGATAACATCATGAATTTAATTTTTAATGCATGTCTTGGGGCTACTTTTGTTGAGTAATTTGGATAAATACAAGATCTTTGGCTTGAAAAAATTAGATCGTTAACTAAATAGAAAGTGGGATTTAAAATGTCCTTGACATTATACAATTAAAAGGTGTAAAAGTAATGTGCCATTTGAAGAGGCTGATGTTTTTGAAAGACAATAAGTTGGCATTATTCTTCTTTTTGATAGAGCTATACTCATAGTTCAAAAACTTGTACTTGACAATCACTCGGCGGGCCAAAATTTTGACTTGAACTCATGACTCAAAAACACTTGGCATTTACATTGCAAATTTTCCGCTAGTTAAAAAACATATAAAATTTATACAATGAACTTAAATTACACGTAAAGCTTTGTTAAAAAGCATGAGGAATGAATGTAGAGAATGTACGAGTATTTTTTATATTAGTTTAATACCATAAAAGAGTACAATGCTCAGTTTTAGACCAAAAATGAGTACAATGCTCATCAATGCCACATAATATCATCTCCTACTCCTTTTACTCATTTTTTGTGCCCTTGAAGTGGAAGGGTAAAGATTCATTTTCTAGAACAAAATCAACTACAAACATATCATCGTCACCAACCCCTCTTGATGCTCTTGCTTTGGCCTCTAATTTCGTTCCACTCCCTCCCTCTCCAAATTTGCAATCTCCTCATTAAACATGGGCTCCTCCGCATCCTCAACAAACCAATTTGGGTATCGATCGATATCATCCAAGTCAATTACATCAAGTCTCTCTTGCCCCTCCACCTGTCTCACACAAAGACAAAGATTATATCACACAAAAAATGGGTTATTGAGGCACCGCATTGTCAACTTGTGCTTCTTAATATGAATGGCCACAAACATGCTTCAATTTCATTCACACCCAAAAGAGATACATAGCTAGCACATGTGGATGGATAGGGTTTGAAGATTTGGTGTTTTTGCACCATAATCTTTCCACCAAAAATATGCAAACAAGACATTTATATCATTGTAAGTCAACTAGGCTTGCAATTTTTAAATAATTATAGTATTTACGAGTAATGAGACTACAATAAAATGAATCAATTTGTTTTTACTTGGCTGTTGGGACATTCTCCTTTGAATGTATAGACTTGAAGAAAAGAGCCTCCCCTCTATAGTCTTGTAAATTTGTAACTCATCAAGAATTGTGTTTGTGGTGGATTTTTCAGGGATCATCCTATCTATGCACATGTTGAGGCCATCCATAACTTCCCCATTGGCTTTAAATGAATCGGAGAAGAAAAAATTTGGTTTCAAGTAGTAGGTCGCTACATATATGTCGGTTGAGTTGCTTGTTCCATCTCTAATCAATTATTTGCCAAATGGGTTCATATTTTATTATATTTTTCCCGTAATGTTTCACTATGGCGTCCTTGGCCCTTTCCATGGTTTCATAAAGATAACCCATTGGGTTGTTCCCCTCATTCACCAAGCATAGAACTTCGATTAAAAGCTCCGACACCTAAAAAAATAACATGCAATTTAAAAATTAAAATAAAGAGAAATTTGAACGAAAAAATTTATATAAAATAAATGATAAATAAAAAGCAGTTAAATTTAATGTTACGTTTAAATTCTCCTCTGTGTTCTTTGCAAACACATCATGAAAATTAATCTTTGCGACTCTTTCCCTTTAAACTTTCCTACAAAAGGGATATTCTAGTCACTGTGTGCTTACAAACATCTTGCTTAAGCGCTGTTATTGAGGCTGTAGTGCATTGCAATATGATGAAGGTTGTGGTGAATCATGTGACTTCCAAGTGCACAAGCTCCTTTTCGTTTATGTGTTCCCTCATCAAGCGTAACACCCAAGTGCGATTCTAGATTTATTGTGATATTTTTGGCTTCCTCACCCACACTTTTTAGTCATATAATTTTTCCTATGTTCTCAAATAGGAGATCAATGCAATGGGCTAAACAAAGGCTCCAAAATAGTGCAGGGTGACTCTCTTCGAGAAGTGTCCTTGTTGCTACATATGTTGTTGCATTGTCATGACAACTTAGATGAAATTCTCCTTGCCCACCTCCATGACCACATTATCCAACACATCATACAAAGTATGCATTTTTCACTTGGCAGGAGGCATCAATTGACTTCAAAGACATCCATTGCCCACTTGAAGCCACTAGAAAGTTTATCAAAGTGTGGTTTCTTCCATCTTTCCACACATTAGACAAAATACTACAGCCTTTTTTGTGCCATATTTTTTTTTCTCATTAATTATCACCAACATATTTTTTACACTGTTCAACAATGGAACCCTCAAAGCATTAGGAGCAGGTGCCTTTAACCCCTCCTCGACAACGGTCAATGCAATTACCAATGTCTTCCATTATGGATTTTTCGCAACATTGAATGGTATGTTATAATACCAAAAATTTGTATTAGTGGCCGTCACTTCATTATGTTTTTTTCAGTTCCAAGCAGTGCCTTCGAGCAAATATTTTGCACTAGGAGTATTGCGTGGAACAAAGAAAGTCCTTGTGAACCCGAACTGTCTCTAGTGGGTGAGCTCTATCCCAGATCACTTGGGCCAATAAAAGAGGTTGCTAAGTCATTAAAATCATGGGGTAATTCATTACCAATGCAATTGTTGTAGTTCTCTTTTTATTTTTATTTATTTTTTTCATTTTTTTCTTCTCATAAAGAGTAAGTACAACATTCATAACTCTTGTAACCCGAGGCTCCATTTTGTGGCACAATAGCACTTATTTCCCTGGGATTTGTGCTCTTTTTATTTTATTTTTATTTTTTCATTTTTTTCTTCTCATAAAGAGTAAGTACAACATTCATAACTCTTGTAACCCGAGGCTCCATTTTGTGGCACAATTGCACTTATTTACCTGGGATTTGTCCAAGGTGGTATTTGAGGTGTTTGACACCAACTCTCATAAAAAACCCCCAATAATAGTATATGCTAGTTTTATGCTCCAAACCCTCTGCACAGTGCTACTAAGCAGGATCATCAAACTCCCTACTAGTACAGCTCCCCATGGCTGAACCAGATTCCATTCTTGTATATCACTATAAATTGCTAAATGCAAATTACAAGTGCAAACTTATAAAACAAAGAAAAAAATCTTTTAAAACCCTGTTTCCTAGTGCGTATCAAAGAAAGATCTAGAACAATTTGGGAAAAATCCAAAAATAAATAAATAAAAAATTTCAAACCGGAAGGCATAAAAGGGGAAAATTTTCAAAATCAAAAATAAAAAATAAATATGAATCTTATAGTCTTGCCTCTCAAATCCCTATCAAAATCCATCAAATTTGATGGAAATTGCTTTGTAACAATTGGGAAATGATAAGATTTGTTTTAGCAAAGCAAAGGCAACAAAAAAATCATTCGCAAAAGTGCAAATGACGTATTTTTTGCAAGAACTGTTATTATTTAACACAAGGTGAGTTTTTAACTCGCCTTGCAAGTAGTTGTACAGTTTCTCGGCGAGCAAAAAATAGATGATTTTCCAACGAGTACCTGCCATTTTCCACGAGTTTTAATTCAATGGTTGTACTCTATGCTTGTTATTTTGGTACCTAGGAAAGTATCTATGAATACCATAAAATGAAGAATCATAGGGTCACGAGGAGAGAGGGATAGATTGATATTGGGCTGGGGAGTGGGGTCGCAATTTAAAAAACAAAATGGGTATTAGGGTGCTAAGAGACACCATCATAATAAAAATATATTTGATTTTCTGTAAATTTCAGAAAATTAAAAATATTAGTATAGAATACAAAAGCAACTTTAAAATATAGTAGCAATTTATTCACATGTCATTGACACAACGGGGAAATAGTGTAAGTGGAGTTTAATTATTGTGGTTTAAAGTGGGAAAAACATGGGAAAAGCTCAGAAAAAAATTGATGTAATATTTGTAAAATTAAAGAAAAATACTGACTCTGTTATTTCATGTCAAATATAGTGCCTAGAAATAAAAATAAATGTGATAACTGATAAATTAAAAAATTCGAATCACAATAAAAAATGATTTTACTTTTACCTAAGAGGGTTTTTGTTGAAAAAGGTGTGGCCCTAAAATAGTAGGCCGTGCCGTTTTGGACCACAACCTACTATTTGAGGGTCAGCTACGCATTTTTTTACCTAAGCCGTCATTAGGGTATAAATTTAAGAAAACCTTCATCTGGGTTTAAATTTTAACTTCTAAATTAAGATTATTCAATGTAAAATTACAAAAGTTAAATGCCCTAACCCTCATTTGATTACTGCATAAAATTCTTCATTAGAGAGTGCCCCTTTATTGATCTAGTAGCTATCATTTGCACAGATGACGATTGCAATCCATTCAAATATGAAATAAACTGATGATTATTTTTTTTTACAAATGAAATTTGAATTCACACACATCATCCAGTATTCATCAGGGAGTTCATGGGCGAAGGAAAGATATTGTCTTCCTTCCAGTGAAGTTACACATTACAGACACACCATGGCTGTAATCTGCCTCTTTTGGAGGTCTGTATAGTCTCTTAATGGTGTTTGAGCCTCTGTGGCCCTTGAGTGCTCGGAAAGTAGTGGAAACACTGTTATGACTTACTTTTGTTTTGGTCATGGTACCTTGAAAGCACCAAGTCAACTGCCTCCCATTTGGGGTTGATTAGACTTGTTCTTTTTTCCTTGCTAGGTTCAAGGCATGTTCCTATTCTTTTGTCTCTGTTATGTTTGTTTTTCCTTTTAATAAATTCCTGTTTGAGCTACTCCTTATTTTAATATGAGCTCTCATTTCAAGGCTTAAACTTTGGTTTATAACATACTGGGAAACTTAGGTTCAGTGATAAGGACCCCATAACTATACCTGTATCTCCTGTTGTCGATGTTTAAATATAATATAGTCATGCCCTTATTCTTATACTCTTGTACCCTATTTCAAAATGACAAATCTGTCCTCACCTCTTATCTGTATCCCACGTGTCCAGTTTACTATGGTTTATGAGCAGTAATGTCAGCCATAATACATAAGGGTCTAAGGGAACATGTGGGACTTCTTCCTGTTACTTGACTCTAACTATTATTCGATGCTTGTATTTTTACAGGAATTTTGGATCTATTCTTTTATGGAAGCATTCTTGAAGGTCTCACTAAGTTGTATATTTGTTTCGTTTGACTTCATCCTTTAATTGTTTTATACAAACCGTTTTTCCATAGTAGGCATTAGAGACTCTAGCTCATTAGAAAACAGGCTCTTATAGGGGCTACAAAACTTTCCGTTCAGTACTCGTTTTCTTTTTATTTGATTCTTCCTTGTGGTTTTTTGTTTTGTAAGGATGCCAATGGTTTTCAAAAGATTTATGACCAGATTTAATTGTTCTGTTTCCATTTTTCATGGTATTCTTTGATTCTTGAGCATGCTATGTGATATTTAATGGACAAAAGTATTCTGCCAAATTTTCTCTACGTTGTTTAGATACAGGTACGGGTACGGGTACGATTCGGGTACATGGGTACGTCGTTTTTCAAAAACCTTGATTTGGATACGTCGTGGGTATGTCTCTCTCTCTCTCTCTCTCTATATATATATATATATATATATATATGCATATTACTCAATTTTTTTGTAAAACACTTGAAAATAGTAAATACATAGTGTTTGTTCATTCATTGCTTCAAATTTCAAAATGTTCAAAGTATACATTGCAAAGACATTCGGGCTTTTCAAAATGCAAATGTAGAATAAATCATAGATTCATAATTCATCTAGAATAAATCATTAATTCATAGACATTCGGGATTTTCAAAAGACATTCCGGCAAATCCCTATAACCCTTGGTAAAAAAATAATAATATTGCTATTAAAATTTAAAGCATTTAGCATTTGTTGAAAGAATGTTTAAAAAAATTAAAATAGTTACAAATAATAGTTAAAAAAACTATTATTAAAAATTTAAAACCAACTTTTAAAAAAAACTATTTACAAAAAAAGTATCCGGTAAGATTTTAGGTCTCACCCAAAATATAATAGTTAAAAAAGTTATTATAAAAAAAAAAAAAATAACACTTAAACTATTATTAAAACTCGTAGTCACAAGGTTCGAGTTCGAGTTCGAGTTCGAGTTCGAAGAGGATAAAATTCGGTTCAAGTTCGTCAAAGAATAAAGTTCGAAAAAAAGTTCGCCATTAAATTCGAATCATTAATTTTAAATTTTAGAATATTATAATAATAAAACAGAAATATTAAAAAAAAAAAAAACAAAATTAAATAAACAAAACTTAAATAGAAACAAAATAAAAAAATAAAATTCCAATTTAAAAAATAAAGAGCAAATAAAATAAAAAAAGCAAATTATAAATTATAAAAAAAACTAAAAACAAGTAAAGATTAAAAAAATAACTAAAAACAAATTAAAAAATTATATAAAATAAAAAGAATAAAATCGAATTAAAAAAATAAAATATAAAAAATAAAAAATAAAAACCAAAGTAAAAAATACAAAAGCCCTATGCACGCTAGAAAACAAAAAAACAAAGTAAAAAAACAACCTATCGTGCAAGCCACAGGTGGCAAAAAGGCGGCAGGGGGCATGCGAGCCACAGGTGGCAACGACATTCCATCCCAAAAAATCCTCGGGCTTCCAGCGACATCCCAAACCAAGAAACCCTCACAGTCGAAACAGCGATTGCGGGAGAAAGAATGGCATTTAGGGTTTCTTAAATTTTTAGGGTTTTTTTTTGCGTTTTTTTTTTTTTCGTTTTTCGCGTTTTCCGCCGGAAAATTTCGGGGACGCCCCGGAAACGTCCCAGGGACGCCCGGAGTCGTCCCGGCCGGCACGCCGGCGGGCGCCTCCGGGCGTCCCTAGGATGTCCCCATGCCGGAGGCGCCTCCGAACAGGAGGTGTCGGGCCGGGGGGCATACCCCTGCAACACAGAATTTTCTTTTAAACTAATTAATTACTCATGGCATTTGGTGTCGAGTATCTCTTATTGATGGTTTTGTTTCCATTCTTCCAATTCTAATGATTGCAGTTTACATACAGCCTGTAAAAAGATTTTAAGAATTTTAAAATCAAATTAGTTTTTGCAGCTCTTATGCATATTTAGATGTCTGTATTATATCCATTTTACTAGCATGATATTTTTCACCTAATTGGAGACAAGCTTGCAAGTATAAATTTTGCGATGTGGTTGCATAAAAATGAACACGTATTTGAGTTGTTTAATTTAGGATGACACTGCTGGAAATCCATTATGGATACTCTGTTTTCTTAACAATTTCTCTGACAAAATATTTTATTTAATAGTTTATTCATTTGATAAATTTCTATTAGATTATGTTCAGAATCAGTAGGAAAATTATGTATCTAACATTCTTTTGTTGTAGGTTGTCATGATTCATGAGAAGATAGAGGAGGATCTCTTTGCGATGCTTGACATGGAAACTGATTCAATGTATGTTTCTCTCTCTGTCTTCCCATTTGTGTGTCCGGTTGGGGGTGGGGGGAAAGGCAGGCGGTGGTGTTGGGTATACCTGTGGACATGATTACTTATCTAGTATCAGTATGTGTGCATGCATGCCTGTGCATGTGGTTTTGATCACCTTTAAAGAATCGAAATAAATGATATACCAAGATTATGAAATAAATGATACCTGGAACATATCATTGGAATAATAAATGAGGTTTTATGGAAGGTCATTTCATATTGTCATGTTTATAAAGCATTGGATTTGCTTCCCCAAAAAAATATATATTGGAGTTCACAGATATATTTATAGAGATACATTTGTATTACAAAGTGCCATGTATGACTTTAAATTTTCTATTATTCTTGATTGCACCAGTGCACCAAGAATTAATTTCAGTTTTGCATTTTGTGCATATTGTCGCTTTGCTCCTATGCATGCAAATTTATTTTTACTGGCTTCAAATAACATGTAGCATGCCGTGGCATTCTAATTATTTGTCTGTCTCTACACCCATCTAACTAGGAGTTGATGCCACTTTTGCAAATGCCAGATAAATTGGCTTTAAAATCAACTAAATGTCTATAAATTACCAAATAGGTCAATGTGACTGAGTGCAAGCTTGTCCAAACACAGAAAAATGTAAAACTCAAAATGTGCAAAAGTAGGGAAAGGACTCTAAACATTTCCCAATTGAAAGATTAGTGGAAATGGTGATTTAAAGGATATAATAAGACAGATGCTGTACCCTGTTTTTTTAGATAGAAATAGCTATTTCCTGCCACTTTACTAATTTTATTGCAGCAACTCTGCATTAACAGTCTGTGCATCTCTTTATGATTAGAAGCTAGAATCCCTTTCTTGGTTTTGATCAGATGGCCTGGATGCCCTCTCAGTTTTTACTTATTTTGTATGAAGTGAGCAATAATGCATTTTTTCCTGACATATATGCATATACTTGCAGGATTGGAAAAATTGTTCGCGCAACCATTGATCGACTTCTTGATGCAGCATGCCCTTCATGCCCTTCACGTTGGCTGCAAATATGTCGCAATGTGGTACTTTGCAATGACTTCTTAAACACATGGAAATTTTAAGCCTGTAATGTTTTCCAATATTATTCTAGCATGTTTATTTGTATCTACCCTTGTTTGCAAAATAAAATTACTAAATGTAAATTTTAGAGTTTAATACTTTATTTTTAAGCATGTACACTAGCAGGCTAAATATATATGAAAAAAGAAAAGGCAGAGGTGATGCAAACAAATAATATAAAATGTGAAAAATATTGAAGGAATCTTCTTTTGAGCAGAGCATCTGGATGGAAGGTATCCTGGCATATATGTGTGCGGTATTTATTGGTTACACCCAACATGATCACAAAGCAACTGGTTTCCATAAACCTCAAGTGCGTTATTGTAGGTCAAATTGCACATAGATTTCATTACATCAATAGTGATATATTAGCATCATCAACCACAATTGTTCTTCTACCATGCTTTCTCACTGAAGCACTAAGGGGTATGCAATGACTGGATTAGCATTGTGTAATGGTCTCCTAAAAACCTGCACCATTAGGGAAGTTGTTATGAGAGCATTATTCCCTTGATTAATTCATTACAATCATTTAGTTCTCCATTTTAATTTTGGAGAATGCTCTCACACCAAGCAAATATGTATCATACATCGTCACTGTGGAAGAATCTTTACAGAACAAGAAAGACTGTTATAACTTCTATCATCTACTCGATGTGTTTGCTTAGGTTTTTATTGTTTACATCAATCTATTTTCTTGTTGATTTATTCATTTTGTTAAGCATAACTGAAAACGACAAATTTCTCATGCTTTTCTTTTTTGTTTCCACTTCTTTAAGAAGCGAAGTCATATGTACTTACATCGTATGTTCTGTTTTGACATCATTCAGGTGCTTGCAACATCAGCTAAAAAAGGCGCTGATAATGGCTATCTAGAATCAGAAACAGGCCATAACAATGATTCTGGTGGAGAAGATGACGAGGGTATGATTGTGAGCTCTAAAAAGGCAGAAGGCTCAGAATCCATTTCCAGTTGTTCAAACAAAGTTGACAAAGGCGACCAACTACCACGGTACCGGACTCGAGTTTTCGCTGCAGAGTAAGTTTTCTGCATGTCTGATAGGCAAGAGTCCAGTTTAAGTATTAAGCCCCATCATGACGGGCCCGTTAAACAAGAACTAAATGTATCTAATCATAAAAAATGAAGCAAGTGCAGAAAATGAAATCACCTACTAGAAGGAAACCCTAGTATCATACATAGGAAGTAGCTTCTCAAAAATTATGGGCAATAGAGCTGCCATTTTATCTGTTTTATAGTAGCTTATCATATTTTCATTCTTTCTGTGATCACCGTACAAATTTTATAATTTGTGTTTTCTTCTTGTTAAACTGCTCCAAGCATTCCTGTGTGTTTTGTTGTTATTGCTTGCGTTCTTAGTTACTGACCAAAAGTTTCCCTAATATTCTTTTCGAGACAGCGCACATTTCATTTTGCAGGGCCTTTCTTTTTTGTGTCTAATTACTGCACATAAAACATGTTTTAGCCTATTATTCTGGATCTCATTTTATGCATCTTCTTCATAAATCCTCAGCCTATAGGCTATAGGAGCACACCCTCCATCAGTTAGCAAGTTTCGTCTTTCTAAAAGAGTTTCTTAAATGTCCTAGGGGCCAATGCTGAATACTCATTTGTAGTATGTATCTGTACACGTCTATTTGCAATCATACATCTTCATTCTAGATTTATTAAGAAAATATCATAACATTTTTTGGTAACATTTCAACATTCCTCAATGATGTCCCACCTTGCCTACATTGTTGAGCAATTGTCATATGCAGATTTCTTGTTTTTGTATTTTTGTTCCAGGATGCATTCTTGGGCACTGAATGCACAAAATAGGAACATTCCTGTACCGGGGTTGCTCAGATAGGTATCAAATGTCTGGGAGGAAGGCTGTTTGTTGCAATGTTTGGGACGGATTGCACCATAGGGAGCCTGACTTCAATGTGCATCCAATGGCAGGCAGAAAGTTCCTTTACTCGAGAGAGTGCTGAATGTGCATCAAATGCAGTCCTAGTAATGTCTTGAATGTTGTTATACCTGGCATAGAGGGCATATCGCGAACAGGTGGGATGCTCATTCTCTTAAATAGCCTATGGAAAGAATGGAGGGGAGCCAAAAATCATTAACTATTTTAAAGAACTTCAGAACTCATTTGCCAAGCTAACAAAAAGGTACACGACTTTCCATTATGATGCCCAAAAATAATTTCCCTCTTCAACAACTAGGAGGGTTTGAAATGGGAAATTAGGCAGCAAGCACTTGTTCGTGTTTTCCATTTTCAGTGTAGTTTTTTTCTTTGCTACATACCAAGCACTTATGGTAGCTGAATATGGCTGTGGGTGATGGCTTTGCTCTACTACTGGAGAATTTTCACCATTTGAAAGCTCTTTTGCTAAAGAAAAGCAGGACATTTTGTCTTTGTAAAGGTATTTGATGCTTATGGGAACTGATGAACATCCAGCTCTTCACTCAACAACAGTGCTGTTTTTCCAGTTTCTGTTCTTTTCCTAATAACGGACACTGTTAAAGACTTGAAAAGTGCATTCAGAACTACGTTTCCATTTAATCATATAGTGGGCTGATTTTGCAATCTAATTGCATTTCTGCTTGAAAACCGACATTATAACCTTCATGGGATTCCTTGTTAGTGCCAAGTTTTTTACTAAAATAAGAGGTGCAGCTCAATAAAATGCAACTTTTCCCATCAGGAATGCCAGAATTTTACAAAGAAAGAAAGAAAGAAAGAATAAAATTATATTAATGTCCATAGATGACCTAAAGTAGGTCAATGGGATTGAAGGATCCAACCATTAGCAATAGAAAGTTCTAGGAGGTGAAGATCCTAGAGGCAAACCAAAGAAACCAATACAAATAGCAATGAGGGGTGAACAAAAGCTCCAAAAGCATGTGCTAATAAAGATCGGAGGCAAATCTCATCGAATGTCTCTATCTGTGCTTGAAGTGGAGGAGTCGTCCGAGCCATTATCGATCATTGTGAGAGAATTGATAATGTTGTTTGGTGAGTATACAGGGCGAGGGAGCTAGGTTGGGGCATTCTAGGAGGAAGCAAGACACTTCCTCTATAATCTCCCCTAATATCCAAGGCTGGAGTAACCCTCATAGTATAAAAGAAACTCATAATATCAGTTTGCCCCTGTGTTCTAGGAGGCAGCTGGTAAGTAGTAGATCGATGTCGCTAGAGAGGGGCAGAGCCACACCGATGGTGTGGAGCAAAGCCACTATGTTGAAAGATAGTAGGCGTGGAGGTTTGAGTAGTCTGAGTAGAAATGAAGGGCTAAAAGAAGCGCCGCCTAACTTATCTATCAACTCTGGTGTATGATGTACTAGTGTCCAAAGGATGCTTAGTGCTACCAATCACCTAGATAGGCAAAAAGAAAGAGGTGATTAAAATGGGAGCTCCAGAGCCTCTAGGTTCCTCTTGTAGGAATCTGCACTTGAGGGTGACAACCTTGTAGAGATAAAGAGCAGGCACCACCAGTCTGTATATCTGAAGAAAGTAGCTAGAATGTTGTCTAGGGCTCTGTAGAGGCCATGATATCTTCCCAGGATCTCATAATAAACGACGCATCTAAAAATGAAGTGGTCCTTGGTCTCAAGCTCCTAGAGGGAGCAAAGACAACAAATCCGATCTTGACGGAGAATGTGATGGTTTGTTTCAACCTGTAACTGGTGAGAACAAACTCTCATTTGGCCAACGGGAAACCTCAAGCCGTGAGACAAATGGTGATGGAGATAGTGAGGGTGACGAATAATAATGTTCACCTCTAAGAAATGTTTGGCGTAGAAAGTAAGCTTGGGTTGAGAAACTCAACGGGCGGGATGGGAGGCAGGGAGGGAGATCTAGGTGGTTTGTATATGCTATCTATAGTTGTCCTCTTTGGCAACCCTAGTGATGACGTCCTTTGTGGGAAGGAGTTGGGAGGGGCGTCTAAGGAATACATGAAAGGGGGTCGCATGTCATAGAGATGCCAATAGAAAGGAGCAACCTAGTCTCAAAGTACTAAGAATGCCGATGTTTGGTGGGGACTAGTGAAGCAATTCTTTCTAAAGAGCAAAGTGCTAAGTATGGATACCTCTCATGACTAGAAGTTGAGTCCCCCAAGGATCTGAGTGTGTGGATGTAGAAAGTAAGCTTGGATATAGTCTCAAGGCATAGAGGCTAGGCGGCAAATTCAGTTTGGATGATGCATTGAGGAATTGTCCGCTTGCAACAAATCAGCTATTGCAACATGAGAGTTTGGACCCTCTCAATATGGGCCCCTTCAATTGCCCCTAGGCTAGGTCCCTAAACCTCTAAACCATACAAACCTGTAGGCTTGATGATAGTATCAAATAAATGTAACTTGGAAGGGATGCCCCGGAAGTGGATCTAGAAACATTGATGTTTTAAAACAAAAATAGAGGCATATCCCTTGCAAAGGCGTGTTTGAGCGGCAAACTTCATGTTAAAGCATGGACCAGAATATTGGACCCCAAAATAAGTGTAGGCTGATGTGATCTCAAGAAGTTCCCCTTTGTAGAAAAACTGGAATTTGAAGAGAGAGTGATTGGGGATATTGAAGATCGTGACCTTATTTGTACTAAGGTTGACCACAAGTTGTTGGAGTTCATAGAAGTGATCAAGGGCATCAAGTTGTCATTGTAAGCCCCTTTAAAGAGTGTGAGAGGAGGACAACATCATCGACAAAAAGGATGGCTACAAACACCTAATGCAAAAGACAACGGTCATTTATATGGGTATGCTTCCAAAGAAACTCTTCTAACTCATCAATATATATGCTGAAAAGGGTCGGTGAGAGAGGACATCCTTGCTTGACCCCAATGGTGCTCTTAACAAAGTCAGACAAACCATGAGAGGTAAAAAGCTGCCCGATGACTATCTCATAAAGCCTCCAAGTTTGGGTAATTAGAGAACTTGGGATGTTAAAATATCTCAGTTTTTGGAAAAGTAGGTGTCTCAGAACCGAGTCAAAGGCTTTCCTGAAGTCAACAAAACAACAAAAGACTTTGGAATATTTGTGACAAGCTTCTTCAATTATAGCCCAGAATGTAAAGATGTGGTCAATAGTTTGGTAGTCCCTTCTGAAGCTAGCCTACCCTTGAGCTTTGATATTATTCCTTTCCAAGTAGTCTAACAGTTACTTGTCTAACACTTTGGCGTAAAGTTTGGCAATTGTATGCCCAATCATAATGGTCCTATAGTTGCTAGGGATAGAGGGATCCCCAAACTTATGAATAGGGTCAATAATGTGTTGGGACCATGGCTGAAGGAAGCATGAATACACCACTTGATTAAAAAGCATGGCAAGGGGAAAGGCAAGGGAATCCACACTGTATTTTATGAACTCAGCTCACAATCAGCTGCTTAGTTGGTGTGTAATTTCAAAATAGCTCTCTTGATGGAGTAGGTGTAGAAAATAGAGGATGGTGGAGTGGGGACAGTAGCAGCAGGTTGGACTGGAACATCATAGAGGGAATTGGCATAAGGGACCCAAGCTTCGGGTGTGATGTCGGAAATTGGTGGTTTTCCTCGGGAGAAGATTATGCCAAAAAGTCTTAGAGAGTGGTGGAGATCAACAAGGAGTGAAAGTTGTCTAGATGCAAGAAATCTTCGTTTCTTACATCGAATAAGGCAACGGTACTCCCTGCAAAGGGTGGTTATGGAGGGAGGGTCCTGGGTTAGCGAAAATTGAAGCCTCTGATGAAGGGATTTACATTCATTATCATACCACTAGTTCATGGGGCAAGTTTCATGATGGGTAGGGGATTTGGAGTAATGTTTAGCGTGGGGACAAGAATCGAGGGCAACATCTATTGAAATATTGTCATTGATGTCAAATGGAACTATTGCGGGAAGTGAACGGAATTGATTGCTAGAAGTGAACGGAAATGTCGACGGAAGTGAACGGAATTGTTGCTGGAAATGAATGGAATTGTCGATGGAAGTGAACGGAATTGTCGATGGAATTGTCAACCTTGGCCGACCTATTGGGAGGAGTTTTGACCGTTCGAAAGGACCTTTTCACTTGAAGAGTCACGACCTTGATTTGTGGCTTTCCGTAAATAAGTGCATAACAAATGGCAAAAGAGTAGATTCGAAAGTGGAAGATATATAAAAAGAGGAGCAGAATTTTTAAAGGCAAATTAATGTGAAAATATTAAAAAGAAAAAATAAGCATGTATAAGGAAGAGTATAGTAGTGAAAACACTCAAGTGTAGATCGAATCTAAAGGAGATAAAGCAAGTGTTTAATCATCCATTGTTTTGACAACAAATTTGAGATATAAGAGTGATTTTTTCTAAG
Organism: Torreya grandis; assembly: GCA_037957365.1. Lineage (NCBI taxonomy): Eukaryota > Viridiplantae > Streptophyta > Pinopsida > Cupressales > Taxaceae > Torreya > Torreya grandis. The sequence continues at coordinate 4,775,204 of JARHVA010000242.1, forward strand.
AAGGTTGGTGCCTTCGTTTTGAAGAGATTGGTGTCTCTTGCTGAGTTGGTGCTCGGTGAAAGGGGTTGGTGCTCTTGTAGGTTAGTGCCTACAAAATTGTTTTTGGGGTTGGTGCTCCAGTAGGTTGGTGCCTACGAATATTTATATTTAGAGAATTTCTCTGTGGTTTTCTCCCGAAAGGGTTTCCACGCAAATCTGTGTCTATTTGCATTGTGTGGTTTTGCATTGTATTCTTTGATTGCTTTGAATATATTAATTGCGGAGTAGTTTGAGGTTTTGGATTTAAGATTAATAGTCGAAAGCGAAAAAATATCTTATACTGATTCACCCCGACTCCCCCCCCCACTCTCTTAGTATAAGCGTGTGCTTAACAGTGTCCCAAAGGGTTTGATCTAAAAACTCATACATGGAATCAGTGGTGTGAAGAGGGAGGGAGTAAAGCCCAAACATAAGAAGGGAGAGACAAGCTGCATAATCAATGGTGTAGTCATCATCAATTAAAATGGATTGTGGTGTGTCGAGTGTTGGGGGGAGTGATGGAAGGGGGGGAAGGTGGGAGGGATAGGTGAAAACCAGTATGGAGGGTGAATGTGAAGACAAAATGGTTAGCAACGGGGAGCTGAGGGGAAATAAGGAAGCCACAGATATGAGGGATGATGGATCTGCCAGTGAGAACATAGTCCACGACGCTTGCACCACCACCTTGGGGGAAACAAGTGAATCTACCAGAGCCGAAGAAGTGAGGAATCCCGTTGAGGATGTGGAGGTTTTGAGATTTACCAAATTGGAGGAGGTGTCTCCCATAGGCTGTAACTGTAGCATTCCTGCCAGCAAAATATCTCTGTAAACTGAACTTGTCGAGATCTAGCTCATGAAGGCATGACTCAACCTAGGCAAGGTCATGAATAGTCATCTAGAGGTTCCTTGTTCAGGCATTAAAATTGCCCCATTAAGACAAAGGTGAATTTTGGAGGGAGGACTCAATTCAGATTCTGTTGTTGAAATTGATATATATATCTTTGGACTTTGTAATGATTTAATCTGCTCTGTTTTAGGACTAAATTTTATTCCTCTCCATGGTTGAACAAGCCCGTCTAACCAAAAAATTCAGATCAAAGCCCCCTCCATCAAAGGACTGCCCCACCCGAAATAAGATCTGTTCTAAGTAGATAAGTCCACCTCTGAGAGGAAAGGCCATGGCCTCCTCTCAAAACCAGTTTCCCCTAACTTTAAAATCAACTGTATGCAAGGAAAACACATAAATCTGCAAGGATTAGCTGCTCAGAAAACAGTCATCAAGCCATGCCTCACATTCAAAAAGGAAACTGGCTGCTACCTGTGAATGGAGATACAACCAAAGCTTTAGTTTTCCGGATTAAATGAGTGAGCGGTTGTGCCGTCTGAATGAAAAGGCCCTCATATGCTGCTTCACGGTTGCTTTTCGAGGCCCAAAACGCTCAGAGCCTGGGTCCAAAAGAACTTAAAATCAGTTGGTACAGTGAATCTCTTAATGATGCCATAAGGCTACCTCATGGCTATGTTCTCTTCAAAACGATAAAAGGATCTTGGTTTATGAAGAAATCTGGCCTTTTCATGAAACCATGGTCTCCGGCATTTAATTCAATGGAGGATCACCTGAGAGCTATTCCAATATGGGTAAGGCTGCCTCGACTTCCCAGTGAATATTGCCCAGACATTGCTCCAAAAAAGATAGGAGATGCAATAAGAGGATATATTACTGCTTCTGGGTTCACCCAACATCCGGGGGTCTTAAAGTACAAGGATCTATGTAAATGTAGATCTACAACAGCCTTTGGAAAACACAATCCTCTTAAAAATGGAAGTATCAAATGGGAGCAGCCCAGTGATTACAAGAACATCCCTTTCCTTTGCCAGATGTACCATGAACATGGCTATATTTGAACTAGAGCTGCTACATGAGGCCACAGAGGATGTTAACCTTGATGTCCTTGTATATAATCATATATTCAGCTCCAGCTTGTGGAATTGCAGGTATGATTGTCCGGAACAGGTATGTACATATTTAAGTTGACCTTTTTTTTATATCTGCATATTTATTAGGTGCATCATGATGTTCATCCGACAAAAAATGACTATTGCAGTACATAAGAAAATATATTAAATTGCACATTAAATGTCTTAAGGTGGATCTAGACGTTGATATGCAACCATGAATGCTTTGTATTAGTTCCATACAAAAATACAGGTAATAAAGTTGTTGATGTTCATTGTGGTCATTATTATATAACTCTTAAAAGTTGCTTCAGATGAGTAGACTGTAGACTAATAAATGCTGTGGTCATTAATGAGGTGTGTTATAAGTACAGGGGAGTTAAGCTTTGTGGGTGGCACAGAGGAGGAGATTAGTTTTACAGGTTTTGTGAGCTAAAATTTATCATTGACATTGTTTGCCATCTTGTTTGCAAACACAGATTTTCTTCATTTCAGAAAAGTTTATAGATGAAGTCGTCCATTTGTGACTGGGTAAAAAAAAATTTCTGCTAAAAGGAAAATAAATTGCATTGCAGGTTGGAGGAGAGAACCCTTTCTAGGTGCATCTTTTACACACGCCTGCCTATTGCAAAGTGTGCTTCCAATGGACAAAGCACAGAGAACTATGCAATGATAGGAAGGTTTCTTTAGACATTGAGTGGGTGAAACTTTGACCTTTTGTCCGTGAAGGACTCATCTAGCATGCTTGCTATGTAGAATAGTCACATTGCACCAAATTTTGACTATAGCACGAGAACTATATGAAATAAAAAATAAATAAATAATGCAAAAGTTAGGTAGCAGCTGCAAATCCAATTGAAGTTGGAAAAATAGTGTTTTCCTAAAGATAATTGTGTTGATGAATGATAGTTTAGATTTGTCTTTGACATTATACACAAGAAGGAAATCCTTAATATCGTGGGACTCACAGAGGGAAAATTCCCATTACCATACTTAGGCTGCCCCGTCCAGTGGAAGCCCAAAAAGGAAATTTGCATGCCACTAAAATCAAGTTGAAAAACAAGCTGACTAAGAGGACACATAATCTACTCACCTTTGTAGGCAGGGCCTAGCTCACTCAAGCTGTGTTACGAGCTATACCAATCTTCTCACACTGCTATCCTTACCAAGACAGGTGGAAAATGATTTGATTCATGATTGCTGTCCAAAGATATATTTTATGGTCAGTTGACTTTTAAACACCCACTGGTAGCATGTGAGATAGTCAAAAAATCAAAGAATGGAGGAAGGCTCAGCATTAAAAACCTCCAAATTACTAATAAAGCCCTTGCCATTAAATTAGCCTGGAGGTTACTCCACACACTCACCTCTCTTTCAGAAGTATAATCAGGGGTAAGTACATTCAGCCTTAGCAACAGACCATTCTAAATGCTCAATGGAAAATCCAGCTTTTGCAAATAGTGCAGCATATCAAAAATGGCATCAGATTGTTAAGAGAATTCATAATATAGAAAGCTGGCAATGGGAAAAATGTTGTTGTGGTATGATAGATGGAAGTCTGATTTAAACATTAACGACTTACAAGGACAAATTCTTACCAGAGATCACCACTACGTACTGATTATAACCACCTACAGAACAACTAGGAGATCCACTATAGATCGGCATTACTTGAACAGTTCAGAAAAACTCGTCTTGACCAAGTATGCACATTAAGGGATGAACTCAACAACATGATCTTGATTCATATGCAGAGACCAGACAAGATACTATGGCAGGGAACTAAGATGGGAGAATGTACAGTGGAAAGGGCAAATAAAAGTCTTACTAACTTTGAGCAATCTATTAATAAGCGGTGGCACAGACTCTTGGAAATAAACACATGGCCTAACATCTAATTTTTCCCATGGCTTCTTCTTCATGGTAAGGTTCTTACAGCTGATACACTTCAAAAGAATGGTTGGATTGGATCCAACAGATACCCAAATTTCCAGTAAGTCCGAGTCTATATCCCACTCGTTCCTTAAGTGTTCATATGCTCAAAACATATGGGAGACATTTTCTCATATGATTTAAGGAAAACTAAAACAAATCTTTATATAAACAATGCTATCTTTGGGTGGACTAAAATGAATTCAAGCATGGAAATCATAAGAAGCTTGCACACTATAATACCTAGATTTATATTATGGGATCTTTGGAAGGAATGAGATAGCATTTTTTTTGAAAATACTCGGAGAGAGGTATACCCTCATCATGACACTTTTTAGCATAAATACGTAGTAAAAGCTTGATATATGCCAAGACCAACCCTTATAGGTTTGACTCAATGTGTACGACCAATCTGCATATCTCCTGCGCTTGGAATATTCCATTCCATTATGCACTGTCTTGGTTCACAGTCAAAAGGAAGTGTTTGGTTGTAATATTTTTACGGAGCAGCAAAAGGAAACCCAGGAAAAGTAAGAATAGGGGTAATTGTCAGAGATCATAATGGCATGATGGTTATTTGTTACTATCAGAGAATAATAAATAAACCAATAATATTGTGGAGTTGCTTGTTCTTCTCATAGGCCGCCGGTTGGATAGAAATTTCAGCTTGGGACCTTTTCAAATAGAAGGCAACTTAAGTAATCATTAATCAAGTCAAAAAACTAAAACCTTGAAGACAAGATGATAATGAAGTCACCTACCTACCCCTTCCAATTCACTGGAAAATGGAAACATGCTTTAGTAGAAGTTCTTGAACTGATGAACAAATTATAGATAACCCAAATAAATACAAGTAACAACATCTCAATAAAGTGGCGGACTTGTTAGCAAATGAGGTCGTTGATCGGGGTCAAGTCATCAAACTCACTATTCTTAGAGAGGGAAATGGTCTTTTGCCGCTTGTTCAAAAAATGCTTGCCTTGGAGAAATCAACCAACTTGGGCCATGCTAAACATACTTAACATGATACACAACCATTTATGGGACGACACCCCTAATCCTACCTGTAATTGTTACCCTTGTGGTAAGTCAATCAAAATATATTTCATGAATTGTGTCCTCCCATGCTTCCATGTCTCTATGAAAATCAATCCTTACAAACTCCACTTGGGTTTAGCTATTGCCCATTTACAAGCAACTTTCTATTCGTTTAAATTTCATGATAGTAAGCCCCTTGGGCAAAGGCTCCTAAAGGTAGACTATGAAAAAGAAAAAAGATATTTCATGAGAGGGACCCACAAAGCCCACCTCCTCGCAATTATTCTCTTCCACTCCACTAAGACCTCTCTTTTCGTAAGTTGTATTCCTCACCTATCACTCTCCACCCTGGCTTTGATCATGTACAATATAAGTTTATGTTCTATGAATCTTAGCATGTTTCTCCATTATATTCTTCTCCCAAAGTCATTAAACACCACAACATCCTTCCCCCTCTCACAACCACCATACTTCTTAAATTTCCTAATCACTATTTCCCTCATTTAATCCACACAACACCCCCCTCTACATCTTAAGTATGCAATATATGCTTTACCCAGTTAACAAATTTTGCCGCCCAAACTTCAAATTAGGATTGGCAGCTATTATCCAATTGGCATTTGGTGTGAACAAGGTAACATTCATGCAACTTATGAAACTGGAGATACCCATATTGACTTGACACACAAGCATATACCACAAAGCCTTAGGTCATCTTGTGATTCAAGTTGATTCTCCAGATACACGTTGTTCAACCCATTCTTATGGCATGTGGTAATATTGATTCATATTTCATGGTTTGTGGTATTGTTGAACATTCCCAAGAGGTTTGCAGTACTATGAAGATCATCAATCCATCTTGACTAGAATTTGCACACACATTTCCACCGGCACATGGAAATCTAGGTAGATCATATGTGGTGTTGTTCAAGTCATGGGTACAAGAGAATTGGAAACGTGCTGGTTCTATGGAGAAACTCCAACCTGGGTCAAATTTTCAGTAGATGAAATGGAAAGAGGCTATGGCTGTTCAAGGATAAGGCCGTGATATGCCAATTCACAGGAGCTTCCCTAGATCCATAAACTTAGGTTATGTGTACAAGAGAATTGCAAACGTGCTGGTTCTATGGACATCCTTGTGATGCCCAAAGGGTATTTCATGGCCATATTCTCCTAACAAAGAGAAATATTAGGTCTTCCAAGGTGGATGGTGGTTCATGAAAAAATCAAGGCTTCTTATAAAAACGTGGTCCCATGTATTCAACCCCAGTGAAGACCTCCCAAGTACACTTCCAGTTTGGGTAAGAATTCTACTTCTCCCAAGTGAATATTGGCAAGAGTACTCTCTCAAGAAAATAGGCAGTGCTATTGTAGAATACATCACATCTGACATCACAAAGCAACCAGGAGTTCTCAACTACGTTAGAATTTGTGTCATCATTGATTTGGAAATGCCATTAGACTAAGAGAAAATGCCCTTCAGATGCTGGGTCTGCCATCAACATGGCCATCTGGCTTGTGATTGCCCCACCATGTAAGACGAGGAATAGAAGAAACCATCTGATCAAGAGCAAAATCACAATAAGAAAACACGAGAAGAAGAGAATAGCATGGTACAAGGGAACAACTAAAGGAATCAAGTATCAATCCACGAAAAAAACAACCCCAACTACCATAGAGGCTCGAAGAGAGGATCTTACATGTTAGGTATAGCTTCAGAAGGAAAGGTGGTCTGTCATACCAAAACCATAAAATTGATGGCCTTCATATTTTAATATGAAGACTGACCAGAAGAAAAAAGAAACTAGTTTGTTTTACGGATAGACTCTGTCCATTTTAAGTAGCGGACTTCATTTGGATCGATGGGAAAAGAGATAATCCCTCACTCATTTGAACTGCTAATTGGGGTCACTTGTCATCATTCATAACAAATCCCTCTTATCAGTATCTTCAACATCTTGTGAGCAGCAGGTGTATGTTTTCGTATGTGATAACTGAATATACACTTTCTTCATCCGCATCTATGCACCGTCAGCTGTAGAATGGTCTATTGTTTGGTGATGTTCAAGATCCTCATTGTGCACCTGTTATTCACATCAGTGCAAAGGCACTCAAGCAGCATCTATTGTTTTTACCAAATTATGTTGGATGGGGATCCACTGGCAACAGCGAATAAACAATCGGTGTAGTGTATTTGTATTAATATTGTTATAACACCCTAAAGTACAAGTTTTGGAGATGTATATGAAGTTCACATACTAAAACCTTAAATTCAAGCTTTTATATGGTTAATGTTATTGGATAAAGCTCCTACTGCCAATGTGTTAAGATAAAATGCTTGTCAACAATATCTAGACTCAAATGTCAGCACTTTGCAAAATTATTGAGTGTTTCTCGACATTGACAAACTGGACTCGAGTGCTGTCATGGATCGTCCAGGGGATCTGGACTCGAGTGTTGGGCACTTTTGATTGACTGTTTGTTTGCACTATGTAACTGGACTCAAGTTCCACAACTACTGAATTTGTAAGTTGTTACCTTTAAGCGATGCCAAAGGATGTTTCAATCACCTATGCTTAATTTTCTTGTTGCTCTTGACTCACATAAACTCAAATCAATTCACTTGCAAATGTAAATCCACACCATACATGCACAATAAAACCCCCTTCTTTCAAAGTTGATTTTGAATTTTCTGTGTCCAAGGATGCAATGCACCATTTCTCAGTCTATACATCACTCTGATACCACAAACAGCTGTTATTTTCTCTTGCTACTAGCCCTGTGCCAAGGGTCCCTTAATTCTTCTATTCTGCTTTAGGCCATGGAGCTCAACCTCCAACTGTAATGCTTGCTCCACAAAACTATACTTACAGTTTGCAGTTCCATTTACTTCCCAATTTTTCTATGCAATCTTTTTTGGCTGCAACTTTTGCATAGGATCCAAAACCATGAAATGGACACCTTTCTATTTACATCATCAGAAGTTCATTGCCAAGCATGGAGAACAAAATGAGCATCAACTTGCAGAATTAGCAGCTCGCATTCAAAAAAAATTGGAAATTATTTCCAATTTGGTGACCGTAAACATTAAAGCTTTAGAGACCTAATACATCAGCAAATGACACTAGCCAACACAAATGTTATCAGGAAGGCAGCCATATGCCATCCCTTTCTCCCTGTATGCAGAGAGTTGCCCTCGTTGTTTATTCATTGAGTATACCATGGATATGAATCGTCAGCTAGTTGCCTTTGAATCCAACATTTAACAGGAGTTGCATAAGAAACAGTTTCAAGAATTGTTGGACTTTCAGCACATACATAAAAAATCATAGTTCAGCCACAACTGAGCATTTCCTTCTGTTTTATGGGTTGGTCTCCACAGCTGATAACGTTCTACAAGATGCCTTCCAGCAATGCTTTTTTTTGTTTATCTGGCATAAATCACAGATACATTTTGCAGTTGGGGCCATAGGCTTTTTAACAGCCACCAAGGTTTATCATTGTCACTTGTCATATAGTTAATTCTTTGACAGGAAATATGTCTACAATTTGTAGTTTTAACTGACACTGTGATATAATCTAACTATAGTTTTAACTGACACTGATATAATCTAACTGTATTTGTTGATTAAAAGATCTTTGTACAATCATTATCGACTCCACAAATTGACAAAAAAAATAGCGGAACAAATTTGAATGAAAAATATCAAACTAAGTAAAATAAAGAAGCTTGCACGTGTTTGTTGGAAAATCATCACAATCTATTACAAGTCTCAAGTCACACTCGAAGCCATCTTAGAAATTCAAACCTGTATAATACGTTTGAAACATAGGTTATAAAAGTTATCAAGAAACAAAAAGATTGGATGAAAATCTATCCATAAAGTAAGAAAGATTGAGGAACTAGATAGATCCTATCCTTGTAGAGGATGAGGTCATCAATCACCTTGTACCTGTCATCCTAAACCTTGCCCTCAAGGATCTCATTAGTGAAATCATTTTTGGCATACTCTGTTATTATTAACATTTTGCAATCCGCAGAGATCACAGACATAGAACATAAAAAAGGCTTTCTAGATAAAGCATTTGCCACCACATTATTCTTACCTTTTACATATTCTATATCAAAATTAAAACTTGAAGCTTACTCACCCACTTCTATATCCTATCATTTAAGTCCTTTTGGTTGACAAAAAATCTCAAATTGTTGTGATCAGACTTGACCACAAATCTGCCACAAACCAAGTATTGTCGGAATTTTGCTAACGCATGCATGATAGCTAACATTTTCTTATCATAGATAGAAAATATGCACTCTGTATCTTTCAATTTTCAACTTTCAAAGGCAATAGGATGTCCCTTTTGCATTAAAAAAATTTCTATTCGTTCCCCTGATGCATCACATTCTAATAGAAAAGGAATAGAGAAATCTGGGACAAGTACTGGGCAACTACTCATTACCTCCTTGAGCTTTTGAATTGTGTTTTGAGCTGATTCAGACCATTTGAAAGCTCCATTTCTTGTTAATTTAGTCAATGGCACAGCAAGTTGTGAAAACTCTTTCACAAATCCCCTGTAATAACTGCAAAGTCCCAAGAAATCCCTCAATTGGGTCAAAGTGGTGGGTGGTGGCCAATAAAATTTGCTTGAATCTTTTCCTGATCAACTTGTACTCCTTCAACATTGATGATATGTCCCAAGTATAAAATCTCGGTCATACCAAATTCACACTTAGACTCTTTTGCAAAAGGAGACTATTGTTTTAATATTTCTAACATTGTATCCAAGTGTTTTAGGTGCTCTTCCCAAGTCCTACTGTACACCAAAATGTCATCAAAGAACACTAAAATTGACTTCCTCAATTGCTCACTAAAAACATGATTCATGCATGATTGAAGGGTAGTTGGAGCATTGGTTAAACTGAAAGACATAAAAAAAAATTCAAAATGTCCAAAATGACACTGGAAAGTTGTTTTGTGTGCATCCTCATTTCTTACTTTGATTTGGTGATAATCGGATCTCAAGTCAATTTTAGAAAAGTATATTGCTCCATGCACTTCATCCAACAACTCATTTATCCTGGGTATTGGGTACCTATTTTTTATAGTTTTCTTATTTAAGGCACGACAATCAATACACATCCTTATGGTTCCATCCTCCACCTTTACCAAGACCATAAAAAATGCCAATAGACTAGAACTAGGCTAAATATGGCCCATCTCCAATAACTCCTTAATTGTCTTTTTAATTTCCTCTTTGAAAGCTCTAGGATGGCAATGAGTAGTCATAATAGGCTTAGACCCTGTTTCCAGCTCTATAATATGTTGAAAACCGCAATCAGATGGCAGCACTAAAGCTAAATCACTGAAGATTGTACCATGGTTGTTCAAAATGGATTGAATATCCACATGGTAAGACCTCTTATCACTAGATGTGAATGTATTACTGATAAAGCAATGGCCCGCCCACTCTATATTCCCTTTACGGAAAGCTCTCTCCATTCTTCTAGCTGTAACTGATGTTGGAGCTACATTGGCCATACCATGAAGTACAACCTCTTTGCCTTCTGATTGAAATTTCAGCTCTATGGTTTTGTAGTTTTGTGTGAATTCTCCAAGGGAATGGAGCCATTGTACGCTTAAAACCAGATTTGTCTCTTCTATGCCAACTACATAGAAATCATCAGTAATTTTGTGCTTACCAAAAGTAATGTCGAAGCTTTTGACCCTCTTGGTGCATGGTATAGTAAATCCATCTACGACAGTAACATTAAATCCCTGAAAGTCCTCTGTTGGTGGCCCTCTCTGTTTTACTAAACTCTCATAAATGAAGTTGTGGGTTGCCCCACTATCAATTAAAACTGTCACCTTATGTCCTTTGAACACTCCACAGACCCTAAATGGATGATATTTGGGTGCACCTGAAAGTGTAGCAAAGGTACTATCAAATGTTTTCTCCTCCATTGTAGCTTCTGCTATTGGTTCTTCCTCTTCTATTACTTCCTCCTATTCCTCTTCTTCTACTTCTTCATCGGAGATCACCTCCATGCAATGTACTTGACCTCTTGGAGGACACCTATGGCCTGGTTCCCAAGGATCCTTATATGTAAAGTAGAGTTTCTTTCTTCGTAGTTCATTTCTAGTCTCAAGTTCCTTGATGGTCTTAGGAAATTCCTGTTGGGAACCCTGCTGTAATGGCTTAATTTGTTGTCCAAAATAAGTAATTTTTGGCTGCCCATAAGGGACTGTTTTTTGTTGTCCTGTAGGCTGGAATCGTTCTCTGAAGGCTGCAATTTCAAGATCCAAAGCCTTTTTAATGGCTTCTTGTAGAGAGGTAGGGCTGAAAGCCTTCACCAAGCCTCTAAGTGGTTCAACTAAACCCTCTACAAATAACACCCCAAGTCTCCTTTCAGTCACATCAAGCACCGTAACTGAAAGCTTTTGAAAATCAACAACAAAGTCATTTGTTGAATTGGTTTATTTAAGTTGAGCTAACTCTCAAAAATTGATCTCCAGATCAACTCTATCAAATCTCTCTATCAACCCGGTACCAAACTCCATGTATGAGTGATATGATAGTGCTCGTGTGATCAACTCTTTTGAGATGTCATTGATGTCAAAAGGTTTGCTATTTAGTAAAGAATATGGTCATTGATGTCAAGGGATTTCTGCTGATAGGAGTCCGTAGTTTTTGCAGAGTCCGTAGTTACTGACTGAGTTTGTAGCTTGCCATGAAAGTTGTTTTTAGTGAAGTCGACAATTGGCCAAGAGACTTGTTATCAATAGTTAACATCATATGGAGATAGAGAAATAGACTGCAAAATATATTCAGACTAAAGACTATTGAATAAGTTGTTTTGTGTGAAGGAAGGTGATCTAAGGATTATGGAGAATAAGATCGTGTTCAGAGCTACTAGGCAAGTAGCTACAGATTGCATCAAGGGTGCTACGGACTGCATCATAGTTGCTACGAATTGCATTGAGACTACTACAGAATTCTACAGAACTGCTACGGATTTGTTTCGAAAGTATTTCTAAGTGTATTCTAATGATTGCTTGGTCTATTCTTGCCTTGTTTCAGTGAGGTCGACCTATGTGAGTGAGCTTTTATATAAGCTAATGTGAATTATGATTTCAAAAGAAAATAAATCATTATATAGCCGACTATAGAGTTTTGTTTGTCCGGCTTTCAAGAGGTTGTTGATCACTATCTTGTATATAAGCAAGATCAAATTGTCTTTTTGAAGTGTGAAAAAAAAGGATTAAGATATAAAATCACTAAGGAGTAGAGCATAGATCTATTGAGGAATGGATGACCAGAGAAACATGAGTATGAATCATTTAAGGAGTAGAGCAGAGGTCTGTTGAGGAACGAATGGCCAGAGAGGTGTGAGTATGAAAACATTGAATGACTCATAGTAAGATTAATCCTAGAGTATATAGAATCATCTAAAAGAGATGAGTAGAGAAGGCAGAGAAGATAGAGTCTTTGAAAAATAAAAAGCAGAGAAAGAGAGCCTAATGTGTCTATTTGATTGATAAGTAGAAAAACAACAGAATGAATCTGAGATCGATAAGCATAAAACATAATTGTACCATCATTTGTTGATAGAAGCAACTGAGAAAAGTGGATGATCTAAAGCAGCTGAGTTGGTGCTTGGCAAAGGGGGTTGAAGCCTCCAGTAGATTGGTGTCTACAAATTAAGGAGTTGGTGTTTCTTAGCAAGTTGGTGCTTGTTGAATCTTTTTGTCAAGTTGGTGCTTGATTATTTGGGTTTGGTGCCTCAAGCTAAGTTGGTGCTCAACAATCTTTTTGACTCATTACATATTTGATTTAGGACATGTAGTCCATGTAGTGATCACTGTGGATTTTCTTCTTTCTAAGGGTTTTCCACCTAAATCATGTGTTATGTATTTATGTTATTTGTTGTGGTTTGATTGCTCTATGGATTTTGCATTGATGCTTGACTAACGAACTAAAGAATTAGAAGAAAGTTTTAAGAACTCACTAATTCACTCCCCTACCCCTCCCCCTTTCGACCCTAGTGGCAGTGCTTCCAACAAATTCATGGTACCACCAATTGTGTGCTACACCTTTTAGATGAAGGGGTGCAAAATTGATGGCTTCCTCTTCGAACATTGGCCTCTGTGATTAGAATGTGTCCAACTTTTGTATCCAGGAGCCTGTTGTACACTTATTTGATCTATCATATGTAGGAAGTGTAAACTTCCCTAATGCTTGTTGGAGGTCCCTCTGATTTGTTTGTGGCCTAATTTCAGCGCTTTGACCATCTTTTTTTTTTAATTTATAAAACTAGTGAGAGAGATAGTTTCCCTGATTTCTCCTAGTAAAACCCTGTATTCTTCATAGCTGGCAGCAATTTCATCCACCACAGATGGCTGAATTTACACCCTTGGAACTGCTACTTCCTCCCTACAAAAGAAAGTTGGTTGGAAAGGTACTGTAGCAAAGGAATCAATGGTTGTCCTCTGAGTGTGTTGGTATTGTTCACCCCTGAAAAATTTGCTTCACCATTTTGAGCTCTTTGCACATTTTGCATGGTGTGGACTAATTGAGCCATCATGTCAGCTAACTGCTTTGGTCCTTGCACAAACCCGCCATAGCGAACTTCCTCTGTATCTCTATCACCCATAGTTGCTTTTCCTTTCCCTGCAACAAAATTTGGATCTTGTTGCCTTAACATTTCCTATGGGTGTTCTGGACCCTTTTTCCTCTCTCTGGTTATACTTGATTTCTCTATCACTACCTTGCATGAAGTTTAAGCTATAAAATAAATCTTTCCCACAAGCTGGCAAGAAAATTGGCTCTGATACCACTGAAAGAACCCTTTTAAACAAAATACTGAATTTTCAAATAAAAACTGAATCTTGAAATTTTTTAATTGTTATTTTTGTTTTTAAAACAAGTTGGAATATCATAAATGAAAGTTGGAATAACTGTAACCAATTCATTCGGACATCAATACCCAAGTAAAGCATAAATACCACTTTAACCCTGATATTCAACACAAACCTTAACTAAATTTTTTCCCAAATCAATTGTTTCTACTGGTATAGTGGGTACAACCAATTGAGTTGTACAACGGCTTGCTAGTGCTACGCTATTCCCCCAATAGCAACGATTTGCTCTTGAAGGGCCATGGCCAGCCTTGGATGTGTGATGCCCTGGCCTGGGGGTTGCGATCTCCCCCTTGGAGGTGGTGCCAAGCTTTGGTAGCCATTGATAATCACAAAACTGACTTTTACTGTCCCATTCTGTCTCACAAAAAACATGGAAATATATGGCGGATCCAGCCAAGCCATAATCCAGAGATATTCTTGTTGATCAACACACCTGTAATACCTGTATGGAGCTACCCCAATAGATTGGAGGGGTTTCGTCCTCTAATCCAGTTGCAATGAAGGTTTTCGTCCTCAAGTAGAAGTTGAAGGAATCTTGGATTTGGTCATGAGTTTGATAAAGAGAGAATGATCAATAATGATTTTTTTTCACCTAATTCTTCTAATATTCATTTTCCCATTCCAATTTTAAAATAAATTAATATTTCTTTTAATTAAATATTCACCTTTTTCCAATTTGTGAATATCAATTACGTTTTGGCCATGTATCCAATATTTAATTTTGGCCCCATTCAATAATAATAAATTAAGTGTCCTCCAAATTTATAACTTAAAGTACCTTTTTGGACAACTTAATAAAGTATTATTAGATTATTTATCCTTTAGATCGCCCCTTTAGCCTACGGGAAATAAAGATAGGTTACGGGTTATCTGATTTCATTAGTTCAAGAAAGGGAACATTACAGTTAGAGGTCAGATTCAGCAGGAGAACGACCCCACTCCTATGGATTTGGGAGTGATTGGCATTGATGGACATGGAGGAGTGGACCTTGTTCACAAGCACCAAACTTGCGCTGCACTAGTTGCATGGGTGGCTTTGAATGTCAATGAACTTTGCAGCATTGGCTCACATGGGTACACAAATTACTCAAAAAGTCCCATTGGCTAAGATTAATGTTTTTTCGTTTTTTGAGTAAAAATCGATATTTGAAGAAATATAACCAGAGGGTACACAAATTACTCAAAAAGTCCCATTGGCTAAGATTAATGTTTTTTCGTTTTTTGAGTAAAAATCGATAGTTGAAGAAATATAACCAGAAAATAGTATTGCTCTTTTGTGAATATTACGTTGAAATGATTTCTACGTCTTTAAAAACTAGGAATAGTAATATTTGTCAAAATATATATTATTGTTGTTAAAGCTAAATGTTTTCTTAGGTGGCATTTTAGGAGTGATTTTGAAAGCCATGTCACACGAGTCTTATTTTAATGTTCTTCCAAAGTTATATCTTGAGTAACAACACAAATATTCTCTAGTTTTTTGTTCTGACAAAAATATTGCTACCGTAAAATATATATATATATCGGGTTCTGGTGTAATGGTGAAAAGCGATGCATGTAATACAGGTAATCCAAGTTCAAATCCCATTCCATGAAAAAAGGTGGCCCACCTTCCGATGGATTCTTTTGTTCAAGGGGGCGCCGCAATAATGCAGTCTTTAAGTTGTGGGCACGAATAATGGTGCCTAAGACCAATAATGGTTCCATGCTCAGCCTAGACCCTGGTGATGTCCCTAGGTATAGTAAGCGCGCACCCACACACATATGTTGTCATGTTGCTCCTTTTTTAATTCCACTCTTTATTCAATATAGTGCTTTTTATTTGTGTTATTGGGTCCTTGGGTATAAGGGGACTGATCCTGGTATGACATGTACCAGGAGACGGTCCCAATCCACTCCTCCCTTTGGTTTGACTTGGCTACATTCTGACCAGTCTGGGTATGTCTCAAACGCCCCTTGAGCATGCCTAGGTTGCATCTGCAGCCCTTTTTTTTAAACTTTTAGATAATTTTTAGTTTTTAACAATGTGGCTAGTCTTATTGCCAACAATTTTGGCTACAAAACTCCTCTAAACCATTTTAAAATATTTGTAGGCTGCTGCTAGCTAGAAAAGAGTCATCACTCACAAAATTATGTGTGAACGAGATCGACCAAAAAGTCTGATAGAAATAGAAACCTTCTTCATAGATTTAATTGTGATGTCTTTTGAAGTAATGTAATTGTTGACTGGTTCAATTGCAATCATACAGTTCAAAACATAGATTTAATTATAGCAGACTCCTTGAGTTTAATAATGACATAGTTCTCATGTGACTAAAACTTCACTCTTTTTACAAGCAATGTAAGTATATTACAACATCACGTTAACAAGAAGTGATAGGAATCAGACATGATTGGATACAAGAATTTGTTTCTCTGAGTTATCAGTGATTCAGTAATGCTTTCAATTGTTTTGTGGTTATTTAATTATTTTGTTCACTCTATAAGCATATTATGAGGCTAATTTTGCTTGTTTGGCGATTTTTTTGAAATTAAATGTGTGTGTGTGTGCGCGTGCGTTTGTGCATGTGCGTCCCTATGTGTGTATGCATGCACATGCATTCCCAACCAATATGGTGACAAAAACAATCAGAAATGTGTGTGCGCACGTGCGTGCATGTGTGCGGGGTGCACATACGCCTTGTGTACGTATGTGTGCCCCATGTGCGTATGCATGCATGTGCATACCCAACCAATACGGGGCCAAAAACAATCAGATATGTGTGTGTGCGCATATGCGCATGCATGTGTGCATGTGTGAGGGGCACGTGCATACCCAGCCAATACGGGGCCAAAAACAATTGGTGTACTGGTTCCCCAACTAGTACCAGGATTAGCAATCTAGCATTTTATTAATAAAAGAAAACGTAAATTACCATATAAGAGAATAAGAAATAGTTGTGTATAAAAGAAGGGTATGGAAGCCTAATCAATCGCTAACTAAATAAATATGCCTTTTTTAACACAAGTGGCCCATTTTACATCATATAATCTAACATGTCTAAGGACCTTGACCTACAATTTAAAATTACAATCAAATATGAGCTTATGAACAAAATGTGTTATTACATTACATAAGGAAGGAGTATCTTATAAAAAAATAGCTTATTGCATAATAGTGCAAGTTACTCATATTGCAAGATGGATGGAGTGTACGTTATTTCGTTTCATAGTATGAAGAAAAATTGATTCTTATCTTACGAGTTGAAAATTTGGTGTTCATCTGAAATATCTTGAATTTATGTTGTGTGTTGATCTTTGTCAGATGAAGGAGCTTACTAATACTGAAAATTATTCAGTATTGCCTTTTAAATATACTGTATAAAATACATACTGAATCTACCACAAATTATATTTCCTTAATTTATTGAAATATAAACTTTTCGATGTGTTGCTTAATAAAATTGCTATTGATAAATCCAAGCATTAAAAATAATAGTAGTATTTATCCGCATAGCTGGGAGGGCATATGGCTTCGAGGAGAGTTGAACTTCCCCAAGCTTGGGATTTCTCTTAATAACCAAGGGTTTTTTACCCTAGTACTTTTCTTTTATAATAGATTGTTCTTTCCGAGTCCCATAGACATATTTTGGTTATTCATGGAAATACATTTTAAATAGTTCCTTTCCCAAAATGAGGTTGGAGGCTATTGTTTCCAAAATACCAGGTGTGGTGGTGCATGCTATCAACCCAAGATGTCTTGAAATATTCCTTGAAGAACATGCAACTGGAACTTAAGATATCCTTTCAAAGGAGATGATGATGATGATGATACTGAAAACTTTGAGGTGAGTGACTCAAAATGAACCGAAATTTGATTGATTTTTCGACTCTCTGAGTTTGATGACACTCTCCAAGTTCGAGCATGAGAATCAGCCACAAAAAGAAAAAAAGGAAAAGGAGAAAAAAAAAAAAAAAAAACATTTGAAGGTCAAAGATCTCATTTACAGTACTGGAGTCTATTGTGAGTTTTGGCCAATATTTTGGTGTATCAGTTGACCAAGATTATGTCAAGGTTGAGTTTGGATACCATGGGTGGAAGCTGTTTGTTAATATATGGCAAAAATAGTAGAAAATAGTGAATGTTCATTTTTGGACAATCTTTGCTATAATGGGGCCATTGAAGTATAGATTGTTCTAAACAGAAACCTAGGATAATGTGCCAATAATATAATCTAGGGAACCAGGACAATTATTATGGTCCTCAGATCAAAGTAGTAATACTCATTTGGAAAGAAATGAGGAAAAGGAAATTCCTAAATTTGCAGTGCTGGCCCAAAATCAGACTAAGATGGTTTCATATCAAATCGTTCTATGGATCAAAATGAACAAAGCAGATTAAGGAGTTGAAAAATGCAGGTGCATGGAATAGAGTAACACAACTCAAAGAAATGTATGTCATCATGTCACTATGTTGATTTGGAGGAAGCAATCAAAAGAATGTCAGTATAGAACCTAGTATTACAAGTACTTTCGATGAACACTTTTCCAAGTATGGCACCACTAATTGCTTACATGCTCAACGTTACCCAAGCTTTAGTGCACAAAATGGAGTAACACAACTCAAAGAAATGTGGGCCATTATGTGACTGTGTCGATTTGGAGGAAGCAATCAAAAGAATGTCACTATAGGATCTAGTATCACAAGTACTTTCAATGGACGTGTTTAAGTTTTTAAAGTATGGTACCATTAATGGCTCACATGCTCAACATTACCCAAGCTTTAGTGTAGCTACCACGTTGACATGGCAAGAGTAGGCAGCCTTGTCCACTCTGACCCAAGTATCAACCATGCCATAAGTTGCAGCTATTTGGTCTCATCTGCTAGGCTACCTGAACACATCAAATTATAATCTAGACTCTTGCATTCATTTTCCTCTCGTCCTGGACATGTGTACTTTTGCCAGTAGCCAGCAGGTGCCACATAAGCTTTCGTGCAAGAGGCAGTCCCTCGCGCATCCTACATAGGCCATCTAAGTGTTGAATATGTGTTTTATACATTGCATGATTTACATCCCTTATGGACTATATAGCTCAGCATGTATTAATGGGGTCTGTGGGGGTTTGGAGGCAGGGGCCACCAAAATGATTTTTGGGACCCTATATATGGTTTTAGGTCGGTGTGGGTGGTTTTGGCTCATGGTTTATCACTCACAGTTTTGTAAGCCTATGGTTTGTATCTATTGTATTGTAATATCTCTTGGATGGTTTTTAAAAAAATTATTTAAAATAAATAATTTTAAAATAGCAAAATTTAAAAACAAAACCACACTTATACCTTGTGAGTTTTTGTCTATTTGATATAATTTAATGAAAATAATTTTGATTTTTTATAAATTTGGTATAGTTTTTTGCATGTTTTTAACAAATATCGTGCTTCAAACAAGGGCCTTTTCTTTGTGGACCTGACATTCTGAAACTTAAATTACCTATATTGTAAAGATAAAAATAACAATGCTAGTGTTACGAAATAATATTTTAAAAAACAGATAAAAGTAAATAATAAGCAAGGAAAATATTGAAGAAAGAAGGAAAATAATAGTGTTTGTTTGATTTTGGATGTTAAATTCTAGAAACAGAGAAAATCAGGAAGAATGAAGGAGAAGAGAGAGAATGAGGGAATGGATGGATTTTAAAATTTGAAAGATTGGAGGAGGGGTTGGGGGTGTGGGGGAGGCAGGGGAAGGGGAGGGTTGAATATTTACCTCTTTCGAATGCTTGGAAAGCTGGAAATAAGAAATCGAACTCCTTATAAAGTACCCTTCTATGCTTGAATGCTGAGAATCAAACCATATTCCACTCCTTCACACAAAATTACGAAAATTCAGGTCTTTAAGTGAGAGTGATGGATGAGTTAAATGAGTAAAAAAGGTTATTAGGTCATTCAAAACTGAAGTGACTTTTGGGTTTTTATTTTATTGTGTTTTAAGTGTTTTCTAATGATTTTTCCTGGGGTGGGAGCGGAGGGGCTGCCAAACTCACCAGGTCTGACAGGACTTGTGAGTCTGATAGTAAGTTCCTTCATAAAAGAGTCAGAAAATTCATGTCTTTGAGTGAGAGTGAGAGTGATGGATGGCATTTTGAGTATGATTTTTTATGGTTTTCAAGTTGTCTTAATGATTTTCTTTGGGGACTATCAGACTCATGGAGTCTGATAGAAGGGACTCGTGAGTGACTCCCACTGTCAAAATCGGCAAGGCATCGAGTCCAGGCTGCAGACTCATTACTCTGCCTCCTTGAGTTCTCTCTGCAGCTCATTACTATGGTTTTTATAATGATGCCTATACTTAAAACTTTTTATGTTTTCCAAACCAAAGTGAAGTTTCTGGAAATCCCAAACTTCTGAACCTTTTCCCCCGCCCTTCATACTTGGTAACTATGGTAGTAATTTGACAATAATTGGGATGAGTGTGTTCTTGGCTTGCCCCAGAATAATCCCTGCACTATTGTGGTGGTTGAAAGGATGAAACACAAAGTACATCCAACATAGATGATGCAGATGACAGCATTGAGAATTTTACTCAAAAGATAACGAGGATGATAAACTGGAATTTTATCTGTAGTAGTGACGACAAGAAGGATTCCTACCAGTGATGTCATTACCTCTGTCACAAGGATAGATAATACCCCTGATTCTGTTTAGCAAGTATCTAGGGTTGGCTTTCCAATGATGGGCATGATATGGCTAGTTCGTATGAGCCACAGCCCTAGACGCCACCTATGGATGTTGATGTCAAAGTTGGCATGCAGCCTTAGCATGAGACAGAGCAGCCACATATTGTTGAAACTACCACACAATCTGCCCCCGATCAATGCCTAAGAAGCCATCATGTGCAGAAACTTCTATTCAACAATTTTATTCTATCATGACTATAACACCAGTTGATGTGGGTACAGTCTGAAACGTCATAAGTTGAAAGCCGGTTGGTATTTGTCTCTTTAAGAGGAGGAAGAAGGTGGAACTAACTCAGAGACATTCACGGGGAGTTGTCTGAACTAGTTTGGCTCACAAGAGTCATACTTTAGACATGGTCCAAAAGCCATTTGGAGAAAGACAAATTGAGGGTAATGACATGTGACTAAAGAAAGGGAAGGTCATTTCAAGGTCCACAATGCCTTGTATGCTGCACACCTAAATGTGCTCGGACCACAGGGTAGTATTCAGATTATGAGACCACCCCACACACCTGACTCTGCTTAGATTGTGGGGCATATGTGCCCTATCTCCCTCTGGATATAAAG
This sequence comes from Torreya grandis, assembly GCA_037957365.1. Lineage (NCBI taxonomy): Eukaryota > Viridiplantae > Streptophyta > Pinopsida > Cupressales > Taxaceae > Torreya > Torreya grandis. The sequence goes on from JARHVA010000242.1 coordinate 4,796,350, forward strand.
GTTTAATATATGCAAAAGGCAACTGATATTTTAACATACCTTGAGAAAAAAGCCCAGATTTATGTATGTATCAAACAAGATACAAAGAATTGTCTGAAAAAACTAGAAGGATCTTGCTGATATGAAAGATAGATTTGATAGGCAATAAGTTCCGAGTAATATGGCCAAGGATAGAATATTGGAGCCGATGTTACAGACAAACATATTAGAAATGCAGATGCAGCAAAAAGATAAAGAAATGAATGTAAGCATTAAGGACATGAAATACAAGAACAAGGAGTGCAAAAATAGAGTAGCACAGCTAGAGGGTCCCGTAACTACCCAGAAGAAACAGAATGAGACAGCTTTAAAAGATGGTTTTCCAAGGCTAAGAATTCAGTAGACTTGTCGTTAAGGCTACTGACAATGTTAGAAGATTTTAGCACCAAATTAGAGGGGAATAAATAAATATTGCCTAGAAGGGAGAGACTTTTTTTAGAGGGTCCATATCCACATTCGGTGTATGAGCAACAAACAGCTATGGCTTATTTCTCCAAATATCAGTTTTTATTGATAATTGTTTCCATCAGGCAATTTTCTATAGAGGAAAAAAATGATAGAATCTAGTATACTTATTTTTTAGCCTTTCTGATCTATATTTGTGTAGAGCTAACTTTATATTTTTCCTGGTATTAAACAAATAAATAGAATACCCAATGATCCAAGTCGCTACAAGGTTACTTGTGCCACTTTCTAGAGCACTTATAGGTAATACATGACGTTGTGCTTTAGAGTTGTGGTTTTCTTAGCCTTTTAGTTTTGTTCATGAGGAATGTTTCAGCCTTCCATGTTATGAACACCATCTATCACGACAAAATCAATATGGCAAATGCCATCCAATATTTCAGCTGAAAACCATAGGTGACTCCCCAACAAACTACATCATTTGAAAGGAAATATAAAATTTGAGCAGTGTATGATGAATGATTGCTTCATTTATAGTTTAGTAGCTTTCCTCTAATAACATCCATTTTGAGTTTCTATGTTAACCGTCTCTCTCTATCTCTAGAAATGCATCATTTGCATATTAGTGTGCAAGGTAATCAGAACAAAGATGCACGATAAATTAACCGAATCTCATTTTCTGCTATGTATTGATGGTATATGTCATTCATTTTACATATTTGACTTATCCTGAAAATTTTGAAATTCAAATGGAATTTTTTTCTGTATTACAGATTGTATGCTTGCATCTTATTAGTAATATAATGGACCCAATACAGCTGTCACAATGCCTCACAAATTTTTCTTGTCTAGGTGTTTGAGTCGGCTACCTAATGCGGTTGGAACAGAACCAACTCACTTTGACCTGTTACGAGCACGAAAGGGGAAAATGATCCATGGTTTACAAACAAGTGGTGATTGGCTTGTTCTTCATCTTGCAGAGCTAGTTGCTCTTGCTTACCAGGTTTTGTGGTGGTCATTGGGGATAATTTACTAATTTCAGTTTTTATGCTTTCAAGTCATTCTTTTCTTTATTTGGATTTTAGTGGGTTCTAATTTCGAAATGCAATTGCTAAATTTGTTTTTAGTGTTAAGCTAGTTGAACTATTGTTTCATTTGATTTAGCATGTAATAATAAAGAAATCCCTTTACTGCACGAGTGTGAACTTCTAGCACTTATTTAAAGGATTTTCAATATCAGATCGGCACTGGCACCTTTGATAAGATGCGACCTCTAGGTGTAACATTGCTGAGTACCATAGTGGATAAGGTAAAGCAGGGCCATCATTGATGTACAATATTATAATTTATTACTCATGATGCATGTTACTATAGTTCATTTAATTTTAATTTATTTTATAGTTTTTAATCTCACAGTGAATTTGATAATTTAAATTTCTTTGTCATTCGTGACCTTTTTATAGGGAAAAGGAAAAAGCGTTTTTTCATATTTAAAATTGTATGATAGTGTCGCTTCCCACATAATCAGAGAGTAGTAGGTACTTATTAAAGGATTGAATATCCAAAAACAATATTAATCGGCTGTCATAATTTACAAAAGTTGCATGCTAATTGTCATCTGACATGCAAAATACATGAGATATTTTTGGCAGCAGCTTCAAAAAAACACTGATTTAAATTGGTCTTTTTTGTCCCAGTTTGAGAAAACAGAAGATCCAGAACTCCCAGGGCACTTTTTGATGGAACAGTATCAGGTGCAATTTCAATCTTATGTATGAATGGTCATGCAGCATTTATGTAGTTATAAGTTTAAATGAATGCCCCTCATCTCTTTTTCTCCAAATCTGTAGGGAACGCTTTCACAAATCTATTGCAATGAAACTGAGGATGGCCATTTTAGTCTGTGTTATTTTGTGAAAATAAAACTTTTTTTAGAGTGTCACCATTAAACTCAAATAGAGAATCATAAACCATATTTTCATCTCCATTATTTTATATTTAATAAGACTCTAGGGGGATGGGAACATAAACAATGAGTGCAATACATGAACATGATTAGTTAAGTGAATCGCATGGCTATAAAAAGAAAGAAAGAAAGAAAGTGTAACGGATTCAGAATTATGTCCAGTTACATTAGAAAGTACTAGGGTGAAAATGATCACTAGGTCCTGAAAAGTGACTAAGAACTAAAACACTAAGGGAATTAAACCCTGACTAGAGGAGGTAAACCCAAAGATGGGAAACTGTAGCCATAATATAGAAGTACAAATCATAGTAGTATTAATCATCCGAGGAAAAAATCGTTTTTTCAAAAGTGTAAGTGTTTTTCAAAAAATCGTGATTAATCGGGAAAATTTTTGGAAAACTTAAAACCGCCAGGAAAATGTGGACAAAAAGAAAAAACTATATATTTTTTTTAAATTTAAATGCATTTTCATTGCATCAAGATACATGGTAGGCATTTCAATTGCATAGAGAATAGATACAATTACATGATACAAAGTATGCAAGGAAGATAAATGAGATTGTATGCCGTCCAAATTAGTCAACTGTTTTCTTTCATTACTTTTCTAAAATATTAAAATTTCATTACATTTGCATGTAAAAATGCACACTATTATTGTCAGGGAACAAAAAAGGGGAGGGAGCAAATGGTAGCACGTAGACTATGGTTCAACAGGGCTGCACTTCAACATATTTTCAAGGTTCTTGCCTCTCTGAATTTGAGAGATGACCTCGGTGTCGATCCCAACGTCAACCATGACGTTGAAGTCAAAATCTTAAAAAAGAGGCTCTTCATTATTTTCAAGTCATTCGGAATTTGGATCGATCTCGTTAAGGTCGATCGTATGATCTTCTTTGATGGTACCAAACATTATAAAATACAATGCATATGTTAATGACTAATGCAAATGATATTTTACAAAAATATAAATTGACTTTTTTTATGAATTGAGAATTAAAAATGCAACATTTATTAATTTAGAGTTTTTTCATCTTTAGGAAAAAATTGTGGTAGACAAATGCCAAATTATTCATCTGTTTCTAAATGAGTCGATTGCGTTTTTTGAGTGTATATGCTCGAACACACTCCAATTGTGCTTGCAAGTGGATGAACTATATGACTGGCTCAAAATGCACATTGCCATCCTTCGAAGGTGTTTGGTTTCTTTGCCAAAGAAATCTCATTATTGTGCTGCAAAAATAAATTGTGAAGCCATGTGGATGAACTACATGGCTGGCTCAAAATGCGTATTGCCATCCAGTCAAAATTTAACACTTTAACTGTACGTATGAATTTTTTTTGTCTACCTGGTTGGAAGGTCTTCTTGCGATGGCTGCTCCAGGGGTAGTGCGAGGGCTAAAGAAGGCATGATTGTTTCCCGCACTTGTGTTTGACCCACGAGGTACTAATCCAGGTGTCACTTGAGACCTCTCATTCCTTTTTTCATGTTATGTTGATGGCCCAGACATGTCATCATATTCTTCATCACCCCTTGCATCTGAAGAGTTAGAACCTAATTTTTTACCTGTTTTGCCTTTTTTGCCTTTGAATTTGAATGTTGTTGGAATGTTGCTATAGCTTGATTGATGACATCTATAGGACATGCATTAGTGCAAGGTGTGATTTCGTGTCTTCATTGTCTTGTCAAATGCCACTTGAAGCATATATGTCCACAAAAGTTGCAGATGACCTTGTTTGGGTTGTCTGGCTCGACTTCAATGTCATACTTCCATCTAAAATCTTTTATATGTGGCATGATCAACAAATCTGCAGTGTGACAATTTTTTTCGTTTAGTAGCTCAAATATTTTGAAGGTGTTTCGTTTTTTCTTATCACTTTCAGAAAAAACCCTTATCACTCCTATCTTTCGATATACCTAAATCTCCAATAACCAAACCATTCAATATACCATACACCTTTCTATATACCTTTAGGTACGTGAAAGAGTAATGGTACAAAAGAGCAATTCTCTCGATATACTACACCTATCAATATATCAAACTTTCTTATATACCCAAAGGTACGTGGAAAAATGATAATACGTGAAATAGAGATGTACATGAGCGCAGAGTGATACATGAGAGTAGAGTGGCACTGAAAGAAATGGCACGTGAAAGGTCTCAGGTTTGTCTAATGGAATACCTGCTCATAGGGGGTAGTTCAGAGCTCGTAGTCACAACACCCATCTAACACTGTGACCCCCTGCATCGGATTTATAGCTGAATGACAGATCCCAAAAGAACAAAAAGAGAAGAATAAAAAAGAAAGTGTTTTAGAGATGCTTTGTTTGCTTTTATTTTTTTAGTATTGTTTTGCGTTTCTATAGTCGTTAGTAATAAATACATACACAATAAAATAATATAAAAACATTGCCTCAGAAAATAAAAATAAGTAAACAATGGTTTTAATTTTGCGTTAGAAAATAAAAATTCATTACAGGGTTAGGGTTAGGAAACAAGTTTTTTTGTAGTTTTTAATTTTTATTAATCGAAGTTAATTAACATTAATTCATTGCAAAAAATTATTGTTTTTTAATTTTTTTTATAGATTTTAATATTTAATAATTACAAACTATTAAAATATATTAAAAATTAATATTGAAAAAAATGGTAACGTTTAAATTTTAATATTTTTAAAAAACCAACCCTAGCTCTACTTTATGGTTAGGGTCAGGAAATAAGGTATTTTTTTTAGTTTTAAATTTTTATTTATTGAAGTTAATTAACATTAATTCATTATATTAAATTATTGTTTTCTAATATTTTTTAATTTTTTTATAGATTTTAATTTTTTAATAATTACAAACTATAAGAATATATTTAAAAAAATGGTAACGTTTAAATTTTAATATTAAAAAAAAACTAACCCTAACCCTACTGTTAGGGTTAGTTTTTTTTTAATATGAAAATCTAAACAAGATCTTTTTAAGTTTTTAATTTTTAGTAATCGATGTTAATTAACATTAATTCATTACAATAAATTATTGTTTTTTAATATTTTTTATAGATTTTATTTTTTATTAATTACAAACTATAAAAATTTATTTAAAAAAATCCTAACTAGGTTAGGGTTAAGTTTAAATTTTAATTATTAATATTTAAAAAAACTAACCCTAATCGTACAGTTAGGGTTAGGGTTAGGGAACATGAATATTTTTAAGTTTTTATAGTTTTAATTTAAATTTGAACAGATATATATATAAAAAACTCAACTTCGAAATTTGACCAGGTGTAGTGAATACTGAAGAGAAAATGTCGAATTTGTTGCTAAAGATTCTTGAACCTTTGAGACCCATCACTGAAAATCTCTATGTTCTTGTTTGGGTTATTTTGAAATTCTGCTTTTGAAAATTTAGAGAAATTTGCAAATTTTTGGTGTAAAACTGACTGTTTTTTTCAAATTTTTTGTACATATAAATGAAAAACTCACGGTTTTTTGTGGAAATCGCAATTTAAACATGTTTAAATCGCTTTTTTTTAAAAATGCGATTTTTTCAAGTTTTTTTCTTGGTTTTTTCAAAATACTCGCCGAAGTCAATGCTTTATTGCTTGGTAAGGGTTGACTTGGTAAAAACCGCATGTTTTTGACCGAAAAATCGGTTTTGGCGGCGATTGGCGATTAATCGTGATTTTTTCGCGATTATGGTAACTATGGTACAAATATAAATAACAGTGCAAAGGGAGGGTCCTTCAAAGGGAACATGGAGCAAATGAAGACCAAAAATTGAGGATTGATGTTGGAAACCAGTGGTATTACTTGTTTGTATCAATGCTCGAAGTAAAAGTAGAACTGAAGCATCATCCACCACCATGTAGCATACTTGCATCTATAAGAGGCACAACTACACAAAAGATGAATTCGACTCCAAATTCAAAATATATATGGAGAAAAATGCTTCAAAATTTCTCCAAGAAGAGTTTGTATTGATAGGAGAGAGGGTTAAACCCCTCTATATAATAAAATGAGTAGCTTCTCACACAAGCCATCTACATAATGATATTTGAAGTGGTATTCACCTATTAGTAGTAATTTTGTACCTAACACTGCTACCTATCACTGCTAACATAGCATTAAAGTATATGCAATTTATAACAAAATAGCAAATTAGCACTTCTTATAAAATAGTGTGACAAAATATGTTGTGTTTTTCCACACAACATACCATAGCATGACCAATGCAGGAATTTAATAATCTACACAAGAGAATGTCTTGGACCCAAGGGGTGGTTGCACAATCATAGGTGGAAGTAGGATACTTTTTATAGAACCTCTCCTAACAATGAAGGCCTATGACACACTAGAGGTGGAGAGAAAATTGTCGGTCGTGTATGTCTTGTGCCCTGGGCAGCTGGAAAGGATAACTAGAAGGCCCACAATGCCAAGTAGAAGTAGTTCCATGATTCATAGTGTGAGTTAGCAACACCTAGAGGTAGATGTTGTCTCATTGATCTGTCACCATTTGTGTGGGGATCAGCTCAAACCAACGGACCCTTAATACCATTAGCATTTGTTATGGGGTGAAAGGAATAGATTGAGGTCATGGTCATTTTGGTGTTGCAATTTGGATTAGAGTTTTAGCTCTACTTTGGCCTAGCTTCCATAATCAGACTAATCATGTGTTGTAGTCTAGAGATGGTCTGATCCATGACAATATTCATACTTCAACATACAAAGAAGGAACTGTAACAAGAAATCTCATGAGAGGAAATTATAATCATCATAAGCTTTAGATTATTTTCAGTTGAAGAAAAATCCATTTCGCACATGAAAAGACAGTCAACAACAGATCTTTAGAAGATATTCAAAACCCTATTAATCATGCTATGATCAGAACAAATACTACATCTTGAGAACAAAAAACTAACCTATATCCCCTTATAGAACCAAGAACTAAGATAGATGACTCTATTAGATGCTGGAACAAACTCAAGACAATCCATTAATAATACACTTGCATGACAAAATATTTCAATCTTACCCTCACACATACTCTGAACCCGATAGCATCAATTTTCTATTCTATCATCTCCTTTGGCCATGACTACTTCTAATTACCCTTCTCCTTCATAACCACAACATTGCCCTAATGGCTGACTAATTACATTTTTAATGACAATTAGCTTATTTACATAAGCTTCTCTCTTTCTAAAATATACTTGGAATTACATCTTTATAATCATTTTGGTGCATATGAACTTTGATAAGCTTGTTGTGCATTTTTACCTATGCGAAGCTTTTCCTAGACCTGCAATGTGTTTCCAATTGTGTGATGCTTTTATTAGCGTTGCAAAGCTCCTAGCATTGTGAATCCCTGGCCAAGCCTGCACAGATCCAAATTTATTGTTATATAAATCTGAGGCCTGTGAAGCTCTGCGTTTCCAAACTACTATTGAAAATCCCTTCGCCTTATTGCCTCCTAACATGGTGTTTTTCCGGAAAAATGTTAAACCTTATATTTGGAGATGTTTGTTGCAGTAGTATTCATGGTGCCAAGTCAGACCCTCTTGTTTCTTCATATCAAATTTTTAAGGAATGGGATCCAAGTATGGGTGCGTGCATGAACTGGATGTTGGTGAGACAATGTGCACACATACATGCATAATAACGTAGTATATAGTATTGTAATGCAATAATGCAATAGTTCAATAATATAGTGTAATTATAAGGTCTATTACTATAATAGAGTAGCAATGTAATTTCTCAACACATTCCACTGTACTCATGTTGAAGATTAATAAACTAAATGTACATTTTAGATATATTATAATTATTTAATAAATAATTAATAATGCATTGATATTCTGTTGATCTATCTATCATGCATTAATGTATAAATTTAGAATTGATTCATCTTACAGACAATGAAGATCGCTTTTTGTGAATGGGAATTTTGAATGATTGAAGAAGACAGAATAGCAACATAACGGTGCTTAAATTTATTGTGATGTGTCAAGATCTAGAAAAAAACAGAAGTATACAAGTTGGAACTCGACTCACAAGTGTGATGGCACCTTAAACCACTAAGACATTGATGGATTATTAAGTTTCCTTCCACTAACTTGACTAATCACGGTACAGAGACAATAATGCAGCACTGCAATTGAAGGCACAAAATCTGAAAAAGCACAATATTGGTTTGAAGTAACGCTCCATTTCTTAGTTTCACTAGTAGTTCATGAATAAATTCTAAGTTTCCTGCCACCAACTTGACTAATCGCTGTACAGAGACAATAATGCAGCACTGCAATTGAGGGCACAAAACCTGAAAAAGCACAATATTGGGTTCAAGTAATGCTCCATTTCTTAGTTTCACTAGTAGTTCATGAATTATTGAATTTGACAGATTGGATTTTTATTTTTTTAATGTTGTGTCACTGAGAACATCCTCAAAACCAGGCACAGCTTGTTTCTGCTGTTCGAACAGCTCTAGATGCATCTGCTGGCCCAGTTCTCTTGGATGCAGGTCTGCAGTTGGCCACAAAGGTACATATCAATATTGGACGTTCAAATATTATTCTTTTAATTGTATTTTTTAAATTTTCTGTGATTATATTGTCTTTTAGGAGACTAAGGGAATTTTATGGCAGATTTTAACAAGCAGCATTGCAAGTGGGGATCAAGTTGTACTTGAACGTATGTTTGCTATGATATCACGCCCATTGTTTGACTTTGAAGGCCTTTATTACCCTTCATTTTCAGAATGGGTTAGTTGTAAGGTTAGTGTATCTTATCTCATCACATTCTTCTTGTGGGATTCTGTTCGTTGATTTTGTAAGAAATCCTATGCACAATGGCCCTTTTAGCTATATAATATAGCAAATGTAAGGTTTGTGTGTGACTTATTTCAATGTACTCGTCTTTAAATCCAGTTAAGAAGTATTAGAGCTTTATATTTACACGTTTGTTGTTTTGTATGCTTATGCTCCATTTTATTGTTTTCATCTAAGATATTGCAAGCACTCCCAAGCTAGCGTATCTGCTATGGTATTCCTTTTGTCTGTTAGTTTCATGTGTAGACATTAAGTTATCTCATTTTTTCATTGGGATGAGGATTTGTGTATTCTTTAGGTTTTGAAATAAATGCAAGTTTATTGCACTGTGCAGGTTAAGATTAGACTTCTGGCAGCTCATGCAGCTGTCAAGACATATGCATATTACTGCATGAAAAATGGCCTTAATAATACAGAGTATTCATCCTTAGTTCCTTTACTTTTGAAGAATTCAAATTTCCTTGGGTGTTGTTGGATTGGACTTCTTCAAGATCATTTATTTCTGCATACACGAATACTCTCTAAGAGGGAGGTATGTTGGTTGTTAAAATATATGCAATATAAGCTATTCCTTTTAACCTGCTTTATAAAAGAATGGTCCTTTTGCACTAATCTGTGTTCTCTGGTCTTCCTTGTATGGGACAGTACAAGCCTTTCCTAGATGGTATTCAATCAGCAGCCATTGCATCACTTGTGCATCCATTTCTAAGTGAAGTCTGGCCAGTTATTCTTCAAGCTTCCACCTTGGATGCATCACCAGCAAAGTTTGAGTGTGAAGTTTCCCCTGTTATATACTCCTCCAGCCACGCCATGGTTAAATTGGAAGCAAGAGATTTCTATTTTCTTTGGGGCCTTGCAGTACTGATTTTGTTTGAGGGACGGCAGAAAGAGAAGCATGAAAAATTGAAGCAATTCTCCAGCTCCTGCACCTATAGTGTGAATGGAAAATTAGCTGGGGAAATACCTACACCTGTGAGCTCACAATTAGTTGCCTTATATGCACTTCAGTGCCTGTCAAAACAGGGATTTTACAATCAAGAAATGATTTCCTGCAAACTTTGCTTAGAGCTCTTGCAGGTGATCATATATGTTTTTCTGCACCTAAAATGGTTTGCCATTGGTTTAAGTTATATGTGTTTAGCTGACTGTGAAGAATGCCGAACTTTAGAAACATGCTAGAATAGTATTTTATTGAAGCATTTCCAGAATTGATATAAATTAGTAACGAAACTCATAGTTGGATAAAAATTTTATGTGGTTTGTCTAACCAATGCTAGTTATAATATTCCACAAGAAGCTGGATTCAGCTGTTCGACCTAATTAATTTCTAACAGGTTTAACTCTGCTTGATACCCTTAGAAATATATAACAGTCAGCGCATGTATCAGATGTGAGAATTCTCTTAGAAGGTATATGATTTAAGATACAGGAGGCTTTGAACTTACATTAAGTCAGCTTTATTAGATAATATCATCAGGGTTTTCTCTTGATCAATGTTTAATATGATTCATATTCTACAAGAAACACTGAGTAAACTGCTGGAATGCATTGAATTTTAAGTTGCTGACCATTTTTTCTAACCTTGGTAGTTTCTGATAATATAGGAGGATGCTTTACAATATTAAATCAAATAAGGAAACGTTATTTCAAACTTTTGAGCTCCTCTAGTTTCTTTTTTTCTTCCATGTGCAGATACTTATGTATCCTGGTTATATGAACTCTCCACAGACTATGACTTTAGTCTTATCAATCCTAGAACAGGTATATTTTTCAGAACTTATTTCCTTCTAAATGTAGCTGTTGATTTTTTCTCTTGCATTAATAAGCCTGTTTCACTTCCTGCCCATCATTTGTGTATAAATGGTAATTGAAACATTAATTCTTGTCTCTGGGAGTTTTGCTTTTAGCTAGTCATGTTTGAATTGTAAATATAATAGTTTAAAGACCTAGAATACATTAAGATGTATACATATATTTATCCCACTTGTGTTCATGATATTATCCCATCTGTATTGGGATCTCTCCAATATTGCAATCTGGTCTGGCAACTAGACTCTGCATAATTTTGCAGGAACAAATATATAGAGATGAACTATATGAGGTTAGTTATGACCTTCAGCTCATATAACAATACTTCGACTTACATTTCTGTTTAGAAGCCCAATAATCAATAGTGTTTTACTGTATGCCTACTTGAGGTTGAATGTTTTGGCCTTGGCATTACCCTTAATACTTCACTACAACCCTAGCTAGTTAAGGAATCTGCATCCCATTCAGTTTGAAGCGAAAGTGCGTACTATTTCTTTCCTAGAACACTACTAACAAACAGATTTTTCTTTGTCATTGTGAGGGTCACAGTTTCACTTGGAACATAAACCTTAGCATTTATGCTACTAGGAGTTACTAACAATTTTGGTCTAAGTTCAAATATTATCGATGATTTTTATTTCCTAGTTCACACCACACAATCACATATATCATAACCCAAATTTTCATGTATAAAAAAAATTAAATGCATAACAAATGTGTATAAGTCTTTAATGCTGGCAATAAATGATAACCAATGAATATAGATCATTATAAATAGTAAGGAATATGATGTAATCCTTGAGCTTTATGGAAAGATTACAATGCCTAATGTGGCCAAATAGGTCACATTGATCATTAAAGATCATAGTTCGCATAACTGGTTGGGGTGAGTACTCACCAAGGGGCCATAATGGGTAACTGGCGGTTATTCAACTCGCTCGGTTGAATAACTGACAATAACTGACACGAAAAAATAATTGAAATTCACCCGACGCAAACAATATATAAATAAAATAAACATTTATAAGTTTATATTTAGATAGGGACGTCTAGTTTCTTATACTTACATTTAGATAGGGATGTCTATTCTTATACTTTAAGTTATATTTTATTTATATACTTTCAGGATGTTTGAGAGTAGTTTCGGACCTCTAGGAGCTATAATGCAAATTCTAGGTTTTGGAGGATCCTATCATATTTCAGACTTAGTCAGATTTCAGGGTTTCAGACTTAGCCATATTTCAAGGTTTCAAAATTTCATGGAGACATCACACGAGGGATGAAGGCTGCATGAAGGGATGTAGGTATAATATAATAGTATGAGAAGTTGAGAACATCTCTTGCAAAGTGCCACAAGTCGATCCCATCCCATTCCCTATGCATAGATTACCAGACTTTCTCAATCTCCCTTAATTTTCTAGAGAGTAGGGAAGATAAAAATATAGATTCTTGTAATTTGTACTTGTAGATTCTTGTATAAGTATCATTGTATCGGTTTTAATCTATGCATAGGGAACGGGGTGGGGTCGACTTGTGGCACTTTGCGAGAGATGTTCTTATACTATTCTATCATACCTACATTCCTTCATGCAGCCTTCATTCCTCCTACGATGTCTCTTTGAAATTTTGAAACCCTAAAATATGTCTAAGTCTGAAACCCTGAAATCTGACTAAGTTTGAAATATGATAGGATCCTCCAAAACCTAGAATTTGCATTATAGCTCCTAGAGTTCTGAAATCACTCTCAAACATCTTGAAAGTATATGAATAAAATATAACTTAAAGTATATTTATACTTAAATGTTTATTTTATTTATATATTGTTTGGTTATCTAAATGTAACCAGCGAGTACTCAACGGTTAAAAAAAAGTGCGGTTTTTCAAATTCGGCGGTTTCGAGTGGCGGCTATTCGCCAAGTCGATTTCCTGGCAAGTAACCAACCAATCGACGGTTACTCTCCGGTTATGCCATCTATTAAAGATAATAAAATAACTTTGAAAATTAAGATAAATTGTACTCCAGTCATGGCATGCCTATGTTCGGATCCATCAGACAACTTTATTGAATGCAACATTGCCCAATGGTGTCCCAATATGGCACTCCCGATTCCCTATGTATTGTTTATGGGCTAGTACACCAACTTGGTGTAAGAATCACCCCTCTTAACAAATTTTTATAAATACCTTCCAAAAATATTTATCACCTTTAGTTGTAATTGTTAGGTCTATTGTATAAGTGATGTTATTTTTGGATTTTCGATCATATCAAAGGTGCAACTTTTTCTGAGGCAACAACTTACTGAAATACTAGAGTGACACAAATAAGAATGAGGGGGCCAAGTGAGTGGCTACTTTACCACCCCACATGTGGCACACTACTCACTCTCAATGACACACAAATACAAGACTTAGAAATCGAAAGAAAAAGGCCTTCTTTATTGATGTTCAGTTGTATTACAAAGATTCACATACATACACACACTCTCACTTATCTTAATGATTCGGAAGATCTTCCTAAATCCAATGACTAGGTTACATGAACATACATCTACTCAACAGGGTCTTAGCTTTGCTCTAATACTCTCTAAGGTTTACTCAGCTCTCTCTCTATCTCGGGACTTCTCTGCCCTAGAGTTGAAACTCCCTTTTTTGCTTGTCTGATTGAATCATCTCAAGTGGCTCTCTAACTCTCTTCCAAAACTCCCTTCGAATCTTGATGCCATGACACTAACTCATGCCAACCTCTTTGAGCTCCCTCAGTCTTGGAAAACAGTTCACACCTCATGTTTTCTTGATCTAGGCAATTACTTTTCTTGTTTTCTCAATGTGGGAGGAACCACTAGCTGTTGTAGGCCAACGGTTATAAAACCATTGCATTGCTTACATAAAGTGGTGGTTTTGCAAGCAACGGTTTCGCTATGCTTCCAAGAAAAGGTCATTCTGAGCAATGAGAGATAACTAAATCCATCCTTCCTTTGCTTTGTTGCGTTGTGGGGATCCTGATGATGTTGTTTGGCTTGACGTTGATCCTCCTCCACATGCAAAATGTTTTTACCAGAGACAAGTCACACAACACAAACAAACATGCTCAAGAACCCGAAACCATGTTTTTGGATGATGCAAGATAGTTTTCTAACTCGGATTTTCCTACATTAGACACTGAAATCCTACTCATGAAATTGTCCATGAGCTTCTACTCATGAGCTTCTTGTTAGCTCCTCAATGGTTTTTACTTGTTTTGCAACTTTAGACATAGTCATCCAAGTCGTGCCTTCAACTGCTCTGTCTTACCACTTCACCAAGTAATCTTAAGTATTGTTTGCCCCTTGTCCTCGTACCAATCCGTGTATCCATCACTTCCTCAACTCTACCCTTTGCCTTTGTAGGAAACTATTGCTTCCACTCCACACTATAAGAATCTGAACTTGATCCTTGTCCATTGCGTTGTCCCTCAATGTAAGGGTACATATCTACTACATTTAAGATAGGTGAAAATCTCCACGCCATCCAGATGCTCGATCTTATATGCATTTGTTGTAAACCTTCTCAAAACTTTGCAAGGCCCAATCTTCTTCCAATTAAGCTTGTTATAAGTTGCCTTGGGAAACCTCTCCTTAATGCAAATGTGCCAAAACCATGTCTCCAACTTGAAAAGCCTGTTCTCTCCTTGTCTAATTTAGCATTCTTCTTGTACTTCATGCTATTTTATTCCAACATTCTCTTCACCTCCCTATGGACATTATGCATACTCACTGCAAAATCCTTTGCTTCAGTACTTCTCATATTTTTTTGTGCTTCTCAGCTCACATACTTGGCATAGACTTTTGGTTTCCTGTGGGTGACTATTAGCAACTTGGGAGGGTTAGGGTCCATAGTAAGCATGTGGATGTGAGAGAATGATAAATAAGAGTCGAGTATGTGTGCACAAGTCATGTATGGTAAAAGCAAGAAAAAATTGCCAATGTCAAGTATTTTGTGCCAGATTTTAGTATCTACATGAATGCAATGTTCCTTGGCAATCCATGTAGTCTTACTACTATCTTGGAAAACAAATTCACAACATTCATGGCATCACTAGTCTTCTTACATGCTATGAAGTGTGCCATCTTGGAAAATCTATCTACTACAACAAAAATGAAATCATTTCTTCTCTGAGTTCTTTGAAGCCCAAGATTGAAACCCATGCTCGACCCTTCCCATGGCCTCTCTGGAATTGATGAATGCTGACAAGAACTTGAATTCTAAATTTTGCCCTTAGCATGTTAGCAAATTCTACATCTTTGCACAAATTTCTTGACATCCACTCTCATCTTCAACCAATAGTAACTCTCATTCAGCTGTGTTTGTGTTTTATTATAAACAAATTACCTAGCTAGGCCTCCACTATGTTTCTACTTCCACGAATTCTCCCTCATCGATCCTTGGCGTATGCATAACTGATTTTATTCGAACAATTAACCATCTTGTATCACATACTTCAGCAATGGAGTTCTATCCATGCTTGTTGGATTCATGCATGTTGCCCATGCATCTCAGAAGTCCAAATCCTCCTCATATAACTCCTTCACACCCAATGACTTTTACTTTCATTTCATTCACTATGAGAACTCTTCTACTCAAAGCATCTGCAACTTTGTTAGATTGACCATTCCTACGCTTCAAAACAAATGAATAGCTTTGAAGAAATTCAACCCATTTCATGTATTTCCGACTCAATTACAATGCTTGATGATTCATGTACAACACGAACTTCTTGGGCAACAAATAATTCCTCTGTTTCTTGAGGGATTGTACCAGTGTAGAACTCTTGATCATAAATTGATTACATCTTCTAGGTCTCATTTAACTTTTCACTAAAGTAAGCAATGGGATTACCTTTTTGACTCAATACTGCTCATATGGTTGTTGAACACAACTATCTACTGAGAGGGGGGGGGGCGGGGCGGTGAATCAATAGATCATTTAAAACTAGTTCTTTAAACCTTTTAGAGAAGATACAAATGCATATGCATATTAAAGAACAGATGCAGAGATCACACACACACAAAAACACATTACACCAGATTTATATGTGGAAAACCAAAAGGGAAAAACCATGGTGAGAATAGTTGCTAGAATCTACTGTTCTAATCCAACCTCACAGTTAAATGCCTCATTGGCAAAACCACACTGGTTACAAGATTTAAGGGCACTAACCCTAAGGAGACACCAATCCCCTAACTGAGCACCAACTCAGTTTGTCTGACGCCACCAACCAATCAAAACTATGGAGCTACAACTCCAGTCTACAGAGTAGATTCATAAAATGAATACCATTCTATTTCTTTGTTAGAGATTTGGTTTGTAACTTCTCAATCTTTGCACATTCTCTGTGTGCCCTTTCTTCCTCTACCTCACTCTCTTTGTGTCGGGATATGCCCTTTTAGACACACTTCATCTCTTTGCCCCTCTAACTTTTATTGTGTCTGCATACGTCTCCAATTGACACACTTCAAGTCGCTCTAGTAGCACCTTTTGCAATTGCAACAACAGCGTGTGACAATGTTCTAGATGTCGTATATATAGACAATGAATCTAGGGTTTCATGTCTTCAATGTGTTCACACTTCGATTACACTCATTTATCCCTATTTTGGATTTTTATCCATTATGACTTGACCTATTGATTTCCCACGTCTTGGTTCATGCCTCACATCGTAATGTTCAGGTCTCTTTTACTATCTATGGCAACTGCTGGATTCGAGTCATAAATGCGCAGCCTCCTTAAATGTAGATTGATCGGTTGGATCAATCATTCTCGAGCTCCGTGTAGACATTTCGAGTTCATCACCAATTATGTCTGTTCCTCCACTTGACCGTTGGAACATATTAAATGCAGGCCTTTGATTTCTTTCTTCGCGCCATCTCTAAGCTCTTTTACTTCGTCAGATCCTTGTATGCATTAGTTCAACTTTTGAAACGCATCCGTCGATCTCTTTACCACAAGTCGTTGGATCTCCAAAATAGTATGTATTTTATCTCGCTCTTTCATTAACCATCGAGCTCCTTTTTGCATCTTGCTATCTCCTATGTAATTGGGTCGCATTTGCTCCTTTTGATTTACTCGAACATGCTCGATCCATGATCTCCCGTTGTGCTATTAATCATCGATCACCTTGTTCCATTGTGTCCTCACGCTCCATTGGATCTTTCTCGTCCAGATTTCCGCATGCCGTTTGATCTTTGAAGATGCATGATCTTTATATTGGCTTGGTCGTTAAACTTCGGCATGTTGACCTCATCTCATTTTCTTCAGCGTCCATGTATTTCTTTCACTCCTTTGATCTCTTCAGACTTGCTCGACCTTTAACTCGCCTTGATCCTTGGGCACTTGTGAAAATGCCCTACGAGACTCCACACTTATCCTTCGGTACTATTGCGAGTGACCTATACTTCTTCCGAAATTTCTTGCAGAAACTTTGTAAGTGTCCGCTCCATCCGAAAGTATCCTTCAGGACCTTAATTGCAGGTCCTTCCGCCTTAGACAAATTCTCTGAAAGAATTCATCAATGCCCTTCTTCCAAAAGTGCCCTTCGGGACTTGTACAAGTGACCTATTCGGAACTTTTGCTCGAGACACATATCTTTCAGAAATTGTGAAAATTTACCATTCGGATCCTTTGTTTGGGTCATATGCCCTTCAGAGCTTTGGCAAAGTACCCTTCAGAACCTTTTGTTGTGGCCTTTTCGTCTAATTTCCCTGACAAAATGCCAAGTGTCTTTTTCTTTCGACATTTTGCAATGTACCTTTCGGGGCTTCTCAAAATGCCCTTCGGAAACTTTGATCGGGTCACTTACCCTTCGGCATATTGCAAAGCTCCCTTTGGAACTTTTATTCGAGACCCATTTCCTTCGGAGCTTTGTTGCGGACAAATTGTCCGACAAGGTCCAGACTATTTTCCCGAAAGAATTCCCAAGCTGGAAAATCGGCTAAGTGTGGAGACAATATATTCCCGACAAAATTCCAAAGCTTCGGAATAATTGTTGTGGGCTTTCTGTCAAAAGAGTCTTCAACAATTTTTCGAAAGAATTTCCTTTACCATCCTTTACCATTATTTCCGAAAGAATTGCTCGAGTCACTTCTTCCGAAATAATTCCCTAGACAAATGCAAAGGTGCAAATTCGACAAGTTTAGAAACTTAGTAGGCTTTTAGCTGAGGGACAACCTTATGCATTTGTAACATTTGCTCTACTCATCCTTAAGACATGAAACTTAGACCACCAAGACTAGGCACAAACCTGAGTAGCCTGGTGTGATTGTTTCCTCCAAATGCTGCCATAAATGCAAATGCAGTCACCAACAAACTATGTACTCAGCCATATTCAACAAACTAGCAAAGGCATTCATATGACTGTTCTTGGAATTCAAGGTGCACATACAACTCCATGAGCACTGTACAACTGGTTTGTTTAGCTCAACACCTTTGTCATTAATGCTTGATAGTACATTCTTCATTTGACATCAATGACAATATTTCAGACATCAATCCACCTTTTAGACCACATCTATTAATGATACTCAAATTGCCAACAATATGGTTGTTCCACTAACATCACAATCAACCTTAAACCCTTTTTTTAAAAAATCCGGCAATGCCAACATCTATTCCATGACTTTTTTCTTCAAAAACTAAAAACTATTCTTTGTTGCAAGAGTCGATTCAAACTTCTTTTTATCATCTTTCATTGTTTCGGTAACAGGTGCGCATATGCGACTAAAGTTTCTAATAATTTCCCTATAGAAACGGGCTAACCCATGAACAATTCTAGCATCAATCATTAGTTCTATTCGATGACCATTCAACTATTGGTCTTACCTTTTCCGGATCCACTTTCAACCCTTCTCTCGAGATCACAAATCCTAAATAAATAAGCTCCTCCATGAAGCTACACTTCTTCAAGTTTACTAGAAACTTATCCTTCAATTTTTGCAATACCAATCTCAAATGCAACAAATGCTCTTCCTTTGAATGAATAAAAATTATAATGTCATCAAGATAAACAATGAAAAACTTAACGAAATAAGACATCAACACTTCATTCACTAGTCTCGTGAATGTACTAGGTGCATTTGGCAAACCGAATGGCATAACAAGCCACTACAACCCATTATTCTTCTTGATTGTGGTTGTCCATTCATCACCCTCTAATTTTGATTTGGTGATACCCACTCTTCAAATCTATCTTCATTAAATACTCTTCCTTTGAATGAATGAAAATTATAATGTCATCAAGATAAACAATGAAAAACTTACCGAAATAAGATATCAGCACTTCATTCACTAGTCTCGTGAATGTACTAGGTGCATTTGGCAACCTGAATGGCATAACAAGCTATTACAACCCATTGTTCTTCATGATTGTGGTTTTCCATTCATCACCCTCTAATTTTGATTTGGTGATACCCACTCTTCAAATCTATTTTCATTAAGTACTTTACTCTGCTCAAATAGTATTTGATAGTGATCTTGTTTATTGCTTTAAAATTTGTACACATCCTCTTATCTTCACCCTTTTTAAGTGCCAATAATGTTGGAAAGGGCTTAAAATTCTTTTTGAACCCTTCTGCAACAACTGACTTAATTGCCTCTTCACTGATTCATTCTCCATAGGTGTTTCCTATATGCTTCCCTATTTGGAAAATTGATCCGAGCACTAGATCCATATGATTAATGATTCTCATAGGTAGCAATCTATCTGGAAATCTTTTGAAACTAAATCATCAAACTCTTCGAAAAAATTCTGAACTTCAAAAGGAATATCCCTTACTTCTTTGGGATCACCAGTTGCATCGGTTTGGGGATAAAAGCATGACATGCCTTCTCCTTCTTTGTCTTCTTCAAGAATTGCTTATTGGAAACCAACAAAACTTTAGGACTTTTGTCCACCTCTTCTTATCTTTCATTCAATAGGCAAAATGTGAACCTTCTACCATCTATCACAAGCGTGTATGTGTTTTCTCTACCATCATGCATGACCTTTCTATCAAACTACCATGGTCTTCTCAACAACACATGACATACATCCTTTGTAATGTCCCCAAATTGGGACAATGATGAAAAAAGAGAGTTTCCCAACAAAACCCTTAATCAACTCCAAACAAACTGAATTTTGAAAATTTAAATCAACAAACCCTAGCTGAAATTAAGATGCTCAAAACACCACAAATAAAAAGAAACCCTAGGCACTAATGTTGCACAATTAATTCCAATACTAATGTGGTATATATTCACTGAATTTCATCTTTATTCCATATGATGTCATACATAAACCCAGCTTAGGTGAGAGAAATGTGGATGTACCTTTGCAATATTTTTGATTTTTCTTTTGAAAGTACAGTTTTTCCCTTGCCAAAACAATCTTCAAACCCTTGCAAAAATCACCAATAATAATAAAAAAATATAGAAATATTTCAGAATGAAATATTTCCAAATTAGCCCTTCCAATGGCTTTCAAAACCCTTCAATGCAAGTCGGCAATGTGTAGAAAATTATTGTATGAATTAAATCAGAATTTTACCCTTGAATTCACTCTCAAGATGATATCAAAGTCCCCAAAAAGTATTCCAAAAATACACATAATTATAATATTCTTTGTTCACTGTTTAGGGTCTAAAAATACCCTACAACCATCAGAAAATACTCAAGTGAATCACCCCACTCATGAAATAATGGCAGAATTTTCAGAATGAAACCCTAGACTTTTCCTTTCAATTTCTTTCAAACCCTTATGATAAATTACCACAAAAAATAGAAATAGTATAACAATTTGTACCTTTCCAAACGAAGTCTAAAAAAGCTCCAAAGATGCTCAATTTCCTTCCCAACTGGTTCGCCCCACCTTAGAAAATATAGGAAATAAAATCAGATTATTTTATTCACCAAAATTCCTCCAAATAGCCTCCAAAGGACTCCTAGGGCAAGTCGCCCAAGCTGAAAAATTAGTATAAAATATTTGCAATATTTTATACTCTGCAAAACACTCCCAATCAGCCTCAAGTCCTCAAAATTTGCTTCCACTCAAGTTGCCCTAGCTGGAAAATTCAATAAAATGATATGTAACCTTCCTTGGCTCCAACAACCCCTTCAAGTGGCTTGCCCAACTCCCTAAGCAAGTCGCCACACCTTGGAATGATCTTCCATACCACGAACAAACTCTCAAGATGATTCGCCCTTCTCCAAAACCTGTGAAATTATCAAAAACCAGCTTTTGATAGAGTTTGCAATATTTCATCAATGAAAGTGGTGTCCAAAAACACTTTTGTAGATCCACTTGCATGTACACATGCAATTTTGAAGTTCACTTACAACTCTTGAATAGAGTTGCCTAAGTAGAAGGAATGGAGGTTTTCGTCCCCAAACCTTTGACACTTGAAGGTGTCACCCTCAAGAGGTGGAAATCAAGCTTGACATACTTAATCCAAATCTTCAAATCAATATTCAATATAAACATCCACAAGATTTTTTTTTTTTTGCTTTTATATCCAACCTCCAAGGGTGGCACCCAAGTTGGAGGGTTGTAACCTTTCAAACAAAAACAATTTATTTTTTTAAAACTCACCTTATTGAGGGTTTAGGCTCCCATGACCCCAACTTAAGTGAACATAAGATAAAAAGGACCTTTTTGCAAACTCAACTGAAAATTAGAACACTTAAGTAGTTTTACCTCTCTTGTTCATAGATTAGCCTCCCTGCATGTTCCCTTTTCTACCTTCCCTTAGATTTGTGGGAACAACCAAGCTAAGGACTCCAAAAACAAATTATGCCAAAAAGGGGGGCATTACATCTTTGGGCATTATGTCACACAACACTTTATCTTCATATGACCCAATCTGAAAACTAACCGTACATTGCTCAACCATCAATACTTGTTGACCCTTAAGCAACCAAGAAACTTTGTATAGATTGGGATGCACCAATCATTTTAGCCCAAGTTTTTCTATCATTTCATTTGAAACTAAATTATATGTAATGTCCTCTTTGTACTGAGTCAACACATGTGGGACCCATGAGGCTATTTTTATACTTGTCGATGGGCAAGGGGTGATTGCTAGAGAAGTATATATTGGTGAGGATTGGTTCCATTCATTTTCCCTAATATTTTTATGAGTTTTGGATCATTTCCTAAATTTTAGGTTGGTTGGAGGAAAGTCCCTCATCGTTAGTCTCCTCTTGGGGGATTTACCCTTAGGGGGCCTTTTTATTGTTGACATTGTTTATGCCTTTGGATAATTTTAAGTGTACTTGTTCGTTATAAGTGCCCTGGAGAAAACTTGTTCATGTTTCTTAGGAACTTTTGGAGGGTTATAAGAATAGGACCATGTCATGCAGCGTATCGATGGATATAGGTGTGAGTCAATTGTTCATAATGCTTTATCTTAGGGTTTTTTGGCGAGTAGTCCCCAAGCAATGGTTGATTTATTGATGAGAGGTCATGGCTTATTGACTGCTTGGGCATTTTAATGTTATTGCACTAGCGCCATGTTATGTGGTACTTAATTATTAAGTGATATTAATGTCATATCAAATAAAAATAATATTTATTATTTGACACTAAAGCTAGGGGCCTAGAGTTGACAACATGCCAATGAATAAATAGAGGTTGTCAAATCTTGAGAGGAGGAATCTATGCTCATTTCACATATTTTCAGGGCTAGAATGGGCGGTTATAATATGCAAAGCTCATCTATAGATTTAGGGAAAAAAACACTTGGATCCAAATATCAAAGGACAAAACCATTCTGGTTTCTTGTGGGCAATCTCATTCAGTGATTGCTTTAGATTGAGATAGTATCTATTGAAGAGGAGGTTGTTTATGAAATTGATGAATCAGAACAGTATTAGGCAACAAAGGAGCCAATTGTTGAGTATGAGCCCGAGCAGTTGGCAGAGGATAATACTAGCACTAGCAAAGATATGCATGAAGCTCTTTTAGGAGCACCATGATATCATCCATTTAGAGTTCATGGAGAGTTATCCAGACAGAGGATTACAATGCTCATTGATAGTGGGGCTACCCACAATTTTATTGATGAGGGCCTTGTGGCCAAGAGGAGATTGAAGACAAAGGACTTCTTGGGGTTCAATATGATTATTGTTGATGGTATCACTATCCTATGCATCAAAGGTAATTTAGCAGCTCAAGTTATCTTTGGGTGGTGATTATACCGTATGTGATGACTTCTATGTTGTTGGGTTGGAGGAAGCACACCTGGTTCTGGGTATACATTGGTTGTGTTCCCTTGGAGAATTTTCCCAGAATTATCAATCCATGTAGATGAAGTTTAAGTCACAAGGGAGAGATGTGGTACTTAAGGGCATACATGATGATTCACCACCGATAGTTACAGCTAAGAGGATGGAGAGGATCTTCTGTAAGGGACAAGCTTTATGGATAGCTAGTTGCTTTGTAATGAAAGGTATGCCTACCTTACCTTCAAAAGGGCACCACACTTATCATGTTGGCATTCAGGCTATCTTGGACAAGCATGGTGTTGTGTTGGGTGATATGCCTATAGATTTGCCACTAGATAAGGGATTCCAACACATCATAGAGTTGGAGTCAGGCTCTAAGCCCATCATGATCACCCCCTACCACCATCCACATATATATAAAAAGAAAATAGAGAAGGCGAATAAAGTAATTCTAGATATGGGTCACATCAGATCCAAGTCTAGTCCATTTGCTTTATTAATATATAAAGAGAAAATAGAGAAGGCTGATAAAGTAATTCTAGAGATGGGTCACATCAGATCCAAGTCTAGTCCATTTGCTTCATTAATAGTGTTTTTAAAGAAGGATGGTATGATGAGGATGTGCATAGATTATTGGGCATTGAACAAGAAAACAATCAAGAATAAGTATTCCATTCCTAGGGTTGATGAGCCTATCAATGAGTTGCAAGGAGCCATCTATTTTTTTGCAAATTGACTTGAGGTCCGACTATCACCAAATCCGTGTATGTGAGGAGGACGTGCACAAGACATCCATTAGGTGTCATTATGGAAACTATGAGTTCATGGTCATGCCATTCGGGCTAACAAATGCACCACCCACTGTCCAGTCAGCCATGAACCAGGGATTCAATGCTCAGTTGAGTAAATTTTTGTTGGTATTATTTGATGACATCTTGATCTATAGTAAACCCTGAGAGGACCACTTGAGACACTTGGATTGAGTCCTCGAGATATTACAACAGCATGTATTCTTTGCAAAAGAATCCAAGTGTGAATTTGGAGTTACAGAGATCATATATTTTGGCCACATCATTAGTGCTCAAGGCTTTCAGGTGGATCAATAGAAGATCTAGGCTATTCAGGATTGGGCAACTCCTACTACATTGACCCATTTGAGAGGCTTCTTAGGCCTATGTAGTTAGTATCAAAGATTCATTAGAGGTTTCTTACAGTTGGCAGCACCCTTGATTGAAAAGACGAAAAAAGGAGGCTTTATGTGGAGTGACGCAGCCCAAAGAGATTTTGAGAAGCTCAAGCAAGTGATGCGCTCATGCCCTATGCTTGCCATTCTAGATTTCTCACTACCATTTTTTGTAGAGTGTGATGCTTTAGTTGAGGGGATGAGAGTTATATTGAGGCAAAAAGGTCAGCCCATAGCGTTTGAGAGAAGAAAGTTAAAAGCTATGGTGATGACAATTGCTATTTATGACAAGGAAATGCTTGCCATTATCCAAGCTCTGGATAAGTTTAGACAATACTTAGTTTGTGGCAGATTTTTTGTGAGAACAGACCACAATAGTTTGAAATTCTTCCTTGGTGGATGTGATTTAAATGATCGGCAACAAAAGTGGCTTCAAGATTATAATTTTGACATTGAGTATGCGAAGGGTAAGAAGAATGTGGTTGTTGATGCTCTTTCCGGTATGCCTACTTTCTATGCCATTTCTTTTGTTGCTGCTGATTGGAAGGCTTTTATCATGGCTGAATATGCCAGGAATGTCTTTGCTACTAGTGTGTTGGATGGGAAGGTGAAGGATGACAAGTATGTTGTGGCAGATGGCCTTATATTTTATAAGAACAAAATATTCCTTGTACCTGAGTCCAAAATGAAGGAAAAAATTGAGGACTTTGCATAATGCACCCCTAGCTGGTCACCCGGGCTTCTACAAAACTTATAGGCAATTGAGAGAGGTTTTCTTGGAAGGGCCTCATTGAGGATGTTCTTAGGCATGTTAGAGAGTGCATTACTTTCCAACAAAATAAAGTAGAGCACACTTCCCTAGCAAGTTTACTACAACCCTTGCCCATCCTAGGCCAAAAATGGGACAGTATATCCGTGGATTTTATCACAGGTCTTCCGAAAGTGAATGGCAAGGACTGCCTTTTTTCTATATTGGATCAGATAACTATGTCCATTTATTTGCCATCCCTACTAAGTTCAAAGCACCATAGGTTGCTGACCTATTTTTCAGAGAGGTATTATGGCTACATGGCTTGCGCAAGAACACTGCTAGTGATAGGGATAAAATATTCCTTAACACTTTTTGGTAGGAGTTATTTTGTTTCACCAGCACGAAGCTCACTCCCAATACCAGCTATCACCCCCAAATAGATGGGCAGATGAAGATGGTTAATAAGTGGACTAAAGGGTACTTTAGGAACTATGTCACAGATCAACATACAACATGGATTAAGTGACTGCACCTAGGAGAGCATTGTTATAATACAACTTACCACATGTCCATTGGCATGACACCATTTAAGGCACTATATGGATATGATGCACCTACCTTGATTGATTTGGTATTCACTAACAACCGTGTACTGGCAGCTAGTGACTTTGTGGAGCATAGCAGAGACATTTTGAGGTCACTTAAAAGACCATTTGCAGCGGGCACAAAATCAGCAATTTTTTTATGTAGACCGGCACCATATCGAGAGATCAATTAAGGTTGGAGAATGATTTTTCTACGCTTGCAGTCTTATAGGCAAACTTCCATGAAAGGAAGTGGGGCTGGAAATCTTAAACTTCACTTTTATGGACTGTACAAAGTATTGAGGAGAATTGGAGAGGTGGCGTATGAATTGGAGTTGCCAGTAGGCAGTGGAATTTAGAATGTTTTCCATGTCTTTCCTTAATAAGGTACTTGGATAGCATGTTGTGCCATCAACTGATTTGTCACCCCTTGATGATGAGGGGGAACTTATATTGGTTCCAGATGCCATTATTGACAAATGGGAGAAGAGATTGAGGAACAAGACCATTACAAAGTATTTGATCTGTTGGAGGAGCCTACCCACAGAGGATGCTACTTGGGAGAGGCCAAAGATACTTGAACATTTGGGGTTGCATTGCTTGTGGGCAAGCGATTCTGGGAAGGGCAGAGTTTAATGCCCCATTTGAACTGAGTCAACACATGTGGGACCCAAGAGCCCATTTCTATAATTCTCTATGGGCGAGGGGTGATGGCTAGAGAAGTATATATACTGGTGAGGATTGGTTTCGTTCATTTGTCCCAAGTATTTTTATGAGTTTGGACCATTCCTATATTCTAGGGGCATTGCCTAAATTTTAGGTTGGTTGGAGGCAAGACCCTCACCATTAGTCTCTTCATGGCAGATTTACCCTAGGGGTATTTTTGCTATGGACATTGTTCATGCCTTTGGAGATTTTTAAGTGTACGTGCCCATTATAAGTGCCATGGAGAAAACTTATTCCTATTTATTAGGGGTTTTTGGAGGGCTACAGGAATAGGACCATGTCATGCAACATATCATTGGATACGGGTGACAGTCAGTTGTTCATAATGCTTTATCTTAGGTGTTTATGACATGTAGTTCTCAAGATATGGTTGGTTTATTGATGAGAGGTCAGGGTTTATTGATTACTTGGGCATTTTAATGTTATTATACTAGTGCCATGTTATGTGGCACTTGATTATTGAGTGATATTAGTGTCATCAAATAAAAATAATCTCTATAATTTGACACTAAGGTTAGGAGCCTAGGGTTGGGAGCATGTCAATGAATAAATAGAGGCTGCCCAACCTTGAGAGGAGGAATTATGCTCATTTCACATATTTTCAGACCAAGAGTGGGCGGCTACAGTAGGCAGAGCTCATCTATAGATTCAGGGATGAAAACCCTTGGATCTAGAGATTAGAGGACAAAACCATTTTGTGTTCTTGTAGACAATGTCATCTAGAGATTGCATTGGACTGAAAGTATTCTTTGTTTTTGGAAATCTGATTTGTGGGGTGGATGGAACAACATTATACAACATCAATTCTAATTCGGGAAAGATCTTATTTCAGGTGCTTGATTTCTAAGTAGTTGCACGCTATTATTATTTCTCTAATGATGTATTCTAGCAAATTTTTATCAGTAAAATACGCCAGTGTTATTATTAGGGTTTACTTTTTTTATGCAGTGTATTGGTCTTTTCTTCTTGGCATCATATATATATATATATATATCTATATAAGAGGTCTTAACATTATTTGTGTTACCACTATCAATAATGACCTCCTAACACTTACCTCCCCCTTTGTAAATAGTCTGGAATAAGTTCTTCCTTTGCACTTCATCTTATTTCAGGTGCTTGATTTCTAAGTAGTTGCACGCTATTATTATTTCTCTAATGATGTATTCTAGCAAATTTTTATCAGTAAAATACGCCAGTGTTATTATTAGGGTTTACTTTTTTTATGCAGTGTATTGGTCTTTTCTTCTTGGCATCATATATATATATATATATCTATATAAGAGGTCTTAACATTATTTGTGTTACCACTATCAATAATGACCTCCTAACACTTACCTCCCCCTTTGTAAATAGTCTGGAATAAGTTCTTCCTTTGCACTTCATCTTCTTCCTTGGCTAGTTTCAACAACACTTTGTTCATGATCAAAGCTTCACCATGCTCCGATTCTTCCATATGTGTTGGGGATCCAACACTCTCTCAGTCTACATTAGAAATATGATAGCTTTCATCATTCCTTCTATTGCTGCCCTAAAATGCTTTTGGACATTCATAAGCTCTATGCTCAACTTCTCCCCACTCGAAGCACTTACCTATCAATTTTATACCTCATTCTCTTCCAAAGTAACCTCTAACTCTAGATGAAAACCCTTTTACTCTTTGGGTTTGATCTTGATTTATTATGTGTTTCACCTTCATGAGTATGTTGTCCTCGTCCAACATTATTTTGTCCTCTTCCTCTTGAGAACCTTTTTGTACCTCTAGAGTTCATTTGTTGCCTTCTAGACAACTTTTCCTCCACCTTAAATGCATGTTGATAGTGTTCTTCTATCGGCTTCTCCATAAACATTTTAAATTCATCTTGAATGGAAATACAAAGTTTATTTACATACCTTGATATCCTCTCTTGATCATTTTCCATATGACCAGCCCGAATAGTTAACTTGTAGAAGTCCTACGTGTATTATTTCACACTCAACTCCTTTTGTCCCAAGTTCTTTAACCTTTTGAGCAAACTCAATTGATAATCCAAGGGCAAGAACTTACCTTTTAGCGTTGTGACCATCTTCTCCCAAGTTTTGATACGATCTTTGCCTCTTCTCTCCCTTTCCAGTTGTACATGCTCCCACCTCAAAGATGCATGACTTTTCAGCTTTGTATAGGCAAACTTCACCTTCTTGGGGTTGTCCATTGACTCATAGTCAAAATATTTCTCCAATTGCTCTAATAAATCTAATTTTGGTTTGCTGAAGCTTCCTCTGTAGCAAGGGGTATCCAATTTTGGTTTGCTTCCCATCTTTGCAATAGCTCTAATAAATCTATCCTCAGGTTCATCCACTATTCCCTCCATTTGAATCCCTCTAGTTTTTGCTCCATCATCACTTGCATCCTCAACATTAGTTCCTCTTCTTTGTCTTGTCTCCATTGCATCCAACCTTAGTTGGATTCCTCTTAGAATCTTTGCGAGGTTTGCAAATCTAGGTGTCATTCCTTCTCCTCTAAGAGGATGTTCTTTGTGTGCCATATTTCACCACAATGCAAGCTTCTCTTTCAAAACTTGCAACGTGACTCAACACAAGTCTCAAACACACAACCCAACAAGGCAATCCTTGTTTTGATACCAATTGATGC
Source organism: Torreya grandis (assembly GCA_037957365.1). Taxonomy (NCBI): domain Eukaryota; kingdom Viridiplantae; phylum Streptophyta; class Pinopsida; order Cupressales; family Taxaceae; genus Torreya; species Torreya grandis. The sequence goes on from JARHVA010000242.1 coordinate 4,825,485, forward strand.
AGACGGGAATGAGGGTGCCAAGTGAATGGCTTCCTTACTCCCCAACGGGTGTTACACTACTTCTCAAAGATACACCCATAGACACAAGAGCCATAAATGGGAACCAAAATGTTTTTTATTGATGTTTAACTGTGTTACAAAGATTCACATAAATACAGTGTTCCACAGGGACGTGTCCCCCCCCCAAAACAACCCGCATTTCCAAAACAGGGACGTCCCCAAGATGTGGGGACGTTAGGGGGACGTACCCCAACCGTTAAGCCACCTCTGCCATCCTCGAGACGTTTCCCTCTAAGAGGGGATGTCTCCGAGACGTCCCTTCAAAAGGGGGATGTCTTGGGGACTCTGGGATGTCCAGAAGTCCCCCGTCCCCTCGGGAAACACCCAGACGTCACCTGCGCAGGTGGACGCCATAAAGTGCATTTTAAAAAAAAAATTAAATGAATTTTTGTGCTTTCTACCCTAACCCTAATTGCTAGTGGGACTCACCCCCACCCCACAAGGCCTTCCAAAAGCTTATAAAAAGCCCTCTCCCTCTTATTCCAAATCACACAAAAACTTCATTGAGTGAAGTAAAGAGTTGAAAGTAGAGGTAGAAAGCTAAGAGGGAGAAGTTTGCAAGAGTGAGAGCATTAGGAGAGGGAAAGTGAGATCAAGAAGAATATAGAGAAGCCAAGAAGACTCAAGACTCTTCAAGTTCATCATTTCACCCACAAGGTAGGCCCTATGATTCTTCAATTTCTGATTTTTAATTTTTAAATTTTTGTTTCATTAAATCATTATTCATTTGTAAATTGTTTTGTTCTTTCATTCATGTCATTGAATCATTTGAATTTCTAAATTGAAAATTATTATATTTATTTGTGATTCTCATTCATTCAAATGCTTAAAAATTAATTTTAAATTTTTAAATTTTCAGTGATCAGTGAAATAATAAATCAAATCTTTAAATTTTAATTTTTAAATCTTAACAACAAGGATTCCTATTTGCGTATCCTTTGCTTCCGCGTTTCGAGCAAATTGAAGTAAGAAAAACAAAAACAAAATCCTTGTGTCTTAAAGTTATTTTTTTAATTCTTCATTCAAATCAAATGCTTAAATTTTAAGAACAAGGATTCCTATTTGTGTATCCTCTGCTTTCACGCTTCGTGCGTCCTAAAGTAAGAAAAACAAAAAGAAAATCCTTCTCTTAATTTTAAATTTAATCCCTTACATTATGCATGGTTTGAATTTTAATTTTTTATATTATAAACATACAAAATGAAAAAAAATTATCATTTCTTGCAATGTCATTATTAGTTCTCATAGCCTGAGTGAGGATGAGGTTCAACCTCAAGGGGTTGAGGTTGAGGTTGAAAGTGGATATGATTCAGATTATGCACATGATCCTAGTTTAGGAGGGAGGAGTGACCATGAAAATCAAACTAGTTCTGTTGGGAGTCCCAATTATAGTTGCCCTTCATAAGCCCTTCAACAATATGCTAAGGGTCCTTTTGATCCAAAGAAACGTTTACAACAATTTGCAAGCAAGGTACCTGTTGACGCAGAAGATTGCACCCTTGGCAGGAGGCCAAGCTCCTGTCTTCTTCACGCTTAATGGAAACTCCCCTCTCACCTGTGGGACCGGCGAAGCTGGAGGGGAGAGTCTTTAGATGAGGGCTAGCTCCCTTTGATGTATCATTTAGGCCCTGGTTTCTCCTACTGCTAACAAATAATGTAAAAAGGGGGGGGATGAAAAGGGAGAGAGAGATGCTGAAAACAAAGCCTAAGCCTAAAAAAAGAAAAGGTGATATACCAGAAAATGTGATCCACCCAGCCCGAATATACACTTTTCACCAAAAGGAAGCGCCTATACACTTCGTCTGAAGTGAGAAAACCTTCTGCATCAGTGGGTCAGGGGTCCGTGGAGATACAGGGAGGAAATAACTACTAGAAGCGTTCTGGGACACACTGCAGCAGCCTATCCACTTCACCTACACTCTTCTAGGGACACTTCTGATAGACCTGTAAAAGGAAACTCACAAAATATGCACCAGACATGTTGAAATCATTCTGGAAAAGCATTAAGAAAATGACTTAACACAGAATCAAATGCATAGACACATACTAAAGATGTAAGACTCAAAATGGAGGTAAAAATGCTATGTTTCGATTCAAGGTAAAATCCGGCAGCTCTGCCTTACAAGCCCGAGAGATTTTTGGGCAGAGTTTTGTCTTAAGGCTGAGAGTCGATTTTTCTCAAAATGAGAAGTTTACAATTTATAGAGAGAGGAAGAGATCTTGGCGTTTCCTGGGAAAGCTTTTGGCGCTCATTTCTGCAAGTGGCCCATGTGTGCTGAACACATTGAGAAGAGGAAAGCCACTGTTACTGATGTCATTCTTCAGAAGAGGCTTGCTGGAACCATGCTGTACAATCGCCAAAATTGACCTTGGCATTCAAGCATTAATGAAACAACATGGCCGCGCCTCTGCAGTCTGCAAACAGACTGCAGTTTGTCCTCTCATCAATGCCAACTGCAGAAAAACAGGTCGTGCCGCTCATCTGCAATAACTCACCTTCCCTTCGCCACTTGAATGCTTTGTCCTTTCTGCTTCTCTTCTTCCTGCTCTTTCAGCCCTCAGGAGCGATCTCCTGGCGGGTCGCTGCGTTCCTAGGGCTCCTTTCATGCTTGGTGCTCAAACAGTTCAAAACAAACGGATATTTCACTGTATTAAATTTGACGTTCACGCGGCTGTCACCCAATGGCTAGTTCGTCTGACTAAATTTGACGGCCTTCGGGATGTCACCGTCCTCGGCAAAAGTCATCGGGTCCTTTTCTGCAGCTTTTTTGCTTTGCGGTCTTTTGTTTCCGGCTTTTTTCCTGCGGACTTTTCGCTCTTTGTCTTCTCTGTCGAGCTCTTTGAAACTATCTCTGCCCTTCGCAAGGGCTTCTAGGCCTTCGGCTGCCCTCCGGCTGTAGGGCACACCCTTGAACCAAGCCGTTGAACCAAAATTGGTTCAACTGTTTAATCGGTTCAACGGTTCAATCACTGCGTGCCAATGCCCGTTGAACCAATTCGTTGAACCGGTTCAACAGTTCAAAGCTGCGCGCTGAGCCCATTGAACCATTCGCTGAATCTCTTTGTTGAACCGTCCATTGAACCGAAGCGATTGAACCAAAACGTTGAACCAATTCAACGGTTCAATGCTGCGCGCCAAGACCGTTGAACTTTGCTGATTAACCATCCGATTGAACTAGGAGCCGTGTGAACTGATGCCACTGAACCGACTGAGTGAATCGAAGGATTGAACCATATGAGTGATCCGAGTGATTGAGCCAAAACGTTGAATCTGCCGAATGAACTAAGGCTGTTTGAACTGTTCGGTTGAACCAAGCCATTGAACCAATTGGTTGAACCGGTTCAACGGTTCAAAGCTGTGCGCCGATGAACCAAATGGTTGAACCAACGTTGAACCTTGAGTTGAACCAAGGCTTGAACCAAAAGCCATGAAGCAAGCGATGAACCAAGCCTGGAAACTGAAGTGATGGACTTGAAGCGACAAACCAGGCTTGGAAATGGAGCGATTGAACTGTGGATTGAACCAAGGCTCGAACCAAGGCCGATTGAACTGCCGATTGAACCAGGCATTGAACCAAGGCCGATTGAACCAGGGATTGAACCAAAGCATTGAACTGGTTCAATGGTTCAATCATGCCAACTTTTCTTGTGATTTTCTTCAGGCAGGAGCCCGAAGAAGCCTTGTAAAACCCAGCACTCTCTCTGGAACTGATCCTTCATGCGCCAGAGGACTAACCTGCAAAGTCCGTAGATTTCTAAAACCTGCAGAGTCCGTAGATTTAGACCTACAGAGTCCATAGAAATGGATCTGCAGAGTCCGTAGAAGTTCTGCAGAGTCCGTAGAAATCGCCAGATTCATGCAAAATCAGAAAATGAAATGGCCTAGAACAGCAAGGACAGAAGGGGACCGCTTTTTGGTCTGTTGGGTAAAAAATGGTCAACAAATTGGCGACTCCCAGGGGAAGCATGCCTGCTATGCTTAAAGACCAGTTGCCTTGCAGTCCATTGGGCACGGAGTCAGATGCAGCTTTAAAGAAAGTTAGCAACAGCCCCAAAGATCCAAGAATCAAAACGTGAAGCTTCTTACCCCACACACAAAGGGAAACACACAAGCCTAAAAAACACTACCTGTGCAAACTACACTTAGGGAAAGCAGGGAAAGAAAACTGAAAAAAAACTACTACATACAGCGAACCAGGAATGTTCGCATCCCTCCTGGATCAAAGAGAAAATTTCTTAAGTCCCCTCCCTGGCAAGAAGACTTATGATGCCAGGCAAGTAGCTGAATGAAAAAGAGAGTTGGTGACCTGCTCCTCTTCCCTGTCACCTAGATTGGCTTGTATTTGAGTGAATCAGATTCGAACATGCTCCCAACATATGTGTACTATGTTTGTTCTTGGAAGCTTGTTGAATGTTGGTTCTTCATGTTGGTGCCCTTCACCAAGAAATCTGTGGCCGCTGGCTCATCGCCATAAGCCCTTTGATATGCACATTCCTTCTGCAATGCATCATGGTCCGACCCGTTTCTTTCTGCCTCGTTGAAGACTCTGTCAGACTCATCCTCTGCTTCCTTTTGGCCTTCTTAAAGAAGGGTGACTGGTGATGTCTGAAATGGACTCACAAAATGATTGCTCATCCCACAGAACATCGCCTCTTTGTTCGAAGCTTTCTTCTTCAAGGCCCTCCTCCAGGAAGACAGACCTCTCCTTTTCCTCCTCAAAGATCAGGATCTCTAGATTTTCAAAGACATCCTCTTGATCCTCCTCCAAGCCAGGCTCCTCAGCGTAGTCGTCCTCCTCATCGAAACAACAGGGAAGTTCATCAAACAAAGGGGAAGGGAGCTCACCATGCTTATGTTCCTCCTCGTATTGCTGGAACATCTGCATATACGCATGCCCTGCGTCTTCTCCATTGCTGATGGGGTCTTCACAGGGAGCCTCCACGATGATTCCGCCTTAGTTGTCGCTCATGATAGCCCCTTGGGAAACTGCAGCTTGGATCCTCTGCTCCTCACTCGCCTCCTGCAGAACAGGTTCCTCCTTGAGAAGGGGTGAAGTGGGAACACCATGTGGAAGAGGAGGCAGTCCTTGAGCTAGAATCAAATGATTCTCCTCCTTCCACTTGGCCAACACTTTATCAATATCAGGGGTGGCCTGATATCTCTCTTGGAAATGTGTAGGTGGGGTGTGTTCAGACGTTGAATGTGCCGTTGGGTCTGAACCGTCCATCACACACTCGCTGAGGAATCTCTCTCAAGATTCCAACTCTGCAATTCTCCTGGCTAGATCCTCTTGGAAGCGCCTTTCTTGGAAGTCACCAGCATCATCATGAGCAAGTGCAGTCTCAGCTTCTTCAAGGTTTTGAGAAAAACCTTGCTTCTCTTCCTTCCTGCCCCATGATTCTACTATTTTCCCCCAGTTTAGGATCTCAGAATAGGAATTTTGCTTCTGTGAACAGGCAGCAACTTTGTTTTCTCCAAGGTCCTGGGGCTTCTCCACAAGGTTTGGAAGTTCTAACTCTCTTTCACGGAGCAGTTTCATCCTAGCCTCTAAATCTTCAATCTGCTTGGCTAGATTATCCTGAAAGAGTCTTTTTTGGAGCTCACCAACATCATCCTCTTCAAGGCTCTGGGCTGGTTCCTGGCATTCCTTCCTCCAACTTGGAAACTGTACATCATGTTGAAAGACTTGGGGAGGTTGAGGAACGCTAGGAAGAGACTGTTGATGCACCGGAAGAGTCTCTAGAAGAGGGACGTGCTGGCTCATGGTATTCCCTCCAATGGAAGATTCACAATATAAGGAATTGAGAATATTGATCTCCATGGGGGGCTGCTCTGATGCCCTTTGATGTTGGAAAGCCAGGGGCACGGGATTGAGAGCAGATGCATCAGATGAGCTGGAGTGAGCAAGTGCCATCTGATAGATTGGATTTGGTGCATAAGAGGGGGCTTTCTTCAGAATAGGAGGGGGCACACAAGGCTGACTGCCTTGAATAAATGGATTTCTCCATTTTGCTACCTCCTCCTCCATGGATTGCAAGGCTTGTGCTTGCCTAAACAAACACTCCTCTTTATACATCAGCTATTGTTGATATCCGTACTGCTCCTCCAGTCTGTCAATCTCCATCGTTTGCTTCTCAAATTCCAGGGCCACTTCTCTTATCGTTGCAGGGCAATTAGGAGAGCTGCTTGAGGCGATTGCATGAAAATCTTGAGCTTGATCATAGCCATATGAAGGAAAACAAGGCCCATGATTTTGTGCAGAGGGATTATACATACAAAGGCGATTTCTTAATGGCACCAGGCTGCTTAACCAGCTGATTCAACTCGGAGTCGCCATTGGTGTTGATGCAAAAGCCTCCAAAGGCTGGTCGGTTGAAGAACACACCAAAAATTCTTCAACTCTTTGGACACAACTTGTCCTAGTTGGTCCCACCGGGCGTGCCAAAAATTGTTGACGCAGAAGATTGCACCCTTGGCAGGAGGCCGAGCTCCTGCCTTCTTCACGCAACAATGGAAACTCCCCTCTCCCCTGTGGGACCGGCGAAGCTGGAGGGGAGAGTCTCTAGATGAGGGCTAGCTCCCTCTGATGTATCATTTAGGCCCTGGTTTCTCCTACTGCTAACAAATAATGTAAAAAGGGGGGGATGAAAAGGGAGAGAGAGATGCTGAAAACAAAGCCTAAGCCTAAAAAAAGAAAAGGTGATACACCAGAAAATGTGATCCACCCAGCCCGAATATACACTTTTCACCAAAAGGAAGCACCTATACACTTCGTCTGAAGTGAGAAAACCTTCTGGATCAGTGGGTCAGGGGTCCGTGGAGATACAGGGAGGAAATAACTACTAGAGGCGTTCTGGGACACACTGCAGCAGCCTATCCACTTCACCTACACTCTAGGGACACTTCTCACAGACCTGTAAAAGGAAACTCACAAAATATGCACCAGACATGTTGAAATCATTTTGGAAAAGCATTAAGAAAATGACTTAACACAAAATCAAATGCATAGACACATACTAAAGATGCAAGACTCAGAATGGAGGTAAAAATGCTATGTTTCGATTCAAGGTAAAATCCGGCAGCTCTGCCTTACAAGCCCGAGAGATTTTTGGGCAGAGTTTTGCCTTAAGGCTGAGAGTCGATTTTTCTCAAAATGAGAAGTTTACAATTTATAGAGAGGAAGAGATCTTGGCATTTTCTGGGAAAGATTTTGGCGCTCATTTCTGCAAGTGGCCCATGTGCGTTGAACACATCGGGAAGAGGCAAGCCACTATTCTTGATGTCATTCTTCAGAAGAGGCTTGCTGGAACCGTGTTGTACAATCGCCAAAATTGACTTTGGCGTTCAAGTATTAATGAAACAACATGGCTGCGCCTCTGCAGTCTGCAAATAGACTGCAGTTTGTCCCCTCATCAATGCCAACTGCAGAAAAACAGGTTGTGTCGCTCATCCGCAATAACTCACCTTCCCTTCGCCACTTGAATGCCTTGTCCTTTCTGCTCCTTGTCTTCTTCCTGCTCTTTCAGCCCTCAGGGGCGATCTCCTGGCGGGTCGCTGCGTTCCTAGGGCTCCTTTCATGCTTGGCGCTCAAACAGTTCAAAACAAACGGATATTTCAGTGTATTAAATTTGACGTTCACATGGCCGTCACCCAATGGCTAGTTCGTATGCTTAAATTTGACTGCCTTCGAGACGTCACCGTCCTCGGCAAAAGTCATCGGGTCCTTTTCTGCAACTTTTCTACTTCGCGGTCTTTTGTTTCGGGTTTTTTTCCCGCGGACTTTTGTCTGCGGAATTGGTTGCTCTTTGTCTTCTCTGTCGAGCTCTTTGAAACTCTCTCTGCCCTCCGCAAGGGCGTCTGGACTTTGAACTGCCCTCCGCAAGGGCTTCTGGGCCTTCGGTTGCCCTCCGGCTGTAGGGCACACCCTTGAACCAAGCTGTTGAACCAAAATTGGTTCAACGGTTCAATCAGTTGAATGGTTCAATCACTGTGCGTCGATGCCTGTTGAACCAAGCCTTAAACCAATTCGTTGAACCGGTTCAACGGTCCAACGCTGCGCACCGAACCCGTTGAACCATTCGCTGAATCCCTTTGTTGAACCGTCCATTGAATCGAAGCGATTGAACCAAAATGTTGAGCCAGTTCAATGGTTCAACATTGTGCGCCAAGCCCGTTGAACTTTGCCGATTAACCGTCCGATTGAACTCGGAGCCGCTTGAACTGATGCCACTGAACCGACTGAGTGAACCAAAGGATTGAACCATATGAGTGAAATGAGTGATTGAGCCAAAACATTGAATCTGCCGAATGAACTAAGGCCGTTTGAACCGTTCGGTTGAACCAAGCCATTGAACCAATTGGTTGAACTGGTTCAATGGTTCAAAGCTGCGCGCCGATGAACCAAATGGTTGAACCAACGTTGAACCTTGAGTTGAACCAAGGCTTGAACCAAAAGCCATGAAGCAAGCGATGAACCAAGCCTGGAAACTGAAGCGATGGACTTGAAGCGACGAACCAGGCTTGGAAATGGAGCGATTGAACTGTCGATTGAACCAAGGCTCGAACCAAGGCCGATTGAATTGCCGATTGAACCATGCATTGAACCAAGCGATTGAACCAAAGCATTGAACTGGTTCAATGGTTCAACCATGCCAACTTTTCTTGTGATTTTCTTTAGGCAGGAGCCCGAAGAAGCCTTGTAAAACCCAACACTCTCTCTGGAATTGATCCTTCATGCGCCAGAGGACAAACCTGCAGAGTCTGTAGATTTCTAAAACCTGCAGAGTCCGTAGATTTAGACCTGCAGAGTCCGTAGAAATGGACCTACAGAGTCAGTGGAAATTTTGCAGAGTCCGTAGAAATCGCCAGATTCATGCGAAATCAGAAAATGAAATGGCCTAGAACAGTAGGGATAGAAGGGGACTGATTTTTGGCCTGTTGGGCAAAAAATGGTCAATAGTACCATCAAAGCCTGGGACATCTGGGGGTGCACTAGGAGATGGAAGTGCAACTTATGTGACCTTGAATGGTTTGGCAGCATGACTATAAAAAATGCTCACCTCCTTATCCGAGGCAAAGGCATAGATGTATGTGAAAAGGTGGAAAAAAACCTGAAATTGAGGGCTGAAATATGTAAATTATGGGGTGCCAATGAAGAAGATGCACCTTCATCTACTACTTTGCCACCAAGGGGGAGGGGTCATCAGAGACAAAGTTCTACTTCTAGTACTTTGGAGAGGCCAATGGCAATAAATTCATTTTAGTTTAGGGGCAGCAGGGCCTAAGGGGAAACACAAAATGACTAGTGATGCTTCAAATCCATTGGCATATTTATTCAATTTGCAAGCAAAGGATGAGGTGATGATGCCATAGGCAAATTCTTCTTTGCCAATGGCATTCCATTCCATGTGGCTCGCTCTCATTATAAGGAGGACGTGGCAAAAATAGCAAGAGCAGGGTCATCATATGTGCCACTAGGAGAGACTAACTTGAGGACAACAATCTTGGATAAGAACTATTCCAAGATTAATATTTTAATAGAGAAAATGAAGCATACCTAGGTCTCAAGTGGATGCAACATTGTCATGGATGGGTTGACAGACATTAGGCATCGTCCACTCGTCAATATCATGGTTACAAGTACAGTTGGCCCTTATTTCCTTAGGGCTCTTGATTGTTCAGGGCATCGCAAGGATGCTGATTTTCAGTTCCATATTCTCAAAGATGTTATAGAGGAGGTTGGGCCACAGAATGTGGTGCAAGTAGTGATAGATGCAACCCATGTGTGCAAAGCAGCAGGGAAGTTGATTGAGGCAGCGTATAGACATATTTGGTGGACTCGTGTGCATGCCATGAATAATGCACTGAAGGACATGGGAAAAATATGCTAGATCAAAGCAGTTGTTAATGATGCTAGAGTTGTGCTGATGTTTATTAGCAACCACCACACTTCACATGCACTCTTCTTGACTTTCTACAAGAAGGAATTCTTGAAACTGTAGAGACTAGGTATGCATCATACTTTATTCTCTTGGAGAGGATGCTTGAGTTGCAAGAAGCATTGCAACTAATGGTTATGACAGCAGAATGAAATCAGTGGCTTGAGTCAAAGACAGAGCAGGGGAAGAGGGTGAAGGAGGTGGTGAAGAGTGATGTTTTTTGGACTGATGCCAAATATTGTCTCCATCATTACTCTAGTCTTCACAATGATTAGATATGGGGATGCTAATGCACCTACCCTTGGAGAGGTGTATGAGTGCATTGATACTATGCTTGATCAAATGAAGGCTATTGTACAAGATAAGGACCCCACATTGCAATTCTACACAGAGCATATTCAGCCGATCATTCACAACAGATGGGAGAAGCTCAACACTCCCTTGCACATGGTTGCTTATGCGTTGAACCCGAAGTGGTATGTGCAAAGGCTTGGTAGACTTACACCTATACAAGATGGTGAGGTGAAGGCAGGTTTTATGAAGGCCATTCAGAAAATGTGCGATTCTACATAGGCCAGCATCATTCATATTGAGTGGACAAAATTTGCCACTCTTAGGGGATATTCACAAGAGGCCGAAATAGATAGGGAGACAATAGCACAGGAGGAAACAATTTTGTGGTGGACTTTGCATGGGCCTTGTTCTTTGACTACCGATCTAGCCATTCGTTTGTTATCCCAGGTTTCTAGTTCTTCTGTTGTTGAGAGTAACTAGTCTACTTATAGCTGGATCCACTCCATGAAGAGGAACAAGCTTACCTCTAAGAGGGTAGAAAATCTTGTGGCTTTACATAGTGCCTTGCGTCTCATTGACCGTAACACACTTTGTGTACAAGGAGAGTCCAGCAGCCAGATGGGATGTGGGGCCAAAGGAACCAACACAGATTGATGATAATGCTACACAAACAAAGCTGGTTGGTATTAGTTTGGAGGAGCTTGAGCGTGTGGAGGCCGACAGTTCTAGTGATGAGGAGTTCGACTTTGGGGATGATTAGCCATTGACTCATTGAGTCATTTGCATTTAGTATTTAGTATTTCACTATTTTAGTATTTTGTTTTTGAACATTGTTGATGCTTGATTGTAATCATGAATCATCATTATGAAATTTTGAAAATTCAATGTTCAGTGTTTATTGTTTAATGTTCGATGTTCAATCTTTATTGGTTCAATGGATCAAACTTGAAACTTAAATGTTTAAATCTCAATGTTAAATTATTGATGTTCAATGCAATATACTTATTCCTTATACATCTTTTTATAACTAATTTTTCAAGTACTATATGTATTTGCACCGCCCCATTCCCCTTCCCCAAACTTCGGCCTCTCGGCCCCCCGTCAAGAAACTCCGTGGAACTATGCATAAATACACACTCTCCCTTCCCTTTATGATTATGAATAAAACTCTCCTCAATCCAATGACTCACTTACATGAATATACATCTACTTAGCCGACTCTGGGCTATCCTCTAACACTCTCTAAGTTTCATTCGGCTCTCTCTCTCTCACAACTCGTCTCTACCCTAGAGTTGGAACTCCCTTTCCTTTTTTGCATGTATGATTGAATCATCTCAAGTAACTCCCTGATTCTCTTCCAAAATTCCCTTCAAATCTTGGTGAACTAAAATTGACATCATGCCAACCTCTTTAAGCTCCCCCAACCTTTGAAAATAGTTTACACACATGGTTTCTTGATTTGGGTAGTTACTTTGCATGTTTGCTCAATGTGGGCGAAATCTCCGATTGTTGCACATTTACAAAACTATTATGGCACTTTCGTAACCCCTAGTTGTAAAAAGCAGTGGTTTCGAAATCACTACCTACATTACGCTGAGGTTTCATCATGTGCTCAAGAAAACATCATTTAAACCAATGGGAGATATTTGAAACCATCCTTCCTCCACTTCCATGTCTTGTGGGACTCTTGATGATGTTCTTTGGCTTGACGTTAATCCTCCACACACCCAACGTTGTCACAAGAGACGACAAGTTGCGCAACACAAAACAAACATGCAAAAGTGCTCAAGAACCCGAACCCATGTTTTTGGATGATGCAAGATAGTTTGTGAACCTAGATGCTTTTGCATCATAGAGTTTGGCAATAAGACCCATTTATGAGACTTGGGAAATGGAATTACCCTTACATTTACTACTTGAATGTACTTTTTCTATTTGTTTTAATCATTTAAGGGGTGAATTGTATAAAATTGGGATCAACTTGCTATAGGTTTTTTTATGAATGATTGCCAATTTTCAACGATAGGAACTAGATTGTGACCTGCTACTACTACCCTAGGATGGATTTTAGCATAATATATGTTCTTGTTCTTGTTCTTGAAAGAGTTGACACAAGGAAAAAAAGACATGAAGATCAATTCAATTCAATACTAGATCCTGTATGAATACAATCCTATCCAAGATCTAGGCTATTCAGTGGCCACGTTCTTTGTATTATTGGTCCTTTCGTGTGTCATCAAAACTGAATAGGAAAGAACATATCAAACTTTCTAGTGGAGTCCAGGAGGATAGCCTACAACCCATTAGATCCAATAAAAGTCCAGGACATTTGACAATCAGCAATACTCAAAAGGGATTCCCCATTTTATGCCCTCCACAACTGTTCCATTTCCATTCGGTGTATATGAGCATTATTACTCCACAAAAAATTGTCAATCTAGAAGCTTGTACAAACTTATACCATGGCAATACAATCTACATCGACTTGCAAGGAATTCTACTTATTGAAAGATTGCAAGGAGTGAATTATCTACAAACTGGAATTGAAATGTAGAAGTAAAATGTAACCATATACAATGAAATACAATTATTGGGAGTAAAATGCAGGACCAAAACAACAAAAGAAGCCAACGCTAGATATTGTTTGAATACAATCCTACCCAAGGTATAGAGTATTCAATAGCCAAGTTCTTTGTATAATCGGTTGTAATGTTCCCAAATGGGACAAGTTCATGCAAAAGGGGTTTTCCCCAAAATCTACGAAGTCTGAAATTAAAAATCAGCAAACCCTCGTTGCTGCAAATGCACCTCCAAATTGAAAATTAACTCCAATTTCACCTTGAATTAAATATCAAATAAATACCTTGTCAATTTGGCCATTAATAGCTCTTGCCGCAATGAAGAAAGAGCTAGAAATGGACATCTTAATACTCCAAACGCTAGCGCCACACTAGTTGAAATGAATTCCTTCTTTCTAACTCTAATCCCTATTCAAGATTAGTTCAAACCAATCGCCAAAACTCAAAAAATTACTGTAATAATTAATTCAGAACGAAACCCTTGCAAATTTGCCCTCAACAAATATTATTTCTTATGAACAACTAAAAACTTCAAAAATTTATAACTCCCTCAATATTTGGAATTATGATGCAAACAAGAGCCCAAATTGATTATAAAAATAAGGATTATCAAATAAAAATAATTTTGAAATTTTCCTTCCATAGGTCACAAAAAACTACTCCAAAATTCTAAAAACCCTAGTTTCTTGTAAAAAGTAATTAAATATTAATTTGAAAATTATTATTTAATTTTCTATCAATTTAGGGTTTTAAATCTTCCACAAATCTTCTCAAAAACCCCATGTTAATGTGCAAAAAATTAGCAATTAATTTTAGAATATTAAATTGCATAAATAGACCCTTAAAGGGGCCTCCAAACCCTCAATTAAGTCTCTCAAAACAGTTCGCTCCACTTGCAAAAATAACGCAAATATTAATCAGAAATAATACACAAGAAAAGAGCCTAAAAAATCTCACAATAGCTCCTCAATGCAAATCGCCTCACTCTAGGGCAAGTAACAAGATCTCCTTAGCAAAGGTGGCGTCAAAAGACACTTTGTAGATTGACCAACACCGAAACAACAAACACCTATTGGGCATGCATCCCAATAGTTTTTTCAAGCATGAAGAACAATTATCAAATTCAGTATGTTTTCAATTGTGATCTTCACATTGTATTTATACCTTCCAAAAGGGGGGCAAGCCACCTTGGGAGGTAAAATACCTCATAAGCCTCGCTTGCCCTTTTTAGAATATCTTTTCCTTTTTTTATTTTAGCTTCCAAGCCGACATTCCTTTTAATTTCACTTTAGACCTCTTTGAATTAATTATATAACTTGTCTTAATAAATTAGTAATTAAAATTACTTTTTGACAAATTAAATAATTAATTAAATTGCTCTAATAATTAAAGTGATTAAAATCACTTTTCAAGCAATTTATTTATTATAAAGCCCCTTGGAATAATCTTTAAAATTATCTTAATTTTTCAAATGGTTAAAACCACTTTTCCGGTAATTCGAATAATTATCAAAGATAGTTCTATTTTAATAATTAATTAATTGCCTTATATTTTTGGATGATTAAAATCACTTTTCGGGCAATTTTATTAATTATTAAAATTATATGAAAATGGGACATCACAGTCTTTACTTCCCAAATTTGCTTGCCCTCAAGCAAATGCAAGCTCATATGCCAAAGTACCATGTCCAAATAGTAAAACTTGTAGTACTCAAAAAACCTTGCTCCTATACCTGTTAAGTGGAATAACTTTTGCCAAAAAGCATAGAGTGGCATACCCCAAATGGATAATGAATGCCATTCCACCTTGCCAACATGTCCCACAATGCAAACCCCTTCTGTATATGTATCCCAAGGAGAAAAATATCCAAACCAATCTTGAACTTATAATACCTATATTTTGGAGAGTACCCCAATGTGTCCCAAATCATAGGAAAGTCATCCAATGGCTCACTGCACCTGTATGCCCCCATCTCACTCAAAACCGAGTCAGGTATGAAGGGGTATCCAATTCTATTGACCCAACTATGTCCTCCAAAAAGTATCCAGCGCCATACTCCAATCCTCAAAATAATCTCCCAAAGATGCAATGTAAGAAAAAGACCCATACATTGGAAGCAACTTACCCTTCCATGAAGCCTACTAGAATAGGTCACTCCCATGCAAAAATTATGATCAACCCAAAGCTGCCCCTCCTTGTGCATGTTGAGTGGGAAAGTGACCTCAAAGACGACCCAAACATTCCAAAAATACCATGTAAAAAACTGTTGTACCTGTACCTTAAAATCAGACATGTACTAAAAAAAAAGTTGTAAAAGTAAACACAACCCTGATTTTTCCTCATGCCATAGGGACCACCTGTATGGTGCAATAAAATCAGTCAACAAATGTTCTTCAAAGGGTTGTATACAAGTCTTTTCCCACCTTTTCATCTTTATTAAGTGGCTGGAAATTTTCTTTTGAAGCAGAATTTTTGGATGTAAGATTTTCTTGTATTCCAACCAACTTTTGATTATTTGATGACAACTGTAAGCAATAGAAAAAATCAGACTTTTCATACCTATGAAGGGGCTGTAGTATGCACTCTTTTTTCTTCTTTTTGTCCTCAATCGCTGGTTGGCAATGTTCTCCATACTAAGAAATTTCTAAGGCAACAAATTCGGACCTTATCCACAACATTTCAAAACTTTTACTTGGCTGTCCCATGCCAAAAGAGTTGCCCTCTATGTAGGATTTGAGCTATGAATGTAGCAAAACATCCTCAAAATTGTTTGACAAAAAGAGAAACCAAAATTTGCTCAAAAACATACCTTCAAACCTTTCTTTCCCTTTTCTCATGCTTACACCACCATTATCAAACATAATGCTAGATGACGATGTAGGACCCTCTTCATCATTTAAGTCATGCCAAATGATTTCCTTGCTTGTCATCTTTACAAGGGATCTCCTAAATTAACCTACACATGGAACAAACAAATTAAGAAAATCATTGGTGTTTAATAACATCACTTTGATCCACTTGTCAAATTCTAGGATCCTTTCTTGATGTCTTGATCCTTCCTATCCATTTCACACAATGGATTGCTTTTTACATTCCACAATAAGTTGGAATCTTGATCTCTCCCATATCCATTGTGATTGTATGTAAGTTGATCATAGTGTTCTTTTCCTTCAAGCATTCCCTCATCTCATTGTGCATTGATCTATCAAGAATCCCCTTTGTGCCATCCAACCTTGTCAAGGCTTGTACTCCCTTCTTATTTGTGATTGAGAATTGTTCCAAACTTTTTTATCAAATCTAGAGTCATGCAACAAATTTGAACAATTATTAGATACCAAACAAAAATCATCATTCAACACATACCTTTCTATGAATATCTTGGTTTCTTTTGCTTCTTCAAAATCAACTTTTTGAATACCAAAGTTTGGGGTACTTGGCTGCCCCAAAACACCTAACATCTCATTTTTATCCATCATTTGCAGCCCTTTTTGTTGCTTCAAAAACTCAGATTTTTGGTTTTCACAATTTCCCACTCTATGCTGCCCCAAAGTGTCATCTTTTTGTAGCTCATCTTCATCCTTCAAATCTGATTTTTTTTTTGTAGCTCTTTCATAGGAACCCTTATGAAGGGTTGTTCCTTCATTCTTTCCTTCCAACTCTCCATATAGTTCAATCTTTTCTTCCTCTACATGCTCCACTATCAAATAAGGCCTCAAATTTTCCTTACAATCAATTGCAACATTTTCAAACAGCATGTGTGCAATTGGAAAATTTTCCTTTTCTAGCTTCAAACCTGTCAACAAGATAAATAATAGTGGTTTGGAAAGATCATCACTCACATTGAGTGCCATGGTCAAGATTTTCTGCATAGAAGCTACTACATTTTTGGTGGGATTCTTACAAGCAATTGCAAAGAAATGTTGAAACATCTTAACAATAAGTTCATCACACTCATTATTTAACATCAAAATACATGACCTGGTTGAAGCCATAGTTTTCAAGATGTTGATCATCTTAGCAAAAGAACTTGTGATGTTTCCACTATCAACTGAAATATTTCCTTTATGATGTCGTCATTGTATGGCTGTTCCAAAATTGTTATTCTTGTAATTTCACTAATACAAGTGATAACTATAAGTCTCACATCCAAATCTGGATGTTTCAAAAACTTGGGTCTAGCCAAGTAAACCACCAAAGGATTTATCCCCCAAAACATAGACTGAGTCTGATTGTCCTATCATGGACAAACAGTTTGCCGCTTCCTCCAAAATATTGAGCAAAACATTTTTTAAATGATATGGATGCTCAAGCTTTTTTCTCAAATTTGTGAAACTTTGTTCTTAATTCATCTTCACTCATTAACTCCATGATTCATAGATTATGCATCCAAATCTACAAACACAAACGCTCACAGGTTGGACAACATCAATGCTTTGATACCACTATAATGTCCCCAAATGAGACAATTTCATAAAAAAGAGTTTTCTCCAAAATCCACAAATTCTGAAATTTTGAAATTAAAAATCAGCAAACCCTAAATGCTGCAAATGTACCTCCAAACTAAAAATTAACTCCAATTTCACCTTGAATTAAATACCAAATAAATACCTTGTGAATGTGGCTACGAATGGCTCTTGTCGCAATGAAGAAAGAGCCTAAAATGAACGTCTTAATCCTCCAAACCCTAGTGCCACACTGGCTAAAATGAATTCCTTCTTTCCCACTATAATCCTTGCTCAAGCTTAGTAAAACCAATCGCCAAAACTCATAAAATCATTGCAATAATTAATTTAGAATGAAACCTTTGCAAATCTGCCCTCAATATATATTATTTCCTACGAACAACTGAAAACTTAAAAAATTCATAACTCCTTCAATATTTGGAATTATGATGCAAACAAGAGCTCAAACTGATCATAAAAATAAGGACTATCAAATAAAAATAATTTCGGAATTTTCTTTCAATAGGAAGGTCACCAAAAACTACTCTAAAATTTTGAAAACTCTAGTTTCCTGTCAAAATAATTAAATTATAATATGAAAATTATTATTTAATTTTCTTTCAATTTAGGGATTTAAATATTCCACAAATCTTCTCAAAAAACCCACATTACTTTGAATAATTTTTTGGGATTTTTTTCCAATATTACTTTGAATTAGGTCCCCAACACAACTAAACATTTATAATTATTTCATTTATCCTATCCGTGGCCCCATCCAAGGCACAGTGCATTTGAAACATTTACATAAAGCATATTTGATTCGCTAGATGAATTTAATAGTTTCAAGGAAGATCAATCCAACAATTTCTTCTCACACATGTGCATACCAGCACAAATAGATGGTTTTTGATGTTGGATAAATTTCTACGGAGCTTCCTCCCTATGAAACATGTTAAAGTTCAAAGGAGATCAGATGTTCAAATCCCACGGAATGTAGGTACAAGGACAACATAATAAATCATAATGTAAATCAACAAAAGAAAGATTGGTGCTGGTGACCACTGCCCTTGTGCCAAATGTTGGCTAATCAAATAGCACCCATACAAGTGGTCCCTCCTCAAAGGGAGGGATCACCAACTTGTAATACAAAAGATTGTTTGAAAGACTGTTGCCTTTGTATCAATGTTAAAAAAGGGTGAATGTACAAAGGCATCTTCATAAATTATAACTCGAGACTCATTTGACTTTTATGCCTTTTGGGACCCATGCAAATAACAAAATTTACCTTACCTAACTCATTTTTAAGCCCCCAAAGTAGACCAGGCTTCATAATAAGTTAAAACTCCCCTTATGATTTTAAATTATTTACTAAACCTAAGACTTTCTAGAACCCCACACAACCCTTTTATTACAAAAACTGACATTAAATAAAACATTGGTATGTGTGTCCACTTTTTACATCACTTTAATGTTGGAATAATTGTCATTGATGTCAAAAGAATTGTAACGGATATACAAGGAAATGCCAAATAGAATTGTTGTTGGAAGTGTCAAATGGAATTGTTGTCGAAAGTGAACAGAAATGTCGACGGAAATGTCAATGGAATTGTGGATGGAAATGTCAATGGTCACATCTTTTGGTGAAGAGGTGCCTCTTGGATGGGACGCCTCCTTTGGGAGAAGTGTTTAAATGCTATAGAAGGGAGAAGAGATGTGGAAGTATTACAAGCATTCAATTTGGTTGAAGATCATATAAGTGTGAGAGAGAAAGAAGAGAGGAAGAGTAGGATTTTGTTTATGCATATCATTTGAGCGAAGAAGAAAAGAAAGCAGAGTCTTATTCGAAAGATAATTTATTTTGTGTAGGGATTAGTGTCTTTAGGAGGTTGGTGCCTTAAAATTTGTTGAGTTGGTGGTTGGTGTTGGGGATCAGTGTCCAATAGGTTGGTGCCTAAAAACACTTTGTATTCATTTATATTTTTGGTTGGATTTGGACGGTGGATCGAAGCAGCTCATCATTTGTGGTTTTTTCCCGAAGGGGTTTTCCACGTAAATCTGGTGTCACTGTGTTATCTCCTTTTGTGAATGCTTTATGTGTGGATTTCAGTTTTAAAGTAAAAGTTTATATAATATTGATTCACCCCTCCCCCCTCTCAGTATTAGTGTTGCTTATCAATTGGTATTAGAGTGGGTTCCTTCAGGAACAGTCTAATCGATGGAAGGTAGATCTCAGCAACACACATGGCCAGTCATTGAGTACCAGAGGGTTTCTCCACAAACAAGGCTCCGCTATTCGACAAAACAAATTATACTTTCTGGAGCATACAAATGAAAACCTATCTAATGGTTCTAGGGTTCGATATTTGGCAATCGGTAGTAATGGGATATACAACTCCTTAGACCCCACCAACGGATCAAACCAGAAAGAGAGCCAGTGAAAATAATGCCAAAGCTTTAAACTCAATATTATGTGGCTTGTCTCAATCTGAGTTTGTCAAAGTTATGCATTGTGACACAACAAAGGAGACATGGGACAAACTGCAGAATATCTATGAGGGGGACACCAAAGTGAAGCAGGCTAAGCTCCAAACCCACAGAAGGCAGTTTGAGAGTCTAAATATGAAAGAAGAAGAAAATTTTGCAGCCTATCTTCTTCGTGTGGACGAAATTGTGAATACCATCAGAGGACATAGTGACAAAATAGAAGAGCCAATAATAGTACAAAAGGTACTAAGATCTCTCCCCTTACAATTTGATCCTAAGGTTTTGGCAATTGAGGAAATAAAAGATCCAAACATGCTAAAGATGGATGAGTTGCATGAAATCCTTACAGCATATGAAATGAGGACAAAAATAGAAAAAACGTCAAAGCACGAAGCAACCTTCAAAGCTTCAAAGAAAGTAAAAAATGCAAAACCTGAGTCAAGTGATGAATCAAAAGAAGAAGAAGCTCTTTTTGTGAGAAATTTTAAAAAGAGATCTAGCAAGTATAAAGGTAAGCTTCATTTCAAATGTTTCAATTGTGATGAGATAGGGCATTTCGCTGCTAAGTGTCCTCATGCAAAAGATGATAATAGTAATGAAGAAGAACATGCTAAGGTAGGAAAGAGCAAACATTCATACAAAAAGAACTATAAACCAAGTAAATATGAAAAAAAGAAAAACTCTGACAGATATAAAAAAAACCTCTACACCAAGGAGAGTAGCTCAGAAGAAGAGAGTACTTCAAAGAGTGATCAAGAAGAAACTCTTTTCATGGCAATAGAAACAAATAATGATGAAAACCAAATGTTTCTAGAAGAGAAAGAAAATCTTGAGGATGAAGGAGAAGTGGATCTGGAAGAACTTGTTTGTGCCTTGAATGAAATAAAGAGGCTTAAGAAAAAGAATTTGAAGAAAAAATTGCAGCTTCAGAAATATGAAGGTGGAAATTTGAAAATGAACATATCTCAAAGATTCAAAGAGTCTGAAAAGATCATTACTAGTCTAAAAACTCAATTAGAAGAGGCAAAAAGAATTGAGGAGGTAATAAGAGATTTGCTGAAATCAAAAGAGGAAGATCTTGCTAAGATTGAATATGAAATTGTTGATTTAAGAAAGGAATTGAAGAAGTCTAGTGTTAAGTTGAGAAATAGCTTAAAATTTGAAAAGAGCAACGAGATCTTGGATAACATTCTTAATAGCCAAAAGAAATCATTCATCAAGACCGGTATTGGCTATGAGGAGAAAAAAAAATCACCAAGGATAATTCAAAAGATGTTGAATCATCAAAGGAATATAAGATTCCTCAAAAGAACATTCCTTAAAAGGATGACAAAGATGAGAACAAGTGGCATGAGGTTCCCACAAGAAACTTCAGAAGATCTTTCTATCCATCTCAGTCTTACATGACCAGGGGTCAAAACTCCTTTAATGGTTATTGTATTTATTGCAAAAATTTTGGTTATAAGGCAATAGATTGTAAGATTCAGGGAAGGAATAGTGGTTGGAATAAAAGTGCTTATGGTTATTCAAATCATAACTCATTTGTTGTACTGTCGGATTACAACGAATATAATATTGTGTTATAAGTGCAACAAAGTTGGCCACATAGCACGATATTGTAGAGGTGTTTATGTAGAGAATCCAAAGGAAACCAGAAAAGATAAGATAAATATATTAATGTCCAACAAGTGACCACAAAAGTAGGTCAATGGGACTGCAAAGCCCACAGAAAGTAGATACAAAGCACAGAAGCCAAAACGCTTTTGAGAAGAACAAAAAAAGTAAAGAAAAGAACTATCTATCTAAAGTGGATACCTGTTGAACACAACTATCTACTGAGAGGGGGGGTGAATCAGTAGATGAGCTAAAGTCGGTTGATTAAAACTTTTAGAGGAGATATCAATTCATATGCATATCAAAGAACAAATGTAGAGAGCACACACACAAAAGCACAATACACCAGATTTATACGTGTAAAACCCAAAGGAAAAAACCCCGTGAGAATAGCTGCTAGAATCTACTGTTTTAATCCAGCCTCACAGTTAAATCATCTTACTGGCAAAACCACATTGGTTACATTCAAGGACACCTATCTTTAGGAGACACCAATCCCCTAACTGAGCATTTACTCAGTTTAACCTTATTGATTACAAGATTTAAGAGCACCAACCTTAAGGAAACTCCAATCCCCTAATTGAGCATTAACTCAGTTTGTCTGACGGCACCAACCAATCAGAACTATGGAGCTACAACTCCAGTGTATAAGATAGATTCACAAATGAATCTAGTTCAGTTTCTTTGTTACAAGTCTAGTCTGTAACTGTTCCCTTTTGGCTTATTCTATGTATGCCTATTCTTCTTCTCTACTCAATCTCTGCACATTCTCTATGTGCCCTTTCTTTCTCTCTGCCTTACTCTCTGCTCATTCTCTGTGTGCTTTTTCTTTCTCTTTACTCAATCTCTGCACATTCTCTATGTGCTTTCTTTCTCTTTGCTCAATTTTTGCACATTCTCTATGTGCTCTCACTCTGTGTCCCACTGTCTTTCACTCTGTGTCTACATATATCTTGAGTTGACACCCTTTGAGTTTTCTCTGATGGCACTTTTCAGTTTCAACAACAGCAGTGGCAGCCCATTTTCTTTATCTACGTATGTCTGGATATGTTCTGTTCAGACATGCTTCGTTCCCCCTATTTCTTCTACCTTTTACTCTGTCTGCTTATGTCTCTAATCGACAACGTTTTACTCCATCTGCATGTCTCTAATCGACATCGTTTTACTCCATCTGCATATGTCTCTAATCGACAGCGTTTGACTCACTCTCAGAATTGTGATGGCAGCAGCAGCAGCGGCAAAAAAAACCAATTACAATGTTCAAGATGTCGTATATGTATAGACAATGAAGCTTAGGGTTTTTTTATCTCCAATTGCGTTCACACTTAAGCTGCAATTAACCGGTTCTCATTAAAAGCGATTTTGACTTGCACGTTTCTCGTGTCTCAGTTCATGCATCACATTGCAATGGTCAAGTCCCTTTACTATGTTTGGCAACTGCTAGATATAGGTCATTATTGCGCTATTTCCTTAATCAATGATTGATCCATTGGATCGATCAATCTCGGTTTTCGTGTAGACTTTTTTAGCTCACCGTTTGTCTGGTCATGTCTTTAATCGAGGATTATTCATCTTGTATTTGGCGCCAATCACTGTCTATCTTGAACCATCAGATGTATGCCCTATTTCAACAGAACCGTTGATCTCTCTTGTATTAACTGTCGAGCTCTTTCTCGCATCTTGATATCTTCTACATGATTGGTTCGCTTTCGCTCCTTTCGATTATATTTGATATGTTCGATCTTTATCTTTGCCTATATGCCTTGTCGGAAATCTTTGCAAGTGTCCTCTATTAATTCGAACTATATCCTTCAGACAAATTTGTTGTAGGCTTTTGTCAAAGTCCCCTTTGGAATCAATTTTTGCAGACTATTTGTTCGAGTCCCCTTCGGGACAATTTTTGCGGATTTTTTGTTTGAGTCCCCTTCGGGACAATTTCTGCGGACTTTTTGTCCAAGTGCCCTTCAAAATTCTTGGAAACATCCTCATACCTTTCGCCTTTTACGTAGAGGTCCTCATACCCTTTGGCCTTTTTGCAAACTACCCTTCGGCTCTTCTGTAAAGGTCCTCATACTCTTCGGCCTTTCTGCAAACTACCCTTCGGCTTATTTGAACGGTCCACTTACCCTTTAGCCTTTCTGCAAACTACCCTTCGGCTTTTCTGTAAAGGTCCTCATACCCTTCGGCCTTTTTGCAAACTACCCTTTGACTTTTCTGTGAAGAAGGCCCTCATACCCTTCAGCGTTTCTGCAAACTACCCTTCGGCTTATTTGAACGGTCCACTTACCCTTTGGACTTTCTGCAGACTATCCTTCGACATTTATGCAAGTGTCCACATACCCTTATTTGCTATGGGCTTTTTGTCCGAGACAATTGACTTAACAAAGAATTGACTTAGACGCTTTTTCTGAAGGAATAGACTTAGACTCTTTTCTGAAAGAATAGACATACACTTTTCTGAAAGAATAGACTTATATACTTTTCCGAAAGAATAGACTTAGACATTTTCCCGAAAGATTTGACTTAGACATTTTCTGAAAGAAATGACTCAACCAATATTTCCGAAGGAATTGACCAAGACACTTTTCCGAAAGAATAGAACAAGCTTGTAAAATTGACGAAGTGTTCAGATACCTTCAACTCCCTGGGAGCCCTACTTTTGCACCTGCATAACTTTTGCTCCTTCCATCCGCATGATTCAAAACTTGGACCACAAGGAATAGACACAAACCTGAGTAGCCTAGTATGATTGTTTTCTCTGGATGCTGCCATAAATGCAAATGTAGTCACCAACAAACTGTGTACTAAGCCCTATTCAACAAACTAGCAGAGGCATTCACATGATTATTCTAGGAATTCAAGGTACACATACAATCTCCATGAGAACTCTACAACTAATCTGTTCAGCTCAACACAACTCAACACCTTTGTCATTAATGCTTGATAGAATATTTATCATTTGACATCAATGACAATATTATAGACAACAATCTCCTTGTACACCATGACACTCAAATTGCCAACAATCTCCCCCCTTGTCATTGATGGCAAAACATCCTCAGAATGACTACCCTTTATCATTTTGCTTTCTCCGCCTTTGACATTAATGACAAAGAGACCTTGCCATACTATGTCAACAATCTGCTCCTTCACTGGCATCTTGGTTGTTCTAATCCTTGGACCTGACTGGTTGGAGCATTGTTGATATAAACTCCCCCTTGGGCAATGGCACATTTGCCTAACTCTTACTCGGACACTTTAAAATCTGATTCCTCTGGCTCCATTATTCCTCAAAAGATCATGTATTTAGCATTGGTCTGAAAGACCAATCAATAATCGACATATCTCTATATAGATGGGCATAATGATTTAGAGCCAACACACCTGTGTCTCCTCCTTTGACATCAAATGGCTAAGGGACTGCAATTGTCTCTCTCGATTGCCTTTACTCTTAATCTAGGAGTTAATAATGTTCCTTCAATGCTCCCCCTAGACTCATGCCCTATCACTAGTATCTAGTGATGTGATGTAGGAGCTATTGCTGCCAGATTTTGTCTCATTGTATCACTTGAGCATTTACAGGTCTCCATACATAGTCTTATGATCCTAGGACCTGACCAATTACAAATATTTCACTTTGTTTATTCACGAGGATTTAGTATATTGTCTAGGCACCTAACTTGGTCTGATCAAGTCATCATCTCAACCTTCTTGAGTCAACATTTGTGACAGACAACATCTTTTCTTTCAATTATGACTGAAGTTTTTCACATATGCTCCTTTTCACATCATGCATGGCTCCTCAAACCATTCAAATTATCTGAGTTAGCTCCCCCTAAATCCATGGTATATGCAGCTTGTCATCTTCAGAACTCAAGATTTTGTTTGTTATGTAACATAAACCAGTGTCAACCAGCATCCACTTGAGCATTTTCAAATCTGTCACCACAGGGCATACAAAAAGGTCCTTTATCCTGAGCCTTCTTGACCCTGACTGACTGAACAATCTAGCTCCCCCTTGCTCTACTGACCTACTAATAATCAATACAAGACTACTCAGCATAGGATCATTTACACATCAATATAGCATTGGTCTGAAAAGACCAATCAACAATCTTCATATCTCTATATCGGTTGATATTATGATCTCAGAGCAACCATACTTGCTTCCCACTTGGAAGTCTCCATATCCTAATTTTGGAACTAGAGTTCGAGAACACATTGTTAGCATACTCACTCTATCCCATCAGAAACCATATTCACAGCACCTGACTCATCTTGGCACAACAACATCAACTGGGAGCACTCATTCCTTCAACACCTTCTGAAGAGCACCACTTGCTTCTTTACTTAAAGGGGTCTCTTAAGAAGCATAGATAGAGACACCTTATTTCACAATGTTTTAGAATAGTGTGAAACCAGGAGTTACACATAACTCCTCACAGTCCTTATTTTTCTTGTTCTTAGGCTTGAGAGAAGTGACATGCTCATCCATCAAATTGTTCTTCTTTCCTTCTAGGATTGGAATACATGGAGACAATATGCATCCATGATACACCTGTTCATCTGATGAATCTTCCTTGTAGCTAGAAATCTCATCACTAGGCCCAGAAGATTGACACTTTATGCTCGTTACTTGCTCTACTACAGCTGGGTGTTCACTTGAATCTGTGCATACCCTTGACCTGTCTTCAATCAATTTCTTGGGCTTCTCCTTGAGCTTTGTTTTCTCCTCAACAATGGCAGATGTTGAGATATCTTGACCCTTTCCAGCCTCTATTGCACTCTCCACCACATCAACTAGATTGATGTGATCCACAGACTCATCATGCTACATGCTCACCACCTTTGGTCTCCATGAACTGATCTACCTTCCTTTTTGAGCTCTAGGAGCCTGGATAAGCTTGTTCTAACTTGTAGACCTTTGCTTGCAGAACCTAGCCATGTGTCCCTCATCATGGCAGTTGAAGCACTCACCCTTACTCACATTCTTGGTCTCCTTATGTGTCTTGTTGGGTCTCCTTCTTAGAGGCTTGTGAACCTTCGTTCACATTCGGAGGCATGCCTTTCTGCACTTTTGATCTCACAAAGCTTGCTCTACAATGTTTAGCTATGTGACCAAAATTATTGCACCAATAATACACTACATTTGTATCTAACAAGGATGCGACTGAATTTTTGCTTATAAAGTTATTTCTCCTTGTAGGTACAACTCTACATTTACTAGCCTTATGACCAAACTAATTACAGCGATAGCAATAACCATAAAAAGATGAAGAATCCCTGGTCATAGCATTAGGTTGCCTTGTTGATTTTCTTCTCTTTGTGTAATTGGCTGCATCAGTTACATTTGTCTTCTGCATCTTTGAAATTGCATAGACAGATTCTTGGTTCTTCTTTGCCTCAGGGTTCTTCTCTCCTTTAGCCTTCTTATCAGCATTGCTTGTATTCGACTTTGCTCCATTGCAAGCTCTCCTTGGATCTTGATCCTCCTACTTTGAAGTTATCTTATAACTTAGTAGATGCATTTGTCATGAGACTCTTTCCTTTCTCATAGCCAAGACCAGATTTTTCTTTTGAGGGCTTTTGTGAGTTGATCAACGCATCAATAATGTCTGAACTTCCTTTTAGTTTCAGACCTTTGTCAATTTGCTCTTTAGCCTTCTCAAGCTCCTTTCTCAGGGCAACTATTTCTACCTCTAGCTTCATACATTCAATAGACTTGAGGTGTAGTTTAATTTTGACTACATTTTCTGTCCTCTTGAGCTCTTCAATTTGAGTCTTTAGGTTCACCACCATCTGATCAAAGTCTTCAAGATTCTTGGACAGATTTTCAATTTCCTTTTGTCCAATCGTCTTTTGTTTTGACTTTTCTTTCCTCAGACTATCAATCTCATTTAGGGCACAAATGAGTTCTCCTTCCAGATCTACTTCTCCTTCCTCTTCTTCATCCCAGTCTTCATCATCATCTTGATTTGAATCTTTTGAGGTTGATTCTATTGTCATGTACAGAGATTCATTTCCCTTTGCTACAAAGGCATAGTCATAGTCATCATCTAAACTCTCACTGTATTCCATTGAGTCACTGTCTTCCTTTGTGTATAGACCTCTTGTTCTTGGAGAAGTTCCTTCTTTGGGAATGGTGAGGTTTCAATCTTGTACCGTGCTCTTCTTGCTCAGAATCACCATTTTTCTTATAGTGACATTTGGCAGCAAAATGTCTTATTCTACCACAGTTAAAACGTTTTAAGGGTAACTTACCTTTGTACTTTCTAGATCCTCTTTTCAATCTTCTGACAAAGTTGGCAATTTCCTCATCTGTGTTCTCAGATCCCGATGTAGATGCTTCTTCTTCCTTTGTTTGTTTGAAAACTTTGAATGCAACTTCTCTTTTGGAAGAGTCTGCATCGCCCATTCTCATCTCATAAGCAGTGAAGGTTCCATGTAGTTCATCTATTGTGAGTTTATCCAAATCTCTTGCTTCTTCTATTGTAGAGATTTTGGAGTTGTATCTTGATGGTAAGGATCTCAAAACCTTCTTGACAATAGTTGACTCTTCTATTGTTTCTCCAAGTCCTCTGATATCATTTACAATCTCATCTACCCTGAGGAGGTAGTCTACAATCTTCTCTTCCTCACTCATCTTGAGGCTCTCGAACTGTCTTTGTATGTTTGCAACTTGGCTTGTTTCACCTTGTCATCTCCTTCATAGATGCTCTTTAACTTGTTCCAGTTGTCTTTTGCACTTTGACAATGCATAACTTTGACAAACTCTGAGTTTGACAGTCCACAAAGAATAGCATTCTTTGCTTTGGATAGTTTTCTTATGCCTTCTTGGCAGCCTGATCAGTAGGAGCTATAGCAAGAGTTGTATATCCATTTACTATAGAGATCCATACATCAAATCCTAATGAAGATAGAGATGTTTCCATTCGTATGCTCCAGAAAGCGTAGTTAGATTCATCAAAGAGAGGTGCTTTGTTTGAGGAGGATCCTTCATGACTAGCCATTGTGTTCACTAACCAAGATCTATCGGAGCTCATTAAGCTTCTTCCTAGGGAACCCTAGGCTCTGATACCAATTGTTGAACACAACTATTTACTGAGAGGGGAGGTGAATTAGTAGATGAGCTAAATTCAGTTGATTAAAATTTTTAGAGGAGATATCACTTCATATGCATATCAAAGAACAAATGTAGAAAGCACATACACACAAAAAAACATAGTACACCAAATTTATACGTGGAAAACCCAAAGGGAAAAACCATGGTGAGAATAGCTGCTAGAATTTAGTGTTATAATCCAACTTCACTGTTAAATCACTTTATTGGCAAAACCACATTAGTTACATTCAAGGACACGTATCTTTAGGAGTTAGGAGACACCAATCCCTTAACTGAGCACCAACTCAGTTTAACCTTGTTGGTTACAAGATTTAAGGGCACCAACCCTAAGGAGACTCCAATCCCCTAATTGAGCATCAACTCAATTTGTCTGACGGCACCAACTAATTAGAACTATGGAGCTACAACTCCAATATACAAGATAGATTCACAAATGAATCCAGTTCAGTTTCTTTGTTACAAGTCTAGTCTATAACTGCTCACTCTTGGCTTATTTTGTGTATGCCTATTCTTCTTCTCTGCACATTCTTTGTGTGCCTTTTCTTTCTCTTTGCCTTACTCTCTGCTCATTCTCTGTGTGCTTTTTCTTTCTCTCTGCTCAATCTCTACACATTCTCTGTGTGCTCTTTCTTTCTCTCTACTCAATTTTTGCACATTCTCTGTGTGCTCTTTCTTCCTCTCTGCTCAATCTCTGCACATTCTCTGTGTGCTCTTTCTTCCTCTCTACCTCACTCTGTGTCCCGTTGTCTTTCACTTTGTGTTTGCATACATCTTGAGTTGACACCCTTCGAGTTTTCTTTGATGGCACTTTTCAGTTTCAACAACAGCGGTAGCCCATTTTCTTTATCTGCATATGTTCTATTCAGACATGTTTCATTCCCCTTTTTTCTGCCTTTTACTCTGTCTGCGTATGTCTCTAATCGACAACCTTTTACTCCATCTGCATATGTCTCTAATCGACAACCTTTTACTCCATTTGCATGTCTATAATCGACAATGTTTGACTCACTCTTAGAATTATGATGGCAGCAACAACTTCAAAAAAAACCAATTACAATGTTCAAGATGTCGTATATGTATAGACAATGAAGCTTAGGGTTTTCTATCTCCAATTGCGTTCACACTTAAGCTGCAATTAACCGCTTCTCATTAAATGCAATTTTGACTTGCACGCTTCTCGTGTCTCGGTTCATGCATCACATTGCAATGGTCAAGTCCCTTTACTATGTTTGGCAACTGTCGGATACAGGACATTACTGCATCATTTTCGTAATCAATGATTGATCAATTGGATCGATCAATCTCAGGCTCCTTGTAGACTTTTCGAGCTCACCATTTGTCTGGTCATGTCTTTAATCGAGGTTTATTCATCTTGTCTTTGGCGCCAATCACTATCTATCTTGAACAGTCATATGTATGTCCTATTTCAACAAAACCGTCAATCTCTCTTGTATTAATAGTCAAGCTCTTTCTCGCATCTCGATATCTTCTACATGATTGGTTCGCTTTCACTTCTTTTGATTATATTCAATATGCTCGATCTTTATGTTTGCCTAAATGGAAATCTTTGCAAGTGTCCTCTATTCATTCGAACTATATCCTTCGGACAAATTTGTTGCGGGCTTTTGTCAAAATCCTCTTCGGAATCAATGTCCGCAGACTTTTTGTCTGAGTCCTCTTAGGGACTGTTTCTGCGGACTTTTTGTTTGAGTCCCCTTCGAGACAATTTCTGCAGACTTTTTGTCCAAGTCTCCTTTGGGACAATTTCTACGGACTTTTTGTCCAAGTCCCCTTCGGGACAATTCTGCGGACTTTTTGTTCGAGTCTCCTTTGGGACAATTTCTGCGGACTTTTTGTCTGAGAGTCCTTCGGAATTCTTGGAAACGTCCTCATACCCTTCGGCCTTTCTGCAAACTACCCTTCTACTTTTCTGTAAAGGTCTTCATACCCTTCGGCCTTTCTACAAACCACCCTTCGGCCTTTCTGCAAACTACCTTTCGGATTTTTTGTAATGTCCTCATAGCCTTCAGCTTTTCTGCAAACTACCCTTCGACTTTTTTGTAAAGGTCCTCATACCCTTCGGCCTTTCTGCAAACTACCCTTCAGCGTATTTGAACGGTCCACTTACCCTTCAGATTTTTTGCAGATTACCCTTAGACATTTATGCAAGTGTCCACATACCCTTATTTGCTGCGGGCTTTTTGTTCGAGAGAACTAACTTAACAAAGAATTGACTTAGACACTTTTTTGGAAGGAATGGACTTAGACTCTTTTCCGAAAGAATAGACTTATACACTTTTCCGAAAGAATAGACTTAGACATTTTTCTGAAAGAATAGACTTATATACTTTTCCGAAAGAATAGACTTAGACATTTTTCTAAAAGATTTGACGTAGACATTTTTTCGAAAGAAATGACTCGACCAATATTTTTGCAAGAAATGACTCAACCAATATTTCCGAAGGAATTGACCAAGACACTTTTTCGAAAGAATAGACCAAGCTTGTAAAATCGACTAAGTGTTCAGATACCGTTCAACTGCTTGGGAGCCCTACTTTTGCACCTACATAACTTTTGCTCCTTCCATCCGCATGACTCAGAACTTGGACCACAAGGAATAGACACAACCCTGAGTAGCATGGTGTGATTGTTTCCTCTAGATGCTGCCATAAATGCAAATGTAGTCACCAACAAAATGTGTACTAAGTCCTATTCAACAAATTAGCAGAGGCATTCACATGACTATTCTGGGGATTCAAGGTGCACATACAATCTCCATGAGGACTCTACAACTAATCTATTCAGCTCAACATAGCTCAACACCTTTGTCATTAATGCTTGATAGAACATTCATCATTTGACATCAATGACAATATTATAGACAACAATCTCCTTGTACACCATGACACTCAAATTGCCAACAATACCTTGGCC
Source organism: Torreya grandis (assembly GCA_037957365.1). Lineage (NCBI taxonomy): Eukaryota > Viridiplantae > Streptophyta > Pinopsida > Cupressales > Taxaceae > Torreya > Torreya grandis. Next base: position 4,856,954 of record JARHVA010000242.1, read on the forward strand.
AAGCAGAAAACAAAATCTACAAAAGCTTGGAAGAAGAAACAAGAGGAAGAGAAAGATAAAGCTATGCTCGTTCAAACTGCTTTTCATGTGCGAAATGAAGAGCAACAGTGGTACATTGATAGTGGATGCTCGAGCCATATGACAGGAGACGAGCAAGTTCCATTCTTTGAAGAAAGTAAGCAGAGGAACAGTAAAATTTGGAGACAACGCTACAACAAGGATAGCAGGCAAAGGTAATCTCAATTTAAATGATGGAAAGACAAAAATTGAGAATGTGTTGTATGTTGAAGGGCTGAAGCATAATCTCCTAAATGTAAGTCAAATGTGTGATCAAGGACACATCCTCAAGGCTATGAAGGAAAGTTGATTCAAGAAGATTAGTTGCGGATGCAAACAGAATCACAAATAACTTATATGTGCTCAGTGAAGTTAAAAAAGAAAGATGCTATTGACACAATCAGATGAGAGTTGGTTATGTCACAGGGGAATGGGCCGTATGAATTTTGACAATTTGGCAAAACTAAGCAATGTGTGAGAGACATGCCAAAAATCACGAAACTTTCAAACATCATGAGCAAGTTATGTTTGCATGGAAAGCAAACTAGAGGCAGATTTAAATCAAAGGAGTATTCAACAACAATGCCTTTACAATTAATCCATACAAACTTATGTGGGCCCAAAAGAACTCGTAGAAAAGGTGAGAGTTACTTTATGTTGTTAATTGATGACTACTCTAGAATGACATGGGTTGCTCTTCTAAAGGATAAATTTGATGCATTTGAGAAATTTTACATTTTTAAAGCTTTAGTAGAAAATGAAATTGATCTAAAGATCAAATGCCTAAGGTCAGATTGAGGGGGTGAGTTCCTCTCAAATGAATTCAGTGAATTTTGAGGAACATGGAACAAGAAGACAACTTACACCTACACGAACTCCACAACAAAATTGAGTTACTGAAAGAAAGAACCGAATAGTTCAAGAGATGGCAAGGACTGTGTTGAATGAGTCCAAATTGTCAGATAGGTATTGGGGAGAAGCAGTTAAGATGGCAGTTTACATCCTTAATAGAGGACAAATCAGAGTAAATAATACCAAAACACCTTACGAGCTATGGAAGGGTAAACCAGCTATCGTTAAATACTTTAGAGTGTTCGGAAGCAAATGTTATATTAAGAGAAATGATGAAGATTTGGGAAAGTTTGACTCTAGATATGATGAAGGTATGTTCCTTGGATACTCCCCAAGGAGTAAAGCTTACAGAGGTCTATAATAAAAGGCTTCAAAAGAGTGTGGAAAGTGTTGATGTAAGAGTAGATGAGTTCAGAGAACATAAGGTGACCACACAAGTAAGTGATCACTTAGAAGAATCAAACCAAAATGAAGAAGAAGAAATGGAAGAAGAGGAACAGAGATACTAAGACACCATTGAGATTTGTTCTAAAGAATCATGGAGAAAATCTGATTCTCGGTGATAAAGATGTTGGGATGCAAACTCGATGGAGGATTGTAAGTACATCTGAGAAAGTTAATTTCTTTTTGTTATAAAAAATAGAGCCTAAAAATGTTGCAGAAGCTAGTAAAGATTAACATTGGGTCAAGGCCATGGAGGAAGAATTGAACCAAATAAAAAGGAATGAAACTGGGGAACTTGTTCCAAGACCAAAGGACAAAAATGTGATTGGCACTAAATGGGTCTTTAGAAATAAGTTGAATGAAGATGGGGATGTAACTAGAAACAAGGCAGGTTAGTATGCAAAGGGTATGCTCAAGTAGAAGGTATTGACTTTGAAGAAACCTTTGCTCCTATTGCTCAATTAGAAGCCATTAGAATGTTCTTGGCATATGTTAGTTGTAAGAATATTAAGATATTTCAAATGGATGTTAAATGTGCGTTTCTAAATAGCAAACTAGAGGAAGAAGTTTACATTGAGCAGCCATAAGGTTTTCTATTGTCAGAAAACAAGGATTTTGTGTGCAAATTGAAAAAGGCACTATATGGGCTAAAACAAGCCCCTCGAGCATGGTACTCAAGACTTGACACATCTTTTTCAACAAGGGTTCAAAAGAGGAGTAGCAGATAGTAATCTCTACATTACGACAGAAGGTAATCATCAATTGATTGTTGTTGTGTATGTAGATGATATTATTTTTGGAGGAGATGATAGAAAAATGTACCAAGAGTTTGCCAAAAATATGCAAAATGAGTTTGAGATGTCAATGCTAGGAGAATTGTCATTTTTCCTTGGTTTACAAATTTCTCAATCTGAAAAGGGAATATTTATCTCTCAAATTAAGTATGTAAAGGAGATGCTAAAGAAGTTTGAAATGGAAGATTGCAAACCAGTCAGCACACCCATGGTTACAAGATGCAAGTTGAGTAAGGATGATGAGTCTCCCGAAGCAAATCAGCCTCTATACAGGGCAATGATTGGTAGCTTATTGTACACAACAGCCTCTAGGTCAGATATCATGCAAGCAGCTGGTTTAGTTGCACGTTTCCTAGCAACCCCAAAAGAAATACATGTGCCAGCGGTTAAGAGGATATTCAAATATGTAAAAGGGACTTTGGATTATGGTTTGTGGTATCCAAGAGGTGAAGATTTCACCTTAACAACATATATAGATGCAGATTGGGCAGGTGAGGTGGATGATAGGAAAAGCACAAGTGGAGGAGCATTTTTTCTTGGTGGAAATTTAGTTTCTTGGTTGAGAAAAAAACAGCCTTCTATTTCCTTGTCGACAACGAAGGCAGAATATATAGTAGCAGTATCGTGTTGCACATAGGTTCTATGGATGAAGCAGACTCTACAAGATATTAAGGTAGAAAATGATGATCCCATTTCTATATTCTATGATAATACTAATGCAATTAATATTTCAAAGATTCCAGTTATGCACTTCAGATCTAAGCATATTTCGATCAAATATCATTACTTAAGAGAGCAAGTAGCTGAAAAGAATGTTAAGTTGGACTACGTTGCCACAAAAGAGCAGATAGCGGACATTTTTACAAAGCCCCTCTCAAAAGGAATTTTTGAGTACCTTAGACAAAAGTTGGGTGTGGTACCCTTCTCGTCAAGTCACTAAAGTCGCAAGAAGCAATATCGGTTCAAGGGGAGATATAAACAACCCTTTGTCATTGATGTCAGTGGGGGAGAATTGAAGACATGGGTAGCAAAGGAGGAGAACCACAGCAAGGGGGAGTTCATATACTAGTTCATGGGGATTGCCATCAATGACAAAGGGAGAGAGTGTTGGAATAATTGTCATTGACATCAAAAGAATTGTAACGGATATAAACGTAAATGTCAAACAAAAATTATCTGAAGTGAATGAGTGTCAAACAAAATTGTTGCCGGAAGCGAACGGATATGTCGACAGAAATGTTAATGGAATTGTTGACGGAAATGTCGACAGTCACATATTTTGGTGAAGAGGTGTCTCTTGGATGGGACGCCTCTATGAGAAGTGTTTAAATGCTATAAAAGGGAGAAGAGATGTGGAAGTATTACAAGCATTCAATTTGATTGAAGATTATATAAGTGTAAGAGAGAAGGAAGAGAGAAAGAGCAGAATTTTGTTTATGCATATCATTTGAGTGAAGAAGAAAAGAAAGCAGAGTGATATTTGAAAGATAATTTATTTTGTGTGGGGATTGGTGTCTCCAGGTGATTGGTGCCTTCAAATTTGCCGAGCTGGTGCTTGGTGTTGGGGATCGGTGTCTCTAGTGGGTTGGTGCCTACAAACACTTTGTATTCATTTATATTTTCGACTGGATTTGGACGGTAGATCCAAGCAGCTCATCATTTGTGGTTCTTTCCCAAAAGGGTTTTCCACGTAAATCTGGTGTCACTATGTTATCTCTTTTTGTGAATGTTTTATGTGTGGATTTCAGTTTTGAAGTAAAAGTTTATATAACACTGATTCACCCCGCGCCCCGTACCCCTCCCTCCTCCCCCCTCCTCGCCCGCTGCCCCACTCCGTCCCTCTCAATATTAGTGTTGCTTATCATTTAAAGCACAGCTCATATTGAAGCACAACGTTCCCTCAAGTGATGTGCATGATACTTCTCCAAAGGATGATTAAGAACTTAATGAAGGTGGGAACAATTTCTCTTCTGCATTGCATGTAATAACTTTTGATTTTGTGCATTGCAAATAAGGTCTTCTTCACCATGTAGGTACAAATAAGGATTCCATTGTTGTGTTAGGGGAGAGAAATATACACAATCTTCCTAAATCTCAAGAAAGAGTAGGCGATTCTGCATGAAAGTTATCTTCAATCTCATCCATAGGATTGTCACCTCAAATTGGCCAATTACTGTCATAATGTCCTCTAAAAACATCAACCATGGCTGCCAAGAAGATAGTTTATCTCCTCATAAAGTCAAAAAATTGGGTCAAAATTGATCCATCTCAGACTATTTCCCCTTTGTGTTAATTTTCTCATGTCGTATGAAATATAAAATTTCATTTTAATTCTATGTATATAATGCAAATCGGATATCAAAGTTGTCTTTCTCAGAAGTATAATGCTGTTAAGAAAGTAAGAAATTGTTTCTCATTAGGGTTTCCAAATATTCACAGTTTTAGTTGGATTATGCTTATCAAATGGCAAGTAATTGCTTAGTGAATATTTTGTTAGCATTAAAAATCCCATTAATCTCTTATAATTCATTCCAAGCTATAGTCTCACTATGATAGACTTCAATTGATTTACATAGTAACATAGTATTTAAACATTCATCTTCAACAAATAACAAATTAAATATATGTTTTCCATTTCTATTTTTTTGCAATGCTATTTCGAATGTTATGATGTGCATTTCTTGGTTTATAGTTTCTCTGTTTGTTACGTATACTTCCCAAGTTTCTTAAGCCTTCAATGCGATATCTCATTTGTGTTATTCTTTCATTATTAGATCTCATATATGCCTTAGGAGGCAATATTCAGATGGCTTATCATCTAATGAATTGGATATATTTTAAATGAAACAGGTTATAAAATTTTCTCCAGATGAATACTTCATGGATGAAAGCTTTGTTCTTACTATAATTGAGCTGTGTATGCACTGCATTCATAAACTATTTGGAAGGTACAATTACTTGGTTGTTACTTGCATTATTCTGGGCTTCGATTGTCTCCTTGTGCTTCATGATTTGTCTTCCCCAATCCACAAGAGATCCATTTTGCATAAATTATATGTTTTGACCTTTTGGCTGGATACTTTTGCTGAATTGTGCATGTTATGATCTAACTATTTTAACAAAAACCTGTTTCTGCATGTCATTTTGTAATATATGTCTGCAAATCAAAAAGATTTAATGGAAAGTAATGGTTTAAATTTTGAAGTTGACCAAACTCTTCATTGCAGTGATAAAACTGTTTTTCCAAGTTACAGTGATCAAATTGCTTCTTCATTACGAATAGCTGAGAGCCTTATCCATCGGCTAAGCTTTGAGGTTTGTGAGTCTTATTTGTTATACAAAATCTGCACTTTTTCTTAATCTTCTGGTCATATAGCTAGCCTGTAACTCCAATAGTCTACTTATAGAACTTTGAGGCTTGAATGATAACTTCTTTTAGAAGCCTCATTCTTGAAGTTTCTGTTTCTTGATTACGTAGGGATGACGAAATGCACATTTATAGTAAGGATACTCTTACCCTGTAAACTTAATGATTTTAGTTCTTACACTTTGTATATGGAATTGCATGAAACATTTCAATAAAGGCTTTCTTATTAAAATCATAGATGGTTTTTAAGATATCAATTTGCAATCTATTTTAAGCTTGACCTGCATATTCTGGTCCACAGATGCAGATGCAAGTGGCTCCAACCCTGTTCTATGCAAGTTATAGATATGTTCTTCTAGCTTCAATGGGACCTTCTATCCCCACAGTTATTTCGTTCATGGGAAATCTTGCGGCCATATGGACAAAAAAATGTACTGGTTTGGAACAATTCTGCCTCTAAACAATATTTATATTCATGTATTTTTGTTGTTAGAGACCTTAATGTTAAAATTTATCACCTAGCTTTTGGAAATTAGCTTAGCTATGTCTTCAATGTGAGAAACTCTTATTTTACCTCCTAATGAGTGCATTTCCCAAGTTTTTAGTATCTCTATTGTTTACAGCTAGAGCTGATATGAATTCCTATAAATTGAACTCGTTATCTATTAGAAAGTATCAGTTCTATGGTTAAATGTTTAACTATCTCCGAACAAATATTATGATGGAATATTTGTTTTCTGTTTTAGTTGCCTCTATCTACTGATGTTTTTCTTTTAATTTTTGTGGGTACAGATGAAAGTTGCTTGGAAAAAAATAACAGGGACCAGATAGAAGTTATTTTGGTGTCTTTGGTACAAACCATTACACAAGATTGTGAACAACACTCTGGAAAACTTCACAGACAAGAAACCAGTGAAGCATCTGAGGATCTCTTTGAGAAATTAACTCTGTTGCTTGGAATAGTGATGACTTTGGCAAGATCAGTTCTAGGTGCCAAGTGTCCTGCAGATGAACAAAACATCAATGAAAACATGAGGATTACTTTACAGAAATATTGCATAAATTGTCTTCATAAAACCCTTGTAGATTCAAATGTGCAGGTATGTTTTGGATTGCTTCTCTGCATTTTATAAACAACGAAAATATATGATACAAAAGTTTACAGGTATTAGTGTATTTGTTTTTTATTTTTAAAGGTTCAGATGGCTGGATTGCATGCATTGAGAACAATACTGCAAATAGCTACTGTGGAGAGTCCCAAGAATAGCAGCTACACACTGGCTCTTATTGTCATGGGAGAGCTTGCTACTGATATTTTCTCTCTAATTCAGAATTTAACACAGGTACGAATGAATGGATGCATTTATTTTTAGATTTATAGTTGAGATACAATAAAGACGTAAATGGGCTTGTTTTGTGTCCTCTTTGAACTCATCCTGCTTCAATATACATTGTTGTTCTGATATATTTTAGTTATGGCTGCAGAAATCTATGACAAATGAGCTGGCTGCAGTTGTTGGTGAAAGTCTAAAACTTTTTCTCCTCCTACACACTTTGATAGAATCCAACGAGTCTCAACAAGATGTCCTCAATTTGCTTTTGCAAGTAATAATTATGTCTTCCTCTGTAGACACTAAGGAAAATTCACAGGTACACTCAAGCCTGTCTCTCAATTATAATATGTAGTTCCCTTGGTTCTTAGTTTATTTTTTACTTTACAAAAAGATATAGAATTAATGGTTGTTATGTTATTTGATTTGTTAATGAAGTATATGAGCTAAGGAATATCAATCAGTTCAATTTCATGTTTAAATTGAGGACATTTAATGGACTATATCATAATGGCACAAACCAGGCAGGTACTGGGTTAAAAAGTGTGGCGATGAAGCTTGTATCACATCTTGCCAACGTTCCATCATCTGCTACACAATTCAAATCTGTTTTGATAGGAATGCCAGTTGAGATAAGACAACAGCTTCAGGTCAGCTAGCAGAGTAACCCCTTTCATGACTCATGACATTACTTATTATGATGCCTTTCTATTCTTATCTGTTATGACATCAAAATATGGCTTTTTTCACATACAACACTTTTTCTCTTCAAAAAGCATGCATCATCTTATATCACAATATAGAACAAGAATATTACTTGAGATGAGTACATCAGGTGGCTGTGCAGAGAATTTATGCTGGGGTTCTTTGCACATTTCTCTTGCTGATATTTTTGAGGCGTGTCTGGCATTCACATTGTGGTGAAACATTAGTAATGTATCACGAGGAAATAAACTTCAATATCCAATATAAATACCTGCTTTTTATTTTTTCATTCGAATGGGTGGGCACTTACCCAAATTATTGTGTTTAAGAGCAACGAACATGCTTAAGTTTTATCATAGCTGAAACAAAGCATTTAGAAGGATTGATTGTAAGCTATGCAAGCGCACAGAAATGGAATGATAATCTTTAGACTTGTGGGCCAAGGACCAAAATAATTCCTAATTATACTTAAAGTTGCATTTATATTCCTTAAAGATCATTTACGTACCAAGCATTGTGATAGTGGCTGGTTGCATCTAATGTTTGTTCTTCCTGTTCAGCATATCATTCGAGCATCAGTTGCTCAAGAGACTACCTCAATTTTGGCAACTACTCTGCCTGTTACATTGCCTGCTCCAAAACTGGCTGTCCAGTCATCAGCAGCTAAAGCAGAGATGTCTTCGCAGTTGGACTCTATCTTGTTGACCACCCATATGGTAAAATCTGATGAGAGTCTGGAGAATATAGAAGATGATGACTGGGACAATTTTCAATATTTTCCGGTCTCCACTACAGTAATTTCTGAAGACACAAATGGACATAAAACTGTTAAAGAGGATTCGTTCAAACAGGGAATTGATTCCCCAGCTGACGATTGGGATGATTTTCAATCATTTTCTGGATCTCAATTGGTTACAGATTCAACTATTATAGAGGAAAAAATTGAAGATAAACAGGTAAATTTGCTTTCTGGAGCTTTTGAAGAACATAATGACACAGAAGAAAAGGCAACTATACAGAAAGAGAATCTCCAAGAAGATGCTTTAGAAACACACAGTGACTATGTGAAAATTGCAGTGGAGGATACTATTTATTCCATTCATAATGCTGAAACAACTGATGACCGAGATACTAACTCCGAAAATCCTATTCATGTTGAGCTAACAGATGCAGAGCCTGAAACCTTTAATATCTAGCCATCCCAAAGGCTTTCCAAAAATTTCACAAACTTTGAGGTCTGAGATTCTTTCAGAAAGCCTGACTTCAGAAATAAAGGAGCCTCGAGAATTTGCATCAGAACATTCTGGTTGATATAATTTGTAGCTGAGGAGTCAAATTAATTTCAATGAGAGTCATTATTTTCTCAAAACAAATTCCTGATGCATTATTGGCCACCACTGTGAAGTAGCATGTGAGGACATGTATGACACAGTAGTTGGGAAATGAAGAGATATCCAGCCTGTTAAAAATATAATAGTGTGCCATGCCCTAGCAGATCTTTCAAGGAGTCATGTCAAGGTCAATTCTTGCTGAGTTTTTGTATCGTTGTAGGCAATTTTCCACTTCTGTATTGAGTTATATTTTAAATTCTCAATCACTTGACTTGATCAAACCTGGTGATTTAGCTATACCCATAAGCATCAAATGCCATTGTATTTTCTGTAAGAGATAGTCATTCTCAAATTTGTTTTGTAATTTTCAATTGGAGTCATAGCCTTGTTTTCGAAACTGAATATGTATGCTAATATTGATCGATAGTATTTGCAAAATTCTTTTATCTACGGAAGTCAGGAATAAAATAGTCTTAATATTACAGTATTGCTTCACTGTTCTTAAATTTCAACATACATCTACACAGAAGTTGGTTTGATGAGTATGGCAATAATAATTCAGGGTGTTTACTTGATGCAAGGAAAACAAACGTCTCATTTTCGGTATTTGTGTCTGAAATATCTGAGACTTTCAACTGCCATAAAAAATGGTCCCATTTTGTGTCTTGATTACAACTCACCTGTATGAGACTTGTCTTTGACACATTTACTGATTGTTTATATGAAAATTTTATAACAGAATTACAGAGAAAACGAACAAAGACTGAGCTTGTAACCTCTCACTGAAGTTAAAATTTATCAGCTAGGTTTCAAACAGTTACAGGAAGCTTTAACAAAGAGATTCTGGAGATTTAGCCTTATCACAGATTGACATTCATTCTATGTGAATAATATTTTTTTTGCAAAGTGTCTAACCATCTCCTTTCCTAAGAAATTATCATATAAGACAAATGGTGAAATACAAGATAATTTGTTGATATTGCAAAAAGTCAGTCCGTCAAAAATGGGGAACCACAGAAATATTTCATAGCTTTCATTGTGAAAAGGTTACCAACATTGAACTGTAGAGTCATTGAATGATATTTTATGGATTTGACAACCTTAAATTTCATTGTCTTCAATTATGTTAGGAATCAGGAGTGATGGATGAAAGGTGGTCTTACGTGAATATTTCCATGCAAATTTAAAATAGTAATAAAAATCAAAGAAATAAATTACTTACTATTGTCAATCCTATAATTTTCTTTATTCCATGTCTTTGTGGGAATCAGGGCTACATCACAATTTGGTGGCAATCAATTATGTCGGCAATGTTGTTGTGTAAGAGTAACGTTCGATTAAATATCATATAAACAATTCAATTCAATACCTAATAGAATCTCTTGGTAAGAGCAATACATGCACATTCATTTTGTGTCTTTTCATTGTATGTAATACCTCAACTAGCCTTTATCATACACCCTTCAATCGTCTACTATCCCCTTCATTGCCCTCCGCCAAAAAACGCAAAATCATCTCCACTCTCACCAAGGAGGCAACCAATGTTAAAGGCACCCTAACCCTATCCCTAGAAGACTCAATAGGCCATTGCAGTAGAGAACTTGGGGTTTTTTTGGACAAGCTCGAGAATGTTGGGATGGCCATATCGGATCTTATCGCTAATTGGAATTGTTTGAAAGTGGCTATGGTGAAACTCAAAAATGACTTGGATGTGGCGTTGAAGATGGGAGACACTCTGCTGGAAAAGAAGACAGAACCAGTGGAGATATTTGAGGAATCCCTTGCTAACCAAACCACTTTTCATCATAAAGGGACCCCAAGTTCAACTTAGGAAAAAACCATCCTCACCTCTATTGAAGGTCCCTCGAAGCATACCAAGGGCAGAATTAAAATGGCTCTGTTGAAGGAAACCAGTCAAGAGACCGAGGAGGAGCATGAGACTACTCAGGATAATGCTAGCTCTAAGGAGCTTTCTAGTTCTAGTTAATACTTTGGTTGGGGTCTTTTTGCGTTTTTGATTTTTGCTTTTGGCTTCTAGTATGTTTATGCTCAACAGAGGGCCTTCTCTAAATTGTTGCCGATCTTCGATTGTTTTTCGTTTTATATTACTTTTGTTTAAATTAGTGGTTGCAGGAGCCTTGTAAACCTTGCTTTATTCACCCTATCTAATAAAAAACATATATACTAATCTCTACTCTTCATTCTTCATGATGTGTGAATATGTGCATATTACATTGTTTCATGTGGTTTTGTATTATTAGGGTAGTTTAATCTTAATTATTGACTAAATTTAACTTTAACTTGAAAGGATTGTTAAGGTCGTCTATAAAACATCAACCTAATGTCCATCCTAGTCCACACTGCAAAGATAAATGACATACATATCATTGTTTCTTATGGGCATGCTAATTACACAAAATTTGGCTTTCATTCTTAAAGATATTCTAATTAGCACTTTCATGTTTGTGCTTGCATACATTATGCTTCATCATGAGTGAATAATTGATTTCAATGGAATTTCTAATTTTCTTTAGATATAAAAAATTCATTACAAAGAACTTACAACATAAGTGTTGTAATTTAGGTTTCTATTTTGTATTTAAGTTTTTATTTTGTAGTAGATTGAATTTTTGTATTAAATGAACTACAATATTTAAGTTATTTTAGGACATAGTATGTTGTTTTGGGTTATGTTTGGTTTTTACTGAAGTGCAAGACTCGTATAATTTTTTACTACATTTATCTGTCACAACTTCTAGGCTAACAGTATATTTGTAGAATGTAAAGTGTCATGCCCATTTTTTTTTCTAAAAGACATGAACATAGAATTACAACGAACAAAACACCAATGCACATGGATATATATCAAAATCTAATTCCATCACAACAAGAATCCTGCAATTGCCAAAAGGCTCATACAGGGTTTAGCCACTAATTTGGAAGCCGACAATTTTGATTCATTTGGTTCAACACTCAGAAATCGTTTTATGGCTTGCACCAAACAACTGCGTAAATGATGTTGAGACAGTTGTCAAAATTGATGTAGGACATTGTTGGCGTAGTCAGACTCTAAGTGGTCACTTTGGCAGGCTATATGGCCACCCCAACTCCTTTTCAGTGTCTCGAGGCCACTCTTGCCACCTATCATTTCCTAAGCGACTCTGTGAAAAGTTTCATGTAGTGATAATTTGCTAACTTGTTGCCCCACCACTCTACAGGGCTAGCACGACTTCCTTGGGGTTGCAGAGCAGTGGGATTCTAGCACACGGTGGCATCCCACTACCTTGCTGGGCCACAAAGTTTGCTCTCGATATGGATGCCTCCAAAATCATGGAGCAGTGGGATTTTATCGTGCAATAGTATCCTGATCATCCACCTGCCCACGGGTTTCACACCCAATACAAACATCTCTGGAATAGTGGAGCAACGAGATTTGGCCACGTGGCCTCATCCTGCTCACCCACTTGCTCATAGGCTTTGCACTTTGTACAGATATCTCTGGGATATCAAGTCATCAGAATGATGCCACATGGCAACATCTCGCGAGCCCGTTTACTTGGAGGCTTGTACACTATACAATTATCTTTGGAATCACGGGTTGCTAAGATAATGCAACATGGCAACAGCTCGCTAATTTGCTTGCCCAGAGGCTTCACATTGTACGATCATCTTCGGGATCATGGGTTGTCAAAGTTATGTTACGTGATAACAGTGTGCTATCCTGCGTGTCTGACATCGACCATATAATTAACTACGCTGATGTTACTCTCAAGTTCATGGGATAGTGACACGTGGCTTAATCTGAACGACTCACCAAAACATTGCAACATTGACTAAGGCAAAGGACCAAAAGATAAGCCTTGTGCAATAAACGACCAAGGTAAATGTGCTTTGTAGAGGATTGTCGAAATGATGCCACATGGCATCATCCAGTTGATCTTCTAAAAAATGCATGAATCATCCAAGGCAAAAGCCATGAAGATTCTCTTCTACGAGGCATGAGGTGAAGTCCAAGGGGATGAATTAAGTCGACAAGGACAACTCGGCTTAAGGCAAAGGCCTAAATCTGACTAAGCAAAAGCTTGTGAACCAATCAAAAGCTGACCAAGGCAAATAAACGTTGACGTTCTTTTGTGCAGAATAATTTGGCCAAGCTAGAATCCAACGTGTAAAGTGAAGTACAGAAACATTAAGGCTTGAATATGAAGCCAATTGAATTGGCAAGTAATTTAAAACGAAAGGTGTTGAAGCTTGAACAAGTCTAAGACATTAAACCAATCTTCTTATTGGTTTAGTTGATCGTTTGAAAAATAAAAGGTAAACTCAATTTGAATGTTGATTGGTCTAATCAACATAAGATAAAACTTCAAGGATTAATGTAGAGACCCAAACTGATAATCCAAGCTAAGAGAGCGATCAAAAGTTTAAAGTAAGAGTATAAACACAAAGATAAGGAAAGGTCTTAAAATCCTCCTCTAACACATTAAATTCTTGCAAAGATTTCTTTAGTTATCCCACTTGGTTACCTTGCATTAATAATATTTTTGACCAACAACCATGCTCTGTTAAAATTATCCTTTATATGGAAGAGGGTCTTGATATGGGAAAAGTTTAAGGTAGAAAACTTGCACAATGTTTTAATTCATAATCCTTACATAAGGCATTTCTTTATCAGAATAGTCAATACTCAGACTATACATTTATTTTTCCTAACAAGCACTCAACGATTTAATTGAGATCCACGTTTATGGATAAGTTTAGTTTGTAATATAAATTGTAACACAATACATGAGGAGACACAAAGCTCATTACTTATGCTGATTATCTAGAAGTTTTGACCAAGAAAGCATATTCACTATTTTATTAAAAGAATTATACAGGGTTAAAAGTTGCTCCCTACTTGACAAATTCCCTCAAAGGAGATCTATAGTCAAGGCCTATTGATGCTCTCAATAACACTCTCCCTAAGAGTTGTTTAATATTTTGTCTTGTTTAGATTATTCGTTATCAAAGGTTAGCTATTAGATCTAGACTAGCTAAGCATAATCCATATTATGAATGGGTTGACATAACTAGAGTCATAAAAGTAGAACACCTTATATCTTAATCATCCAAAGCATAGACAGTCTAAAGCACATGCCTTTATATAGGATTGATTCTTCACACACACACACACACACACACACACACACACACACACACACACACACACAGTGCATTTATAAGCAACTCCAAACGAGCAACTCAAGGTGTAAGAATCAAGCAAACACAAGAATTTTAAATTAATAATTTAAATATTTTTATATATTAAGGCCATTTACTTGGTCAAGCTTAGTCATGAATATGCAAGCCTCCACAAGGATTCTATTTTCAATAAGGATCAATCACAAGGAGGTCTATTAATCTGATATAACAACTTCTATAGTAGTTCTCTGATGTAATAACTAGAACATTTAGCTAGTAAAATGCATAAGATAGTGGCTCTCCACTTAACCCACAATAAAACATTAACACATAAATACAATAGGTTCAACTGAGAATAATTAATTCTTGGCTTCTAGTCAGTTATAGAAATTAGCAAAGCACGAGTAGTCAATCACAGAAGACAAGCTCATCTTTGCTCCAAGTGCACTTCGACCAACAAAAGGAGGGTTCACCTCCCAACCTTTTGCCATCATCAAATGACTGCTCTAGGCATTCTCGAGTAGGGTTTCCAACTCCAAGCATGTTCACATCATGGTTCAAGTCAAATAAAAGCCGAATTAGTAATATGTCAAGGGGTCAAGGAGACAACTACTCACGGTGACAATCCAAACATCTTATAGTCAAGTGGTTACCAACCTCAAATATATTTTAGCAAGCATAAAGCATAAAAGAGAGAACACATGGATCACAATGATAGGAACCATCAGGAATACATTCAGTAAGATATATTTTTTAATTAATCATGAGCGAACTTTGACAACCTACCATCAGTTCCAACATGAGAGACCGACATTTTTTTCTATCATGAAGAATGTAACCTCTCTAGGCATCACAAGTTTTACATGACAAAATCATAATATCCAGGTAAGCATAAATACAACAATTAGAACTAGCATGGAGGAAAATCTCAACTCCAAACTCCCACATAAGGGGTAATAACACTATGGGTGACCCAAGCACAACCATAGGAAAATAAAGAAGAGAAGAAGTAAGCCAATTGCCTTACTCCTCTCGAACACAATAACCCAATCAAGAATCACACAAACTTCATTTAGTCAAATAACAAGATAGTCAAGTCAATAGAATATCTACCAAATGATCCAGGCCCTTCCATTGATCTTTTCTACAAGTTTTTATCAGTCGATTCTCTCCCTCTCTAGGCTCCCTTCTTGTTTCACCTCTCTTATTTCTTTGTTCCTAGGGTGGCCAAAAATGCCAAAAGTCCCGAACCCTTTTCTCAAAGATCCACCCCCTCAAATAGGCATTCTCACCTTCTTAGAATCCAATCAAAATGTGACAAGTGTCTATTCTTCCCTTGGATCAACCAACCATTGTTGTTGGCCAACCCATGCCTTCATAATGGGTGATCTTTGGTTAGTCCCTAATGGCACAAGGTGGCTCATACAGAGTCCTATGGTTGATTCTAAAATCAACCTAACGATTCCCATTGGTTCAATGCAATGACCAATTAATGGATGGGCCTACAAGCTGCCACTAGATAAGGTAGTTGTTCGTCTATTTCATCTCATGCATTAAAGATGACAAGCAGAAAGGTAGTTCGTCCATCCAACAAAGATTACAACCACTATGACATGCCAAATTTTAAAGGAAATGTTAAATGGTTTACAAGGCATGTAATTAGGATCAAATGAGGTTAAGAAAAGATATGGGTTAGAGGTAGGATCACACATGATGCAACTATGCCTGACGTGGTCCTTGTTCCTTCATTGGTAATAACCTGTTCTTGCACACTTATTGCACCTATGAAATTCGCTATTCTAATAGTCGAAGCTTACTATTATAGCATGTTAAATCATTTACTTAAACCAACGTAATTAGCTTACCAAACAAGTCATAAGGTCATGAAGTGATAATCTTATAACACCTTAATGCATATGAAATTTCAATTGCAACATAACATAGTAATTTAAGCATTACTAAACCAACATTTACCATATGCATAATCTTCTTATCTTCGTAGTCAGCACCACCAAGGGAGTATAAACATTAGTTTAACATAGTTATATTGTTTCCTCATGAGGGTCTTTACATTCTCCCCCTTTTAAAAAAGGCATTGTCCTCGATGTTGGACTGCTTTGTCCATCCAACAAGGTTTCTAAATCTGCTGAATTGTTGAATCATCATCCTGAATTACCTAAACCCAATCACACTATTCCTCTGTATTTTCAAAAGCCCTTGAATTTTTTCATTTATCATTTGTAAGGCTCTTTAAGAACATATGAGGGTCTAACCCACATGAATACAATCTTTTGATTCATAATTTGCTTCTCAAGGTTTATACAACCCTAGATTATCAATTTTTTTGGTACCAATTTTATTACTGGCCTTTAGAATGGTGTGACATAATCACTTTAGTATTTGTAGCATAAGTCATGAGTTCCATTTGTGCAAGGCTTCTTCTTCACATAATTTTTCTGGCAATGGTGATGGGAGAGTTGAACCTACCATCATGTCCAACATAGGAGGACTTTAACTGCTACCAACATGGCATTCATGGGAGGATCAAACAACCTTCCATTGTGTCCAGCACAAGAGAACTTTGATACACTACCAACATGAAGATGTTGCTCATAGACCACCATCACTTAGTGTCACAAAAACATAGAACAATACACACACAATAATGAAAGCACTTCATGTAAATAAGAGGAAACTTCTCCATTTCCCATAATTTTCATGCAAGACTGTTACTAGCATTTCAGTATAATGAGAATTCCATGTGACCAACTCTTAAGGACACTTCAATTCTGGATCGTAACATTTTGAACTTCCTTTCAGCAAAATCTCTCTAATTTAGAGATAAAAGTGGTTTAATTTCATATCCAATCCTTGCTTCATTTAGGGCTACCTGCCATGCAATACTTTGTTGGTTGTATTAGATGATGGTGATTCGTGCGAAAGACAACTATCTATTTTGAGTTATTTCATTTAATAAGATACTGGTTGAATTACGAGCAATTATAAAAGAGGCAATTCACTTTGTTGTAGACCATACCACAAACACAACTATCACGACCATTGAGATCCACATTTTCTCCACTATGAGCATGAGAGTCCAAGTGTTCCTTGGATGTACTATTCATTCATAGAGAAGAATGACAGGTTCCAAATACCGCAAAAACCATCTTGCTAAATTAGGTATCCATCCATGGTCATACTGTTCTGAGTGAAGTTCAATTATATTGAGTTCACATTTGTTTCATTAGAATCATACGAGGCAACACATAATCGCCATTTCTAGTGTTATTTGAACACCAAAGTCCTTTGAATTAAGTAAATCATGGGGAAAATACCTCCCATCACATCAATTATGTTGAAGAACACATGCATAGGACTATTTCCCTTTTTAATATACCATACCATTCATGGAAGGTTTCAAGCAACCTATTTCCATGCTATTTCATTACATAGGCTCCCAGAATGTTGGTTCATCAACCAAGAGAATAATATGCCAAACCATATTTATGAAGTTTTTGGGATCTCAACCTGCCAACCAAAATATCATGTGCAGCTCAATATGCAAAAGGTTCTTAAGACATCAGTCCACTAGCCAATAGAATTTATGTGCATATCAGTATATATGTGGCCTTCAGGACATCGGTCCACTAGCCGAGAATTAATGTGCCAATCAATATGTATGTGTCCCTCAAGACATCAGTCACTAGCCAATAATCAATGTGCCAATCAATATGTATGTGTCCCTCAGGACATCGGTCCACCAACAAAGAGAATTATATGTAAATAAATGTATATGTGGCTCTCAGGGCATCAGTCCACCAGCTAATATGGTCAATGCACAGATGGCCTCAGGCATGTCAAAGCGTATATAATAAGAGATTGTCAATGCGTATATGTTCCCAAGCATGTAAAAATGCAGTGTAAGAGACAATTGATAAGATATATTCCAATTTACTTCTTTTCCCCTAAACTCACCCTGAGTGACATATATGCATATACTAACATATTAAACCAACACAAGCAAGCATCATAATCACTTGAAGAAACATTAATTGATCATGTAAGTGCAAAATCAATAAAAAGGAGACCAAGTAGTCTCAATAATGAAATCAAATCCAACAAAATTCATCAATGAATTCCATGATCAACATTTAGCTTGAAACATTCGAAGTCAATAAGAAACAATGTTAGTTTTCAAGCAATATAAACAAAGGATCAAACAACTTAAAATAAGTTTGGCAAGCACATTTTAAAAAAATCACATCATAACATGATCATTATGTGGCTCTATGAACCACCCAAGGGGAAAATGAATAAGGTAAGAGGGCATCGATGATCGACTAATTGTTACTTAACAAAAAATTTAATGGATCCAATTACCACTTTATCATGCTAAATTTATTGTCGTTAAATGACAAGTAATAACATGTAGGAGGGTGCTATACCACTGCCAGTACACAATAATGTTGGCAAGTGTTGACATTGATGTCATGTGTGCATTGATGTCAAAGCTAATGACAAAGTGGGGATGTCATGATGATGATGATGAGTTTGAGCCTGAAGTTGTGCAAGGTAGGATTTCGATGCATATGATCTAAAGTAAGTATTGTTTAAGGCTTATCATATTGTATCTAGCATGTTGATGTGGTTTCAGATCAAGGAGAGAAAACAAGCATGTGAACAGTGTGTTAGCATAGGCTTGGTAACCTAGTATGTAAGCATGGATATTTAATATATGCTTGGATAGGATGTTGATGAATGTCATGGATGATGAGATCATGTTTTAGAGGTCCTATGGGGGTCAAGAGTGCTTGAAGTGCTTATGGGAATGCATGATGTTCATTAGGTTCTTGTGGTCATTGAGGCCTAGTTGGTCTTGTGACAAATCAAATTGTGTGAGTAGATTGATGATGTCATATTTCACACGCATGAAGGCTCTAAGAGAATATTGATATATGGATGGATTCTCCTATGTGAGGAGATCATATGGTTCAAATTACAGGTCATGAGGTTGACCATAGCTAAAGATATACAGGTGCAAAGTTGGCCTCTCAAACAAAAGTTCACTAAGTTTCTATACTTAGTCATACTGTCACTGCACGTCATGCAGTTATGAATGAATCAATATGTTTGTGCATTTAATTTAGGTATGAATAAATTCAATTGAGGTCAAAGGTTTTCATGGAGATGTTGTTTATGGTGCCAAGAAGCTATCCTAAAAATTTGGAGTCTTGAAGTGATTTCTAGCTCAAGTTATAAAGCTTCAAAGTTGCTCTTGCAGACTGTGTCAGGCCAGAGACTGTCATGTTTAACTTCATTGAAATTTGAGGTCACTAAGTCAGTATATATAATAGTGTGAGTTAAATCATATATCTTTATCCAAAAGTGCACGTAAAATTCAATACGTCAAAGAATGAACGTGCTAGTGACAAGTGTCACATTCACGGAGCTTGGATATAAGATCAACGGTTCGTGGTTGATCGTGCAGTCAAAAGATTGAAGGTACGGGTTGAGTCAAAGAGCCAATGTGTGTAGAAGGCATGAAAATCTTCCAAGTGGAATAATCGTGGGACCTCTGATCTAGATCTAATGGTGAGTCTTGCTTGATAAAGACCGAGCTACTCAAAGGAGATCAATGGAGCGCATTTGTTCCAAATTGTCAAGAAGCAGTGAGAAGATGACAAGTGTTCAATGTTTAACAATTTATCATAGTTAAATATCAGGCTACTTTTGAGGAATATCGATGATGCATATTTGTTCAAGCTATGAGAGGGCACAAGATGATGACAAAGTGTTTGATGTTTAACAGTGATGGTTGGAATTTGATTTTTCAAATTAATGAAGGAAGAACCAATGCTTAGTTTTTGAGCTATAATTTTTTATCCAAGACAAATTTTTTGATGCAGTAAAAAGCAAAGTTGTATAGGACTCCAAGATGCATCCATCAAAATTGGTTATAAGGTTTGATTATCCATATAGTTGTAGATATTAAGCTCCAAAGTTGACTTTGTGTTTGACCATGGTCTGTAAGTTACCCAAGAAGGATAATTGAGTTTGTTCTGATGGTATTTGGATGTTTTAAGGTGACTTAAATATTGGATCATGTTGTGTAATTCAAAAAGATTATCTGTGTGGATTATGGAGGTTTGAACAATCCAAAATTTGTATGATCAAATGCTTAGAAGTTGATTGTGTGTTCATTTTTTGTGATCATATGTACGTAATGACGTTTGGGCTAATTGTGTTGTAGCAGAAGGGTGCTATTATGGATGTCACTTAAGGAGGACCTATAAGTTATATGGCATGGGTCTATGTATGTGATAGTGTTCTCTTGTTCTTAATTTGCTCGAAGAAGTGTCAAAGAGATGGATGGGTCTCCATGAGACCTATAAGGGCTACTAAGGCCTAATTGAAAGGCGTAGCTACTTAAGTGTGACCCATAGTTGCTATGGTCAACCTATGAAGATGTAATTGAGATATGTTATATGTCTTAAGGGATAAGACAAGTATTATGGATAAACTAGAAGATAATAATCATGATGGCTCTATAAAAGGAGAAATCAAAGGTGGTGATTTCTAGTCTTGAGAGAAGAGGTATGTGTGAGAGTTTTCAAACAAAGGAAAGAAGAAAGGGTGGGTGTCCAATGGATGGGTTTTAGAGTAGAGTAGGTTGATGACTGTGTGTATGACTTGTAGGTCATATTTTTGATGTTAGAACAGTGTTCTTACAGGTTTGAATATTGAGGATGAGCGAAGGATAGATGATGTATGTGTAAGCTTGGTGGTTGATTTGAGAGGTAGATTAAAGTGTGGTTTGTGTGTATGACCATTTGTTCACATTGTTCAGGATGTGACATAGTTATTGTTGAGAAGATTAGAGTGATCCAAAAGGTGGTTTTGGATTTTTTTAAGTGTGTGAAAAAGTGAAGGGGGTTGTGTTTGCATGGTGTCTCCATCAGATGGGTAGGCAATCAATGATCAAGAGATGTTCATATCATAGGTGTTGGGAGGGTGCTCAACATCTAGGTCAGAAGGACTTGATCATCTAGGAGTAGGTGCTAATTGTGAAATAGTTATTTCACTAAAAAAAGGACTTGACCAACATGTGGTCAAAAGGACTTGATCATCTTAGGGGAAGGTGTTCCTTGTGAAATACATGTTTCACTAAATTCTAGTTAGAAGGAATTCACCAGTCTCATGTTTGTGATAATGTTATAGGATAAGTAGTCCATGTGTTTGAAGGTTTGAGAGTGGGTTTTATTCCACAAGAGGGTTTCCCACGTAGATCTTATGTTGTGTGTATGTGATCTTACATTATCTATTATTCATTGCTATAAACATATTGAATGTTTCATGACTAGTTGTATTGAATGCTTAAGTGTTTGAAGGGTTTGGAAATTAAATTGAATTGTTTGCCACCACTGATTCAACCCCCCCTCTTAGTGGTTTGTACCTCTAATAATTGGTATTAGAGTCAGACCTATACAATTTTAACCACTTGAAAGTGATCTAAGGTACAATATGGGTAAAAAGAAAACTTGGTCAAAAGAAAATAACATTATGGATGATGAATAAGTTGATCTAGAAGCTAAGCTCATGAGTACACTTGGTGAATTGAAAGAGAAAAAAAAGAGGAATCATAAAATGATGAATATGATAAGAAGTCTTGAAGGATAAATCAGGGCTCTTGAAGGTAATTTATCAGGCAAGTCCATAAGAGAGGAAAAGAAAAATCAAGAACTGATTAAGTCTATGGAATAACAAGCATGTAGATTGAAGGATGACATGGCTAAAGAAGATAAGAAGGATAAGGATACCATCAAAGATATCATAATTCAATTAGAGGCTAAAAGTTCAAGCATGAGAGCTAAAGCAGATGAATATGTTCAATTAAAGACTAATCTTGTTTCTGTATAGGATGAGCATGAACAGGTCATAGTTAAAGAAGACAAGATGTCCATATAGAATCTTGAGGATCAATTAAGAGTTGCAAAGACTAATTTGAGTTCAAAAGAGGAGGAGTACAGATATCTCAAGACTCAATTAAAAGAAGCCAATACCAAGGTGATTTCAAATCAAGGTGAACATGATGAGTTGAAGACTAATGTTGATTCCTTGAGAGTAGAGCATAAACATCTCATAGACAAGCTGGAAAAGGAACATGTAAGCCTGAGCGAGCTAATAAGAATATAAGATTTGAAAGCAATGCGAGAAGGTCTGTTAGACAACCAAATGCTTCAAGGTATTCTATTTTATTTCATGGTCATTGTTATACATGTAATAAGTATGGTCATAGAGCTAAGGACTATAGAAGGAAGTCAGTCAAGTATGGATATTCATAGAGCTATGATAGAAGGAGTTTTTGGCCAAAGATTGATCATAGTTTAAATCTGTCTAAAGCTATGAATGATGTTATTTGTTTCATTTGTGATAAGAAAGTTCGTATTTATAGACTTTGTCCTAGTAAATTTGATAAGCCCTCAAATCATCTGAAGAAGGGAGAGACTCCTAAAAATCATATCAAAAGTCAAAACATGATGTGGAGACCTAAGACAGTGAAGGCTAGTCTTATTGAGCTCAAGAATCAAACTTTTGATACTGTAGAAAAGGAATTAGTTTTGGATTTGTCTCAAGAGTGCCAGGGAAGATTGATATCAGTCCAAATGGAGAAGAAGGTGGATGATCCAAGAATCAAGTTAGTTATACCAGTCAAGGCCAAGGAGAATCTGAAAGAAGGATCTCAATCTGATGGTTTATTTGTTGTAGTTGAAGAATTTTTAGGTAAGAAGGAGTTTCATGATTGCCAAGAGTTCTTTTTGTCTACTTTCAAAGAGAAGAAGGTGTTAGTAGAAGAGATGGATGCCAAACAAGTTGTTTCAGTCAAGAAGAAGGAGGAGGAGGAGGAGGTTCTTTAGTCCTGTGATGAGGACTGGTATGCTCCTTTTTTCTAAGTCCTTGTGAAGTAGAGATGTCTTTGTCATGCTTCATGAAGACATTTATCAGTTTAAAGAAGCATGTGGTCTTGCAAGGGCTTTTTCAGTTGGAGCAGTTTGTAGGGTCAGATTGAAAGTTTCTAGGTGGCAAAGGAGGATTTGTGAGTTTTCAAGATGATATTTTTGCATAGAAAGGTCTGTTGACCTTAATCTAGAATTCTCCAGGTGGTTTTACGGTTTGAAAGTATGTTGAAGTCAAATTGGATATTTTTTTAAGTGTTCTCGATTTTCTCAATTTTGGCTTAAGGGCAAATAGGTCTAATATGGTTTATAGGATGTATGGGTTTCCAATGTTTGAAAGCTCAAAAATTGATCCAAAAGTGTGTAATGGTTGTCTCCAGGTGTGCAACAAGTTTCAAAGGTGGGCGTTGACTAGAAGGAGGTTTGTTGACCTTGTTTGTTTTTGAGATTCTAGAGTTTTGGGCTATGCTAGAAAAGTGGTTTGCCTTATGAATTGAGGTTCGAGTTTTTTTAATAGGTTTAATGGGCCAAATGAGTTGTAAAATCAAGCTTTACAGAGATTTGAAGGTTTGTAGTTTTCAAATTATCCATGTTTTTGTCAAGATGGAGGCCTAATTAGCTAGTAGGTTTGTGAAGGAAGTATGTTTAAAAGGATGAGATAGTTGATTAAAATTGGTGTACTTGAGGGAGCATATGAGAGTGCTCCAGATATGAAGTTTCAAGTCCTGAAGATATGTCTATTAAAAGTTGTGGGCTCTGTAAGTTCTAGGTAGGGCTACAAGGAGTTTAGATAGGCCTCGTGTGAAGAAAAGTGATTTTTGATCAATTTATCCAAAATAGCATGGTATGAGTGTTTCAATGTAAGTTACATGGTTAATTTATAACATCTTTCTTGTTTAGTGTGTGGCTTGAAGATCTGTTGGTATTATTGGAGTTGGCTTTCAAGTGAGAGTATGAAAGCATAATGGTGTTGTTTGAAGACCCAATGTAGTTCAGTGTTATGAGTTTGATGTTTTGATGTTGTTGAGGCCATGAAGATGTTTTCAAAATTTATATAGGTGAGCTTTGGTTATGAATATCAAGGGGGAGTCTTTGTATTTAGCATAAGGAGGAACATGGAGTTAGGGGGAGATAACTCAAATGGCTTGAGAAGTTTGCATGATCAAAGAGGGAGCTAGATTATTCAGTTTGTTAGGTCCAAGGATCAAGAAGAGGTGATTTTTTTAGGTCCAGTGGCATGAATGTTTTTTGGTGGTCCTTGAAGTGGCTTAAGAGAGAAGGCTAGTAAGCCTGTGTGGTGGTTCTTCATGGTGTGTGGAGATATGAAGATGCTCAAGAGGTGAATTGGCTCATAGATCTTAGGGGGAGTCCCTCTCAGTGTTCTCAAGGAGATTTCAATAATTTTTTGGTATTTATGTGTGTTTATTCCTCATTTATAGCAGTGCATGATCAAATAAGAGTGTTATCATAGTGCATGGTTGAGAAGTACAAGGTGGTATGCACATAGTTAGGGGGAGCTAACTCAGATAGTTTGAGTAACTTGTGGATCCATGCATGATGTAAGGAGAAACATTTGTGAGATGTTCCATTCATTGAGAAAATGTGTTGAATCTTCATGCATAAGCAAATGGATATTTTAAGTTTTGCAAGTAAACAGATCCAAGGATCAGAATAGCCCAAGTTCAAATTGATGTATGTCAAAGAACATATGACATGAGATGGAGCATGATGTTAGGGGGATATTTCTAAGCTTTGTTATTAGTTTTTCAGGTCCAAGGATCAGATATGCCCAAGTTTAGATTGATGCATGTCAAAGGGGGAACAATTGTTTTATATGAGGTATGTATCCTGAGCACTTCGAAGTATATTTGAATATATTCATGATTTTAAGAGGAGTTTGGTGGCTATTTAGTCCACTTTGTGATTAATGGCAAAGGGGGAGAAGGAGAATAAGAGGTTTCCATCAATGACAAAGAGAGAGATTATTGGCATGTGTTGTCACTGATGTCAAAAATTGATTTCATGTGTGCATTGATGTCAAAGGTAATGATAAAATGGTGATGTCATGATGATGATGAGTTTGAGATTGAAGTTGAGAAAGGCAGGATTTGGATGCATATGATTTGAGGGAAGTATTTTTTTAGGCTTATCATATTGTATCTAGCATGTTGATTTGGTTTCAAATCAAGGAGAGAAGACAAGCATGTGAACAATGTGTTAGCATAGGCTTGGTAGCCTAGTATGTAAGCATCAATCTTCAGTAAATGCTTGGATAAGATGTTGATGAATGTTATGGATGATGAGATCATGTTTCAAAGGTCTTATGGGGTGTCAAGAGTGCTTGAATTGCTTATGGGAATGCATGGTGTTTATTAGGTTTTTCCTTATGGTCATCTAGGCCTAGTTGGTCTTATGGCAAATTAGACTATGTGAATAGATTGATGACATCATATTTCACATGAATGAAGGTTACAGGAGAATTATGATTTATGGATGGATTCCCCTATGTGAGGAGATCACATGGTTCAAATTTCAGGTCATGAGGTTGAGTGTAGCTAAAGATATGTAGGTGTAAATTTGGCCTCTCAGACAAAAGTTCACTAAGTTTTTATACTTAACTAGACCATCACTGCACATCATGAAGATATGAATTAAATAGTATGTTTGTGAATTTAATTTAGGTATGAATAAATTCAATTGAGATCAAAGGTTTTCATGGGGATGTTATCTATAATGCCAAGAAGCTACCCTAAAAATTTGGAGTCTTGAAGTGATTTATAACTCAAGTTATAAAGCTTCAAAATTGCTCTTACAGGATATGTCAGGATAGAGACCATCATGTTTAAATTCATTAAAATATGAGGTCACTAAGTTATTAGATATAATGGTGCATGTTAAATCATAGATATTGATCCAATGTTACAAAAAGTCAATATGTCAAAGAGTGAACGTGTTAGTGATAAGTGTCACATTCACGGAGCTTGGACAAAAAATCAATGGTTCATGGTTCATCATGTAGTTAGAAGATCGATGGTGCAGGTCAAGTCAAAGATTAAATGTTTGCAGAAGGAATGCAGAGCTACCAAGTGGCACAATCATGGGAGTTCTGCTTTAGATCTAACTGTGAGCGTTTCTTGATAAAGACCAAGCTACTCAAAGGAGATCGATGAATCGCATTTGTTCCAAATTATCAAGAAGTAACAAGATGATGATAAGTGTTCAATGTTTAATAGTTTACCATAGTTAAAGATTAGGATACTTTTGAAGAAGATTGATGATGCTTATTTTTTCAAGCTATGAAAGGGAATGAGATGATGACAGAGTGTTCGATGTTTAACAGTGACTGTTGGAATTTGTTTTTTCAAATTAACAAAGGAAAGAACCAATGCTTAGTTTTTGAGCTATAACTTTTGATCTAGGATGAATTTCTTGATGCAATAAAAATAAAAGTTTTATAAGACTCCAAGGTGCATCTATAAAAATTGGTTATAAGGTTTGACTATCTGTACAGTTGTAGATATTAAGTGATGCAATAAAAATAAAAGTTTTATAAGACTCCAAGGTGCATCTATCAAAATTGGTTATAAGGTTTGACTATCTGTACAGTTGTAGATATTAAGCTCCAAAGCTGATTGTTCATTTGACCATGGTTTCTAATTTACTCGAGAAGGATAATTGAGTTTTTTTTATGGTATTTGGATGTTTCAAGGTGACTTAGCTATTATACTATGTTGTATACTTCATGATGATCATTTATGTGGATTATGAAGGTTTTACCAATCTAGATTTTGTATGATCAAATGCTTAGATGTTAGTTGTAGTATTTTCCATTCCTTCCTTTTGTTACATCTTATTTACACAATTAAAGTTTAATAAAGTTAAAAAATAACATATATCACATTCAATTTACATAAATCAAGTATAACTAAAGTCAGAAAGGTAATGAACTGATGTAAATCATCCCTAGAGCTCCCAAAGTTTAATTCGGGCTCTAATACTAAAATGTCATGACTATTTTTTAATAAAATACAAGCACAACACATATTTACAATGAAAAAAACACCAATGCACATGGATAGATACCATAATCTAATCCATTCATAACAAGAATCTTGCAACTACCAAAAGGCTCATACAGGCATAAGCCACTATTTTAGAAGTTAAAATTCTTGATTGATTCGACCCACCACTCATAAATCCTTTCATGACTCATGTTAAATGACATTGAGATGACCATAAAAATTGAACTCAACTACTAATGGCATAATTGAGCTCCATGTGGTCATTTTGGCAAGCTATATCGCCACGCTAACTCCTTTTTGGGCTCCTAAGGCCACTCTTTCTACCTGTCACTTCTTAGGCAACTCCATGAAAATTTTCACATAGTGATAATTCACTAACTTGCTAATTTATCACTCTGTAGGGATAAAATAACTTATTTGGGGATTTATAGTAGTGGGATTGTGCCACGCAACAATATCTTGCTAGCTCGCTAGCCTGCAGATTTTGCTCTTAATATGGATGTTTCTGGAATCATGGAGCAATGAGATTTTACCGCATAGTGACATCCCTCTTACCCACTTTCCCATGGGATTAGTGTCAAATACAAACATATATAGAATAATATAGTAGGATTAAATCACATGGCCACATCCCACTCACTCGCTTGCCTTTAGGATTTGCATTTTGTACGAACATCTTTGAGATATCAGGTCACCAAAATGATACCACATGGCAACATCCCATGATCCTAATTGCTTGAAGGTTTACACATTGTACAATCAAATTTAGGATCGAGCTCATCATCTTTGAGATTATAAGTCATCAAAATGATGCCATGTGGCAACATCCCACTAGCCGACTTGCCTGAAGGCTTTACACTATATGGTCATCTCTAAGATCATGAGTTATCAGGATGATGCCATGTGGAAACACCCTACTAGACCATTTGTCTAGTGTTGACCATATAATTGACTACACTAACATCTCTTCTAGGTTCACAAGATAGTGACATGTGGCTTCCTCTGAGCCACTCACCAAAATGTCATGAAATCAACTATGACAAAGGACCAAAATAAAATACTAGTGTGGTAAATGACTAAAGTAAAAGTATATGAGATTGTTAAGATGATTCCAAATGGTATCATCTGATCGATCTTCTAAAAAGTAGATGAAGTGGCTAAGGAAAAAGTTGTGAAGAGACACATTTATAAAGCATAATGTAAAGTCTAGGTAGATGAATTAAGTCGATGAGGACAACACAACTTAAGGAAAAGGCCTAAATATGACTAAGCAAAATATTATGAATCAATCGAAAGGTGACCAAGGCAATTAAATATCAACTAGGCCATTCTTCTATGCAAAATAATTTTGTCAAGCTAGAATCTAGCATTTAATGCAAAACGTATAAACATTAAGGCTCAAATACAAAGCTGATCAAATTAGTGAGTAATTTAAAATGGAAGGCATTGAGGCTTGCACAAGCCTTCAACACTAAACTAATATTCTTATTGGTTTAGTTGATCATCAAAAAAATACAAGGCAAGCTCAATCTGAAAGTCGACTGGTCTGATCAACAAAAGATAAAACTTAAAGGATTAATGTAGAGACCCAAACTAATAATCCAAGCTATGGGAGTGATCAAAATTTTAAATAAAGAGTATAAACATAGATTTAAGGAAAGGTCTTAAAATCCTCCTCTAACATTGATTCAATTCTTGCATGGCTTTCTTCAATTATCCCACCCGATTACTATTATATGCTTAATTTTCACCCTTGGAGAGGGTTCTTCAGGCTATCTCCAACTAAGCTATAATTTTGGGACAACCCTAGGCTATGGGTATCCTATATGGGGTTAAACCTCTAAAAAAGGCTGACTTCCTCTTGATGCTCACCTAAGACTAATGTTAAACTAATATTTCATGAGGAAAAGGGTTAGAAAGGGAATAAGGGCTCCTAAAAGCTAACCAAGTGATGGAGCAAGGGGAAACTCCTATAAGCTTGAATCCACACTGGATTTGCTAAAGATAATACTAGCTCACACAACCTCAAGATCAAGCCAATTTACATAAGTATTTCATGGAAGAGACTCAAGAAGTAATGAATGCAAAAAAGGAGTTATAAGACTCACTAAAAGCTCAAATCAATAGTAGAAAGATCACTAATCTAGACCTAAAAAATAGCATTGAAAACTCCCTAAACAAGGTCAGAAAGAAGGACCATGGACAAGGAATATTATCCTTCACATAATGCCATAGTGCACGATTCAATTGACACGAATCCAAGGCAAGAGATAGACAAAGAAAGTCCTTTATTGCATCAAGAGGTAGTTCTTAAAAATTCTTGAAAGGGTTGAGCCTACTCAAGCTGAGCATACTTTGCAGTATCTCAAGGAATGTCCCATCTCCTAGAAAGATAAAAACATCTAAAAAAAATTGGGGCCCTTTACAAATGGAAAGAAAGGGATAATATAAGAGAAGGGGAGGAGAGAGAAGAGGGGATCACATTGTTCATGATAATCAATGAGTTTCTAACTTTCAAGAAATAATACACCATGCGTTTGGTCCAATAAGAATAGTTCATTATGAGCAAGATATTCATGATTTATCAAAATAGTCTCTGAATCATTCCATTGGTTGAGTAAGTTGCACTAGAAGACAAGAGTTTTCCAAAAATGGCAAGTCATGATTATATTAGAAATGAATGCTCCAACTAATCTCTAATTCTCTAAGTCCTTTTGCTTTGGATCTTCCACTTGATCTCATTATGAGGACAAAATCCTCATATTCATGTATCTAACTGAGCCATGCTCAAGTCTACCTGAGCAGTGATTTGTCAGAGCTAAGATCATGTTAAAAGAATAAACGTCCCTCTATTGAAAGTAAATACCTAATCCAAACTTATAAAACTATACTTAGCTTAACTATAGATGAAAACTAATCTAAGAATATTGGTTTTACTATAATCAATATAGATGGCACATTATTCAATGCCAGGTCATCTTTTTGGCAGCAAGCTACCACCCATTTGGAATATATTAGGTCTAAAAGACCTATTTTACCTCTACAGACCTATCTTAATACATTTTGGTCCAATCTGAGTCCACATCAAGCTCTTTTCCTTTACTTTTTCTACCAACTCAGGTCAGACTTGAGTTTGGGTCTTTTTATTTGCTTGCCATGTCGGTTCCATTTTAATTTTTTGACTTTTGTCGAATGTCCTAGCTCATCCCTTTGCTATTAGATTTAGGTAATTGATCCATATCATTGACCCTTTTGACTCTATTTCACTCCATTGGATTTTTAGATTTCATTAAATGCAGATCATGGATCTTTGGGACCCATTACCTCGAGCTCAGTTTCTCATTGGTCCCTAGGATTCACTGAGCATTTGAATTGCTCAAGCTCCCACATGATTGACACTTGTTAGTTGTGTGTTTCTTCTCAGGTTCCTACCAAGGATTTTTAATCCAAATGGTTACTTTATGGGTCTTAAAAATGATGTTCACACATATGTCTGTCATTTTTTGACCAAATTTGCAATTTTATAACTTGAAGTGCAAAGATCGTAGGGACACCAAATTTGTAGAGAATGGACTTAACATTGAAAGGAATAAACCATTTTGATCCATTGGACATTCATGCTTTTTGAGTGATTTTATAAAATGTTGAAGTTGACTGGTCCATGTGATCTTGCATGACGTCTTGACAATGGTCTGGTCTAGAAATGGCTAAGTATTGGAACTTAATAAATTTTGCATTAGGAGCTAACTTTTCCCAATTATATATTTCAGTGTGATATAGTGTGTGAGCTAAAACTTTAGTGTAAATGATCTTGGTAGAAAAGTGATTGAAACCTTTCGACCATTTTCTCTGACTCTTCTATACACACAAGATATGACCTCATGAATATTCTTCCTTGGCTCTATTTGGAATCTAAAAATGAGCTAAGTATGAAAACTTATTGGATTTTGTCTTATGAGCCTACTTTGAACCATTAGATATTCTACTATGCTTAGGTAGGTGAGCCAAAGCTTGGCACATGGTAGCTTGGGACTAATGTGAAGAAACCCATGTGACCAAATCTCCTTGATGCATCCACATGTGTGAGATATAGAAACATCAAAATGGTCACTCAGACTTTCTACCATCAAAGCCAAATGTCTGGACAAGCTTCAAATGGAATGAGTGGCCTAGATGAATACCATGCATTCCCATAATCTTTATAAACATTTTTGACATTCTATAGAGTCTTAACAGCTCTAGACCTATCCTTAGAAATTGATAAGTTACTATCCTTAGAAATTGATAAGTTACACTTTAAGTGAACTTAAAGTGTTTCAAAAGCTTTGTGAGCTTCATGATCTCTCTGTTCCACTCATTCCATCCAAAGCTTGTCTAAGCCATTTTGATCATTTGATCAATCAATAACTCTACCTCTTTCTCTGTATTAGGACCATTAACCACTGGGCACATTCTTGGTATGTAGGCCAAATATGGCCAACATTTCTGGCAACTCATAGAGAAGCATGCTTGCTATACTTGAAAACCTAGTTCATTTTGTCTTATCTGATCCATTGTACATGGAGTCACCTCTCTGTAACTAAGCTAATCATGAATATGATGCAAGGCTACCTCTTTTCTAGAAACTCTCTCTCAAAATAACAAGGACCAAAATAAAATAACAAAGGTAAATGCATGCAGGCACTTATAGGAAAGAAAGAACAACTAACCTACCAAACAAATGTGCATAAGGGCACTTATAGAAAATCATAAAAAATAATCTAATATATACAAGACCTTTTCAAAACTTGTCCTCTTGGATCAAAAGGGAAACCTCTAGTATCATCCTCTTGTAACAAATTAGGATGGAAAGTACCTTGCACTGGAGGTACCAAAATAGGTGAACTAGGCAGTTTGATGGCCAATCCTTCTAATCTATTCCCCAGTGGATGGATTCGAATGAACATGTATTACATGTAGACATACTGGTCCAAGTATTCCAAACCTAGTTCATGTTGGATTGCAGGAGCACTTTCTTGATGTTGCTTTCCACTCTTGAGAAAGTCTTGCATGAAGGCTTCATTTGGGCTCTTGGGAGCAACTACACTTGGTTCAATTGGTGGTTCAAAAAGACCATGTTATTCTACCATGTCATTATGTATACTAGGATTGTTCATTCTTATAACAACATGTTCAAAGCTTTCTAGAAGATTAATAGGTCCCTTAACTCTTCAGGCTCTTCACTAGTATGCTCATCAAATTGAATCACTTGAGCACTTGAGATGTCCCCTTCATTAACCTCACTCAATATTTCATCTTGATCTTTAACTTCAAATGAGGGTTGATTTGACCATTTAGGGCTAAAAAAATCACATTTGTCTTGCTCAAGGTCAAATATGCTTTCCTTAGCTCCAACATAGCAAATCTATCTTCAACTGACACCTCATCTTGAAGTGGAACAACCTCAAGAACCTAGTCTTGATTCTCTTCTTCATCTATGTAGAATGGACCTTCAATAGTCCATTTAAGGTTTGCAACATGTTCAGCTTGTGAATTTTCCTCTTCAGGCAAGTTTTCAACATTAAGCTGCTTCATTTCACTCAATAAATCTAAGCACAAATGTTTCCATTGATCTTCTAAATTGTTTGAGCTATTTTTGACCTCCACACTAGGTTCATGAAGGTTGTCTTCTTGCTTCTTATCAAGATCCTATAAATTTAAAGCTAAAACCTGATCCTCCTTGTGAATTAGGCTACCTATTATGATTTCCTCGTCAAAGACACTTGCAATGTCTTCTTTAAGTTCACCTATGACTGCAAACTCCTCCTTTATCCTTTGTAGAATAGGCTCCTTTTTATAAGGGAGATGGTGGGAGGGTGAAGAAGTTCACCTCGCTTTCAACTTAGGAGGGTATCCTTCTAGCTAGGTACTTTGAATGCTCTTTTAAGTGTCTCTTAAACTAAGGAGATAGAGTCTCAAAACTCTTGTACACCAAACTCATTGAGCTAAAATATGGTTGTTTGATTCCTTTTTGACATAGCTAACCCTTCCTCTACCAGGACTAGTTCTTGGACTGCCTCAACTAACACCTCTTTTTACTTCTTTATGCCCTCCTTGATTGATTTACATAAGGGGAAAGTGAAAGACTTGGTCACCTTCTCTTTTTCTTGAATGGGTGTGGGAGAGGGTGGTTTCAAAAGAGAGGGTATGAAATAGTTAGGGTCATGAGAGATGATCCAAGATGGGATATCTTCATCCTCTTAAGTGATAATGGGCATTGGGGCATGAGAGGGTAAACTGGTTGTCTCAGGCTTGACATACTCTTTCTCCCATTGCTCAAACACTTCTTCAATAGACAATACCCACCCTTTCATTTCTTGTTTCTCAACATGTGGGTAGTTGGCTTCTTCAATGGATGCTCATACATTCCATAACTCTTGCAAGAAAATATTTATCTCCTCCATGGTGTGAATAGGGAATTCTTGTCTAGGTTTAACCCCCTCCTTGATCTTCATGATTGTTCTTCCTTGGTCCAAGATTGTCTCTCTGAGCTTTAACAAGGATGGGATTTGACAAGGTTGACTAGGGGGCTGATTAGGGATTCTTGAAGGTTGAGCTTGAGCTCTTAGAGGGGAGGAGGCACATAAGGCTGATCTAAAAGAGCCTGCTACCCTTCATAAGATATTATCATGCTATCTACATTTTGGACCATGTTTTTTTTATCATAATTATATCCTCATTTATAGAAGGTTACCACTATTTTCCCTTACAAACTAAACATTTGTTCTTGACTAACTGAAGATCACTCTTTGCTTTTTATAGAATATGGATAGGGATAACTAGAGAAAAAACCAAACCCTTACCAATATTCCTTATCAACTCAATATAAAATACTAATGCTTGCTTGACCCTTAATAAGGATGTAACAGGGTAATCTTGGTATTGATAAGGGAAGTAGAGGATTGATTTGAATGAAAAGGAGGCTGACCTCGATTATATACAGGGGAGAAGTAGGACAAAGGCCATGATAGGGTTGATAAGTTTTTTGAGGGCTACTTGGGGGAACACAAACATTATTTTCCTAATAAGTGTGATGCTTAGGCAGAGGATAAACATGTTGATCAAAAGATGACTGATTATACATACTAGATTACAGTTATTATACACTTAGTTAAGATTCTTAACTAGTTGATAGATGCTCAGAGTCACCATTGATGTTTGAAAATTTGCCTCCAAAGGCTGATATGTGAGGAACAACACCAAAAATCCTTCCAATATTTTGACCTAATCCCACTGGGCATGCCATAAACTATTATATGCCTAATTTTCACCCTTAGAGAGGGTTATTTAGGCTCTCTCTAACTAAGCTATAATATTTGGACAACCCTAGGCTATGGGTATCCTGTAATGGGGTTGAACCACTAGAGAAGGTCGACTTCCTCTTGATGCTCACCTAAGACTAATGCTAAACTAATGTTTCATGGGGAAAAGGGTTAGAAATGGAATAAGGGATCCTAAGAAAGCTACCCAGGTGATGAAAAAATTTAAAGGGGAGACTCCCATAAGCTTGAATCCACACTAGATCTGCTAAAGATAATACTAGCTCACACAACCTCAAGATCAAGCCAATTTACATAAGTATTTCATGGAAGAGACTCAGAAAGCAATGCATGTAAACAAGGAGGAGTTCTAAGACTCACTAAAATCTCACATCAATGGCAAAAAGTGCACTAGTCTAGACCTATAAAATAACATTGAAAACTCCCTAAACAAGGTCATAAATAAGGACCATGGACAAGGAAGATCCTCCTTCACACAATGCCATAGTGCATGACTCAATAGACATGAATACAAGGAAAGAAATAGGCAAAGAAAGTCCTTAATTTCATCAAGAGGTAGTTCTTACAAATGCTTGATAGGGTTAATCTTAATCAAGCTGAGCATACTTTGCAGTATCTCAAGGAATATCCCATCTCCCAAAAAGATAAAAGAAAATTAAAAAAAATAGGACCCTTTACAAATAAAAAGAAAGGAATAATTTAAGAGAAGGGGATGAGAGAGAAAAGGGGAGCACGTTGTTCATGATAATCAATGAGCTACTAGTTTTTGAGAGATATTTCACCATGTTTTTGTTCCAATCCAAACAAGTCATTATGAACAAGATATTCATGATTTGCCCAAATAGCCTCTGAATCATTTTATTGGTTGAGCAAGCTGCAGTAGAAGACATGAGTTTGTCAAAAGTGGTAAGCCATGATTCTGTTGGAAATTAATGCACTGATCTCCAATTCCCCAAGTCCTTTTGCTTTGGATCTTCCACTTAATCTCACTATGAGGACAAAATCCTCATATTCATGTATCTGATTGAGCCATTCTCAAGTCTACCTGAGTGATGATTTGTCAAAGCTGAGATCATGTTGAAGGACTAAACATCCCTCTATTGAAAGTACATACCTATTTCAAGCTTAGAAAATTGGACCTAGCTTAACTATAGATGAAATCCAATCTTAGGACATTGGTTTTACTATAATCAATATAGATGGCACTTTGTTCAATGTTAGGTCCCCCTTTTGGCAACAAGCCACCACCTATTTGGTACATATTAGGTTTAAAAGACCTATTTTACCTCTACGGACCTATCGTAATATATTTTGGTCCAACTTGAGTCCGTATCGAGCTATTTTCCTTTACTTTTTTCACCAACTCAGGTTGGACTTGAGTTTAGGTCCTTTTATTTGCTTGCCAAGTTGGGTCTATTTTACATTATTGACTTTCATCGAATGTCCTGACTCACCCCTTTGCTATTGGATATAGGCAATCGACTTGGATCATTGACCCTTTTGACTCTATTTTGATATGTTAAATTTTGAGATCCGATTAAATGTGGACCATGGATCTTTGGAACCCACTACCTCGAGCTCAATTTCTCATTGGTCCTAGGATTCACTGACCATTTGACTTGTTTGATCTCCCATGTGCTTGACACTTGTTAACCATGGGTTCTTTTTCAGGTTCCCACCAAGGATTTTAAATCCAAATGGTTACTTTATGGGTCTTTAAAATGATGTTCGTGCAGATGTCTACCATTTTTTGACCAACTTTATAATTTTATAACTTGAAGCGTAAAGATCATAAGGACACCAAATTTATAGAGAATGGACTTAACATTGAAAAGAACAAACCCTTTTGATCCATTGGCCATTCAAACTTTCTGAGTGATTTTATAAAATGTTAAAGTCGATTGGTTCATGTGATCTTGCATGACATTTTGATGATGGTTTGGTCTAGAAATGGCTAAGTATTGGAACTTAGCAAATTTTACGTTGGGAGCCAAATATGCCCATGCATATCTTTTAGCATACTATAGTGCATGAGATGAAACTATGGTGTAAAGGATCTTGGTACAAATGTGAACAAACCCTTTTGACTATTTTCTCTGACTCTTTTATACGTGTAAGATATGACCTCATGAATATTCTTTCTCAGCTCTATTTGGACTCTTTGAAAATTAGCTAATTATGGAAACTTTGTGGATTTTATCTTTAAAGCTCACTTTGAACCCTTATATTATCTACTGTGCTTAGGTGGATGAGCCAAAGATTAGTTCATGGTAGCATGGGATTAATGTGAAGCAACCCATGTGACTAACTCTCCTTGATTCATCCACACATGTGACATCTAGTAGCATCAAAATGGTCATTCAATTTTTCTACCACTAGAGCCAAATTTTTGGACAAGCTCCAAATGGAATGAGTGGACCAGATGAATACCATGCATTACCATACTATTCCCAAACATTTTTGACACTCCATAGAGTCTCAATAGCTCTGGACCTATCCTTAGAAATTGACAAATTACACTTTAAGTGAACTTAAAGTGTTTGAAAAGCTTTGTGAGCTTTATGTTCTCTCTATTCCATTCATTCCACCCAGAGCTTGTCCAAGCCATTTTGATCATTTGATCAATCAGGAACTCTACCTCTTTCTTTGCATCATGACTATTAGCTAATGGGCATATAA
Source organism: Torreya grandis (assembly GCA_037957365.1). Lineage (NCBI taxonomy): Eukaryota > Viridiplantae > Streptophyta > Pinopsida > Cupressales > Taxaceae > Torreya > Torreya grandis. The sequence goes on from JARHVA010000242.1 coordinate 4,893,993, forward strand.
TTGGTATGTGGGCCAAATATGGCCAACAACTACCTTGCATCAACAATATCTTTGACCAAGAGCCATGCTCTGTTAAAATTATTCTTTTTATGCATGAGGGTCTTGATAAAGGAAAAGTCTAAAATAGAAATCTTGCTCAATAATTTAACTCATAATCCTTCCATAATGCATTTCTTTATCATAGTAGCCAATACTTAGACTATACAACCCTATTATGCATTTATTCTTCCTAACAAACACTCAACCATTTAATTGAGATCCACTCATTTATGGATAAATTTAATTTGTAATATAAATTATAACATAAAACATGGGGAGACACAAAACTCATTTCTTATTTTGATTATCCAAAAGTTTTGACCAAAAAAGCATATTCATCATTTTATTAAAAGAGCTATATAGGCTTATAAGTTACTCCCTACTTGAGAGATTCCCTCTGAGGAGATATACGATTAAGGTCTAATGAGGTTCTCAATCACACTCTCTCTAAGAGTTGTTTAAGATCTTATCTTGCTTAAATTATTCCTTATCAAAGGTTAGCCAACCAAATATAGATTAGTTGAGAATAATCCATATTATGAATGGGTTGACATAACCAGATTCATAAAAGTAGAGCACCATATATATTAATCATCCAAATCATGAGTATCCTAAATCACATGCCTTTATATAGAATTGATTCTTCACACACACACACACACACACACACACACACACACACACACACACACACACACACACACACACACACACACACACACACACACACACACACACACACACACACACACACACATATTTCATTTCATTTATAAGAAAATATAAACAAGCAAATCAAGGTGTAAGAATCAAGCAAACCTAAGAATTTAAGATGAATATTTTAAATATGTTTATATATTAAGTCTATTTACTTGGACAAGCTTGGTCATGAATACACAAGCCTCCATAAGGATTCCATTTTCAACAAGGTTTAATTATAAGGAGGTCTATTAATTTGATATAACAAATAAATTATATAACAGTTCTCTAAAAAAATACCCAAAACATTTAGCTGGTAAAATACATAAGATAGTGGTTCTCCACTTAGCCCAAAATAAATCATTAAGATATAAATAAAATAAGTTTAGCTGAGAACAATTAATCCTTAGCTTCTAGCCAGTTATAGAAAGAAACAAAGCATGAGTAATAAATAGTTGAAAATAAGATCCTCTTCACTCCAGGTTCACTTTGGCCAACAGGAGGGCTCACCTCCCAACTTTTTTCCATCATCAAGCGAATGCTCTAGACACTCCAAAGTAGGACCCCCAGCTCCAGGCATTTTCACACCATGTCACAATTTAAATAAAGAATAAAGTAGTAAAATGTTAAGGGTTAAAGGAGATAACTACTCATGGTGAAAATACAAACATCTCATAGTGAATAGGTTACCAACCTCGGATATATTTTAGTAAGCATAAATCATAAAAGAGTGAACACAAGGATCATAGGGATAGGACCCATCAGGCATACAAACACTAAGCTATATTCTTTAATTAGTCATGAGAGGACTTAGAAAACCTACCATCATGTCCAACATGCGAGACCTACCATTTCTTCCATCATTAAGAATTTAACCTCTCTAGGCATCACAAATTTTCCATGATGAAACCATAATATCTAGGTAAGCATAAATACAATAGTTAGAACTATCATGGAGGATATCTTAACTCTAAAATCCCACATAAGGGGTAATTACACTATGGATGACCCAAACAAAACCATAAGAAAATAATGAAGATAAGAAATAATCCAACTACCTTACTCCTATCAACATAATAACTTAATCGAGAATCACACATACTTCATTTGGTCAAACAAAAAGATAGTCAAGTCAATATGATACGTATCAAATGATCCATGCCCTTCCATGGATCTTTTTTTTATGTTTATACCACCTAAGTCTCTCCCTCTCTAGGCTCCCTTCTTGTTTCCCCTCTCTTCTTTTTTTGTTCTCAAGGTGTCCAAAAATGCCAAAAGTCCCAAACCCTTTTTTCATAGATCTGCCCTCCTCAAATAGGCATTATCTCCTTCTTACAATCCAATCAGAATGTGACAAGTGTCTATTTTTCCCTTAGATTGACCAATCACTATTGCTATCTAGCCCATTTCTTCATAATGGGAGATAGTTTTTCAATCCCTAATGGTGTAATAAGGCTCATATAGAGTCTTAATGTTGATTCTAAGATCAACCCAATAATTATCATTAGTTCAAGGTAATGACTAATTACTATATGGGCCTACAAGCTATCACTAGATAATATAGATGTTTATTTACTCCGTCTGATGCATTAAAGGTGATGACAAGTTCAAAGGTGGGTTGACCACCCAAAAAATATTGTAACCACTATGACATGCCAAGTTTTAAAGGAAAGCTTGAATGGTTTACAAGGCATCCAACTAGGATTATACAAGGTTAAGGAAAGATACAAGTTAGACGTATGATCATAAATGATGAAACTATGCCTATCATAGTCCTTGTTCCTTCATTGGCAATGACCTATTCTTGCACACTTATTTCACTTATGAAATTGATTATTCTCATAGTTGAAGCTTGTAATTATAGCATGCTAGATCATTTACTTAAATCAATGTATTTATCTTACCTAGTGATTCACAAGGTCTTGAAGTGATATTATTATATCACCTTAATGCATATGTAATTCTAATTACAATGTAATGCAATAATTTAAGTGTTTCTAAACCAAAATTTACCATATGCATAATCCTCTTACCTTCGATGGTAGCACCACTAAGGGAGAATAACCATTAGTTTAGCATAGTCACATTATTTTATTATGAGGGTTCTTACATAAAGAGTGAGTCAAAGTAATTGATTTGTTTTATTGATGAGTAATTATTGATGCCTAGATAAATTATAGATCATTAGTAAAAGCCAAAATAAATAGATATATGGGTGGGGGAGTGTCTATCCCCAACTATAAGCTAAGTGGGGAATGTCGTTAGGGCATGTCTTCTATCTATACGTTGAGTCTTGTATAGAGATGGGAAGCCTTGATGCATTTTATTTGCAATTGTGACTATTATCTGATGTATATTTACTTCATAAGGATTACAAGTTATTAGGTGTATTGTATATTTTCATATATTAATACTGCTTTCATTTTTAGTTTAATGTAACCTTTTAGAATTTTTATAATAGGCTCATTTGGAAAATTACATTTTTGGTGCAGTATGTGGATATAATTTGTTGGATAGAGAAGGTAGTCCATGCCCAAGATTCCAAAGAGCGACATTGTGGCATAAACCACATAGGAAAAGGGTAAAGTATGTAGATTTGTGTGTCTAGTAGAAAGGATATTAAATGTAAGGATCTTGAAGGAAATAAGGAGATAACATCTTCAAGAGGTTACCACCAAAACAGTCACCTATTGAGGAGATAAGTACAATGCCTAGTGTAGAGGAACATAGTGCAAAAGTACCTAGCATATTAGCTTGAACTTGTGGAGTTGACCAAGAAAGGAAGTGTAGACCTTGGCCAAGTGACATAGGTAACATAGTCTACAAAAATTGAAAACCATGATTTGTATGAGGGAAGTTTCAAATAGGACATTCAAGGCATTAACCAATTATTGATTAGCAATGATGAAGACCAGTCATAATAAAAAAGAAGAGACCTAACAATCATATTTTATAGAACTTATCAATGCTAAAGATGATTTTTTAAAAAATCATTGAGTTTATTCTCCTTATTTTTCTTGTTTTGAAAAGAGATATGGAATGGAGGAGAGATGGGGTGAATTTATGGATATCCCCATGATTTGATCATTTCTATTGTAACATCATCTACTGCTTTCTTTAACCAACTAGAACTTAAAAAACCAGGATTCAAAATGAATATTTATTGTAGGGTGATGAAATTTCCAGTGTATGTCAGGGTCCTTAAGTAACATTTAGTGCCCTTCAAGAGTGGTTGCATAAATATGAGTTTCTTTGGGGTTGGTTTTGTAATAGTTAGCTATCAATTTTTGGTTTTACTTGTGGAAGTTGTATGTAAGAATGAATTGTTGGTATCTCTTTAGTTCTTAGTCATTTTAGAGTCCTTTAGTGTAGGAAAGGACACTCTCCAAGCATGGTGAATAAGAACCACATATCCAATTGTAAGGATGAGTGTGTGATAGTTAAGAGTTAATGTTCTATTTGGTTGTTGGAGGATGATGTATAGAGATTTGAGTGAGAACACATTATATCATTTATTGTAATCATTCTATTGCACTCTTTGTAAAATGTATATGGCATAAATAAGATCAAAGACACCAAGTTATTACCACTCTAATTGGTTTTTCCCACATTAGAGTTTCCAAGGTAAAATCTTTTGGTCTCAAGTGTCATTTTGGGTTTTTGTTTGCTCATGGATATTTTGTCTTAATTCATTACTTTTATGTTCATTATTCATGGTTGTTTATAGTCTTAATCCATTGCTACAAAATTATGTTTTTATATTCCCATCAACAAACCACTAATTAAAGAACATAAAACATTTAAATAATTTTCATTTTAAGTGAATTCAATTAGGATAACATATCATGGTAATTCATTTTTGTATCAAATCAAGATAATATTTGGGTATTGTGGATGGTTTGTGGTTGATTTGTATGACATTGACAAAGATCAAAGGAAGAAAAGTTTTTATCTTGTGATTCTAATTTTTTTCTAAGGAAGTGGAACCAAAAGGTGAAGAAAGTGAATATAATCTTGTAAAGAGAGTTGTTGCCTTAGAAACATGATGGAAACTGTGACAATTTATTAAGACACCATCAGATTTAAAATTTTAGGGTTATGAAGTGTAAACCATAGGTTGTTAAAGGTGTTGAGTATAATAAATCAGGTATAAAATAAGTAATAAATATAACCACTGATTTGTAATAAAATTAACCTAGATTGATCTTTATAAAAATAACAATAAATGATGCAAATTATTAATTGGCTAGAAATTGATTGAGACAAAATATTTAGAGGCTAAAAATTTGGATAGGAGTTTATTTGAGTGTCATGGAGAGGATTCAAGTGTTAGAACCCTTCCTAGATAATAGCACCCTAATTAAAAAGTAGCATCAATGGTGATAGTGTCCTTTTAATGCTAGTGTCCTCTATGTAGAATTTTTTTGAGATTTTAGGTGCACCTGTGTTAGAGTTTGCCAAACCTATTCATGTGTGCACAAGTTTTAATTCCTTGTTGGTGATCTATTTTGATTGATTTTGCATGTAAACCCTAGACCTCCATGTTGTTAGGGTATCTAATTGGCACAAGTATCCAAGTGTGATATTAGTAGGGTAGGATGGACATTCTCAACACCCTACTATGATGAGAGTTTCCTACATACCAATACTCCAAGGAGGGATTAAGCTTAATGTAGTTCTCCTCACCTATGTGATGGTGCAAGTGTAAGTGAAGCAAGTATGAATGTTGGTTTGAGTGCTTTGAGTGATGTTGGACACTAAAAGTCTATGTATTCTAAACTTGTGATGGTTGTAGATTACTATATGTAGAAGTAGGGTAGAATTGGGATTGATAACCTTGATTTTGTACAACTTATTTTGAGCTATTTTTTTTTTATTTGCATCTAATTTACATCTAGTGAATAAAGGGATAAAAGTCATGTATATATTATTATAGTGCTTATGTGGGTCTTTATATAGGTTTAGGCTAACTCTAGGTGGTTTTTGATTCAAAAATATATTTGTTGGTGATAAAATGTGGGAAAAGGACAATGATGCCCAAAATGGGACACTAACATCATTGGCATTGCTATCCAAGTTATGGAACTAGTGTTTAGGTGGAAAAAACTAAGGTAGTAGGGGTTATGACGCTAAAGTGAAGGTTTGGGAGTACTTTAGGGATGTTTAGGGATGCGTGTGACCCACACAAAGGATAAATTAGTGTCTAAATAGGCCCTAAGATAGGTCTAGGTCTAAGTTGTGGATAGGTGGTCTCAAGTAGTACTCTTGGCACTTAAGTGACATTTTATATGACTACATCCCTCCAATTTATCCTAGATATGTAGAAAAGCAAAAAGACTAAGATAAAGTAAAATAAATGTACCTAGATTTACCTAAGAGGTGAAGCCTATGAATCTAGATCTAAGTATGTGAAGCATGATCTATTGCACATCCTATAAATGAAACATGCATAAATTATTACTGAATTAAGAGATATTGAAATAAAAATAAAAATCTAATTAAATAGATAAGAGAGATGAAAAGAATGAATACACATCACTGGATATGCAAACTAATGCATAAACCTAGTAAAATCTTGTGTGTGCATGTAGCCAATGACCAATCAGTGAATAACTTAGACTGAGCTAAATGGATTGGTCAATCCCCATGTGTGGGTGGATCAAAAAATTAAGTTCGTATTCATTCTATCATTTCCCACCCCTATTCAATAGATCATGACCTATGAATAGCTTGGATTAGACTAATGGTGCATCCAACCCTCTCATGTAGGTGGATAAAGAACTCAAGTAGACTATGAATCCATCATTACCTAACCATGTGTAGTAGATGAATATGTAACTAGATTACACAATGTAACTAGATTACACAATGTAGCTATAATCTAAACTATATGTCAGCTCTACATCCACTCAAGACCTCTAGAATGAAAATTGACTAAGGAGCTACTCAGGTATGTAGTTTAGGGACTAATCAATAATGACAACCACTATAGATGGAAGAAGGCATAAAATCATGTTTGTGATACTGAAAAATGGTGTATGGATTAAGAACATAGAGAATGACATGATTTTTTCCATTCTATTTTATCAACTCGATTAAAAGTGAGCATATGGAAACAATGTGTTGTGTAGATGCCCCCAAATATGGTATCTATGTATATGGAATCTGGATTGAGTTGTAATAATTTATATATGAGTATCTAAAATTTAAATTAGAATGATCATGTTATGCATGATGCCACAAATTTAAACAAATTGGTATGAATTTGTGCTAAACTAAGTAAAAACTGGTAATTTATAATTGAATCTATGCAAACCTAGACTGTACATATTGTAATATTTTAGCCAATCTATAATTTATTAAAACTAAGGCTAGTGGATAGTAGTGTCATATATAGATAGTAGTGTTGGTGGCACTAGTGTCATAATTTAGGTGATAATGTCTAACTATACTAATTTTTGTGTAACTAAAATAGGTCTCTATTGACTATTTCCTAATGTTTTTCTAAAATTGAATTCTATATTTTGTGCTTGTGTGCTAGAAAATGTACTTTGAGTGCATTTGGATGGCCTAATATTTGTGACAAACCTCTATGAATGACCCCTATTTTGAGGGGAGTTATTGAACCTATGAAAGAACTATCCTAAGAAAAATATCTATACAAATATCATATATCATGAGCATATATGATATTTGTATAGTAAACCAATATAATGTGTATACATGACATCAAGATTTAAGATAATCTGAGCATAAGTTGGTAATGTATGATGTATGTTAGATCTAACATTCACAAGGCTATCACGATAGATATAATAATGTCAACATGTCTATGGATAACAAATATTAGTAATAAACTAAGTAACTACTTAGTGGGAGGGGGCATTATGTCCATCAAGGCACCCAAGGAGGAAAGGGAGATGTATGAGGTCCCTCATGGCATATAAAACTAGAGTGTGTAACAAGCAAGAAATAAGCATCATGGCCATGACACATACATGAAATCATACATATAACATAAATGAGGCACACAAATTAGGCCAAGGGGCCATAATATAAGGGACATGGGTACATGTCACCAAATCTAAGAAATCAATACATACAAGGACATGTTAAAATAGTCACATACACAAACATAAATCAAGTTGGTGTAAATCCACATGGAAGGGCATTTTCAAATGTTTGCATACACAATCAAGAAGGTAAACACAAGGACATGGGCACATGACTAAATCATACATATAATGAAATAAAATGGCATAGAGTCATAGAATAATGGCATATGTGAATTCCCTCAAATAGATGTAGAATCACAAAGACACAATCAATTCTAAACTAGGAAAGTTGAAAATGAAATTATGCATTAACATGTAGTATAAAGATATATAAGAGAAATGATGTACATAAGCTAAGTCTAAATTAGTAGTAGTCATAAAAATATCAATGTAGTGTAGAATGTTATAACCTAGTAATTAGAACTGTGTATAAGATGCCCCCAAATGGGCAAATGTGTCAAATGGGGAACCTGTGTATGTGCCCCCAATGGATAGATAGTAACAAATTTAGACCTGTTTGATGGACCCAAGTCCCATAACAATCTATAAACACTCAAAAATAATAAATGAAGCCTATATGTATGATAAAACTGACTATACTTAAGATAGATAGCATATGTAGTACTTATCAAGTAGAAGAAATGTAAACATGACAATGCATACAATCTATAATTTGTATTTTCTAATTAAATATTCAAATGTTTTTTTATATTTTGACATGTTATATTATTTTTGTATTTCCATGAATATAAGTTGTGTACAAACAACATGAAAATGAAACTATATACAAGTAAATGCTAGAGAGAAGGAAACTATGTACAAGTAAACACTGGATATAAATGAGATAATGTACAATTGAAGTGTAATGTCTGTATAGACCCAAGAGCACATCCATGGGATGTGGATACTCAAATAGTGGATATGGTGGGAGGTCATCCAATATTGGATACTAAATATTCCCAAACATAAATAAGTCTTCATCATCATGATCATCATACCATATAGTGTGTATCAATGTAACCTTATCCTTGACATTAGTCTATATTTTGTGCATATGGATAGAGTGCTACTCTACTATGTAATAAGCCTCCCATACGGTTATAGGGTGAATCACATTAGATCATAAGGTATTTATATGAAACTTGTAGTTCTCATCTATTCCATCATGAATAATGTGATATATGTGTCCCTCATGACTGAATGTCAAACATCTATTTGATCGATCAATTGTGGAATCCATTACCTATAACCATGCACCACTAAGTGTAACCTATATATAAGTGTTAATGCTCATGAAAAAGATTATTATTTTGGCCACTTTGGGGACACATACAACTGATAGTGTGATATGTCCTATAGAGTCTAAATAATGTATAACATGCTCTAGCTCACTCTTTTGATGTCCTATGTATATTCTATAAAAATGCTAAAGTGAAAGTATTAAGATTAGAATCCTCATATATAGAAACACGGGGCATGTATCTATCCTCCACAAAAAATATAGATAGTTAATGGATCATTCCATGAGTATCTGTGTCAATGATGAGTCTGTCTTGGTGCATGTACTAGTGGAGGTAGAGGCTATGTAATCTAAATAGTTCCCTAAGCCTTAAACTTATTAATTTTATAATATAATTCTAAGAATGTATATGTATCATGTACTATAAGCCTATAAAAATGATAAAATGGTCTACCATCCTATTGTAACAATCAACTAACAAATATGTGATGAACTGTGGGTAATGCCATCAAACCTCTATCAAATTATATCTATAAAATATGATGTGGTCTATCCTATGAATTTCCTACATGAATCCATATGACAAGGTTGATATCCATAAATGTAACGATATGTACTGAGTGTATGGAAGACTTTTCCTCTAACTATAATTGAGTATTTTGACATGTAAGTATAAGATTATGAACTAGTGGTGTTATTTATGTAGGTAAAGGTATAGGTGCCTTAGGATAATCTTTATACTATCTTGGACTTATTGGTGTGAAGATCAACCCATATAAATAATCATCGATATTCATGGGTGTTATGTTGTTGTATGTAGTGGTATCACAATTTATATCTAAGTTTTTGACATAAACTCCCTCTAAGTTAACAAGTAGTGGTAACTATGCAATATGATCCTCATTAACTACCATGGGTGGGGATAATTGTGTTATAATAAGATCACTCTCCATCAAGGATGAAGATGATTTTGCTATATGAGGACCTAAAAGTGGTGTAGGAATAGTATTTCTAGATTCCCTGATCTCATATGTGTGCATCTGCTCTATAGGAATGGCAAGAGGTGGGGACTCTATGAGAACATGTGGTGTCCCATTTGAAGATTTACATGAGGTAGTAGGCTTGGTGAATCTACAATATTTGAATGGTTTATTATCTATTGGACAAGTATATAACTATCCATCATGTAAAAACTTGATGCATATGTGTAAGGTAGATGGTAAAACATCCATAACATGTATCTAGGGTCTCCCAAGTAATAGGTTGTAGTGAAAATTATTAGACATCACTTGAAACTATTTAGGTAGGGTTTTTGGTCCAACTATAATATCCAATATAATAGAACCTAATGCTTGTCTTGGAATGTCATCAAAACCATGAATATTCTCATATGTCTTCTAGATGGATGCCATTTCAAATCCCAAGGTATGTATAAATGTGAGGTTGTATATATTATGACCTAAACCACTGTTAATTAAAACACATTTAATAGTGGTGGTTTTGACTTTGTGTCTAAATAAATAGTGGGAGATTCTAATCAATAACTATCTATGAGGGTAAATCCTCATGGATAAAATAAATAGCATCATCAATATCCTTGATAGTGTTCAGGGCTGATGCAAAATAAGATAGCTTTGTATCCTAAGGAAAAGATGTATGATTGAGTGTTTCAACAATAATATCCTTGAAGATAGTTTCCTTTTGTAGTAATTCAAATATTGACATATTAGATGGTGTGTTTCTCAAATGATCTGCAATATCAAATACCGTAATTTGATCCCTAGGTATTATTGTAGTGTGTTACGGATGAGGAGGGATGATTGGATTATATTGTTGAGGAGGCATCATATTTCATCTAATACCAACTCAAACCACAAGATATACTATTTATCAAGGGTGAATAGTAGAGGTGGGATGATAAAAAAGGTAATTAACTAGTGTATGTGGAGGTGGGAAAAAAGGATTCTTCTAATCTTTCTATCGTTAATTAGTGACCGGGGAAAACTCAAAGTGAGCCATGTAACAATGGTCCTCATAGAAGTGGGACTCAAGAGATGGTGGACCAATGTGCATAATAAAATGAGTGATAATGTGACCCATGAGATGAGTGATATACATATGCATCATTCTACCAATGACAAGTAATAAACATGCAAGACAAGCCACAAAGCTTTGCACCAAGAAGTAAAAAATGGCTTCCATCAGGGCAATCATGATGAAAGGCTAAAAATTGAAAACTGAGTATATTATAAAAATAATAAGGTAAACCCTGATGGTGGACTAAGTTTTGAAACAATGTTCTCAAAATAAGTTAGGTTCACCAAATGATTTAACTTTTTAGGGTTATGGAATGTAAGCCCTAGGTTTTAAAGGGGCTAACTACAATAAATCAACATATTAAATAAGCAATAAATACAACCACTGATTTGTAATAGAATAAACATATTTTAACCTTTCTAAAAATAACAATAAATTATGGAAATAGGTACTTAAGTAGAAATTAATTGAGATAAAATATTTAGAGGTTTCAAATTGGGACATGAGTTTATCTAAGTATCATGGATAGGATCTAAGTGTTAGAAACCTTCCTAGACAATGACACCCTAATTAGATAGTAATGCTAATGGTGCTAGTGTCCTCCTTTTGGTGTTAGTGTCCTCTACATATAATTTCTCTAATATTTTAGGTACATATGTGTCAGAGTCTTTCAATCTTGTTCCTATGAACACAAGTTCTAATTCCATGTCAGTGATCTATTTTGACTGATTTTACATGTAAAATCTATACCTCCATGTTGTTAGGGCATCTAATTTCCACAAGTATCAAAGTGTGATGTTAGTGGGGTAGTCTAGACCTACTGAACACCCTACTATGATGATAATTTCTTACATACAAATACTCTAAGGAGGGATCAAGATCGATGTAGTTCTCCCCACCTAAGTGTTGGTGCAAGTGCAAGTGAAGCTAGTATAAATTTTGGTTTGAGTGATTTGAGTGATGTTGGAGACTATAAATCTATGTATTTTGAGTTTAGGATGTATTTATATTATTGTATACAAAATTAGGGAATAATAGAGATTGATAACCTTGATTATGCACAAATTATTCTGAGCTATTTGTGTTATTTACATATGATTTATATCTAGTGAATAAAGGGCCTAAAGTCTCTCTCTCTCTCTCTCTCTCTCTCTCTCACACACACACACACACACACACACACACACACACATATGTATATATATATATATATATATATATATATATACATACATATATGTATATATATATGTATATATATATATATGTATATATATATATATGTATATATATATATATGTATATATATATGTATATATATATGTATATATATATATATATGTATATATATATATATACACACACATATATATATATATACATATATTATTCTAGTGCTTGTGGGAAAGGACAATAGCTCATAAACTGGTATACTAGCACCATTGGCACTACTATCCAAGTTATGGCACTAGTGTCTAAATGGTAAAAATTGAGGCACTAGGGGCTAAGATGCTAAAGTGAGGGTCTGTAATTGCTCTAGGAATGTGTGGCCCACACGAATTCTAGATAAGTGTTTAAATAAGCCCTAAGATAGGTCTAGGGCTAATTTGTGGATAGGTGGTCTCAAGTAGCACTCTTGGCACTCAAGTGAGATTTTATATGAATGCACTATCATAAAGAAACAAGATTTTACAAGTATGAATGTTTAAAATTCCATGGACATGGTGGTTTGTGCTCTAGCAAAAAGTTTAGAAAATGAGAAGAAGATCCCAATAAAGATGAGAGAAGAACTCATGGTGAAGAGGAGAAATATCCAAAAGATAAAGATAAATCCAAGGTAAAATTATTTGTTTATTCTTATTTAAGTTAAAATAAAATTTGAGATTAATTTTTTTGAAGGACATGTATATGCACATTTGACAGACAAATGGTTAGAACAAATGGAGGTTTGGTTTAGTGTACATAATATTATTTAGGCACAAAATATATATTTTGCATGACTCAAATAGAATGAAATGTTAATGATTAAATGGGGAAGTTATTCTTGACATGCCCTTAACCTAAATGTGTCTAGGGATATGTGTTGTTGACTTGTAGCATACATACCTTTATATTATCTTGTCACATTTATCTATGTTCTTATATTGTTAGTAGGGTCAGCCTATGGAATATACATGGAATAATTAGAGTATATATATGAATTATTAATTAGTCTTTGAGTATTATATTATGATTTTTTTCTTATTGCATTTTTGTGAAGGTTGCCCTCTTGAAGTGGCTCAGTAATATTTATCAATTATTTCTCTGTCATCAATTATTATTAATTTTTTTAATTATACTCATATTTAGGTGATATATTATCCCATTAGTGTGAATTATCTAAGTAATTTCATTACAAGTGGTATTAGTGTTTTGATTTGGGTAAATTTTTGTAGTGTAGTTTTTCAAATCTAGCATAGATGTTGTCTTGAGAGCTAAAGGATTAAAAAATCATTTGCACTTTGATTTTTTTGTCACCATAGTATTTTAAGTTTTTTTTAGAAAAAATAAGTTTAATTTTTTTCACCCTTGTGGAAATTATAACCTAATGTATTTATCTTGATGAGATGATTACAATGATATAATCTTCTAGTACACTTTTTTAGGTCTAAAACCTTAAAACCTAAGGTTCATGCATTGTTAGACCAAAAACTCATGGCCATGGGAAAAGATAAGACAATCTAGGAAAAATGCCTCATAATGAAAACATGGAGTCTGAAACTTTGAATTCTAGGGTTTCTAGGTTGGGTCACCAAATTTAGTCAAATATGTCAAAGACAATGAAGAAAGATGATGTCGATGTGGTAAACGGGGTCATATATCATGTAAAATCTCAGTTGGTAGCTATCAATGGGACATTGACCACTCTTTCCACTTTTATTCCACACCCAAATAAACCTCTACCATTATATTTGAGTTTTCCTAACTATAACAATCAAAAATCAAATACCAGTTTGAAGAACATGTCAAAAGTGGAAGTGCATAAGTTTGATATTAAGGATGCAATCACTTGGATCAATCAAATAAAATTTTTATTTGATTTACATCAGACCCCATGTATAAAAAAGGTAGGCATGTCATCTCTATATTTGGAACCTGAGCAGTTCATTTGGTATACATGGTTATGTGATCAAAATAAAAAGAAGGGTCTTTATGTTACATGTTTAGTGTTTATTGATGACATGTATATGAAATATCATAAAAAATTCACAAAAAACTACTTTGGTCAGTTAACAAAGCTATGACAAATAGGGTCTATCAAATAATAAATTAAAAAATTGTAGAATATATCCTGACCAATGGATGATGTCAATGAGGACAACATGAATGCCCTATTCTTTAGTGGGCTCAAAGATAACATTTAGCTTTATGTTTACATGTTTGGTCAAGTGTTTTCATGATAAATGACCATGAACCAAAGGATCTAACCAATCTTTTTATCTCTTTCTTAAGTTTTGAATGAATATCTCTATATATTTGTTTATCTCCCCTCTCTTCTCTCCCACTACAATAAGCACTAAGACACTACAATAAGAATAACCACACTCTATATAGTCTCTCTCTCTTTACTCCCACTATAATATCTATAACTAAGGCATTGTATAAGGATGTACTAGAATCCATAATATTTAAACACAAGACAAAGGAAAAAGATATGGTCAAATGAATGCATTTCACTAATGATCAAGAACATAATTTCCTAGCACAATCATTTCCTAAGATTATTAGATTGAACCCTTAACAAATTGAAGAGAATCATGAAGAAGGGTTATGTTTTGGTTATGATAGTAAGTGGAGAAAATGACATAAATATGCTGATAAGAAGTTGTTCTACATTAAAGGAGCCAATAAAGGTGAAGAAGATGATGATGTCTCAGGTGACAATGAGATAAAGATAGAGAAGGAATCTGAAGATTCGTACCCTACTATCCTATCATACATTTTAGGGATTAACACTCCTCAAACCCTTAAGGTTGTGGTTTTATCAATAAAAATAAGGTGACCATGTTGATTGACTCAAGGAGTACACAACATCAACAATAAGTTGGCTACTCATTTGAGCCATTTTATTTAACTAGCTCAAAATTTTTAAATCATGATTGTAGTGGCAGCATAGTTTTTTTGTTTTGAGAAATGTAATTGTATTAAGCTTGTTATGGGAGATTACATGTTATATCTCATATGTTTTTTATTCCCATGGGTGGGGAAAACATTGCTATAGGAGTCCAATGGATCAAAACCTTTAGCATAATAGAGATTAATTTCCTTAAATTGTTCATGCAATTTCATTATGAAGGTAAAACATTTGAACTACATAGATTATGAGAAAAATATCCATAATTGGTTATCTCACATTGTATTTTGAAGATTATAAAAAGGGTTCTAAAGGATTTATAACATGATTGTTTTCCATAGAAGCTCAACCAATAAATATATCTACACATCCTTATCTACATATGATTATTGATGACCACATAGTTATTTTTGGCACCATGCCAAAATGAATACCACCAAGAAGAGAACATGATCATGTCATTTGACTACTTCTAAGGAGTCAACCACCAAACATTAGACCATACTAGTATCCATATGCCCAAAAGAGTGAAATTGAACAAATGGTACATGAAATGCTAGAGGTGGGTATTATTAGACATAGCCAAAGTGAATATTTATCCTCGATGGTCATGGTGTGTAAGAATATGACACTTGAAGGACATGCCCAGACTATAAAGAATTCAACAAGTACACCATCAAAGATAAGTTCATTATTCTAGTAATTGATGATTTGATAAATAAGTTGCATGGTGTTGTTTATTTCACAAAACTAGATATTTATTTTAGGTAGCAGCAAATTAATATTAGAGATGAAAATATCCCTAAAACAACATTTAAAACTCATGAAAGCCATTATAAGTTTTTGGTCATGTCTTTTGGTCTCACAAATGCACCATATACATTTTAGACTTTAATGAACACTATTTTTAAACCTTTTTTTAGGAAAATTATGTTGGTATTTTTTGATGACATCATATTATACAAAAAAAATTGGGAAGAACATTTTAAACATGCACTATTAGCTCTGAAACAACATGAGATTTATGCAAAACCTTTAAAATTTATTTTTAAAGTTCAATAATTGGAGTACTTGGGTCATATTATTTCACATGAATGAGTAAAAATATACCATTGAAATATCAATTTTATGATGGAGTGGTAGGTGTAAAAATTCTTCAAGAATCTCTAAGGATTTTTGTGGCTAATGGGTTACTAGCGTATATTTGTGAAAAACCATGACAACATAGCAACACCACTCATAACTTTGTTGAAGAATGAATCCTTCCATTGAAATTAAACAACTACTAAGCCCTTTGAGAAGTTGAAGAAGGCTACACACCACTCCAATTTTTTCTACCCTTGATTTTTCTAAAAAAAATATTGTTGAATGTGATGCATCACACTATAGCATGGGATAATACTCATGTAGGAAGGAAGACCCATTACATTTGAGATTCATTAACTCAAGTGTAAACATAGACTAAAGCCAATCAATGAAAAATAAATTTTGGCTATTTTTCATGTAATCAAGTAATGAAAACCTTATTTTATGGGTAGACACTTTAAGGTAAACATTGATCATGATAGTCTAAAATATTTTTTTAGAAAAATGATTGTCATCAAAATAAAAACAAAAAATAGGTGACTAAAGTGTTAGGTTCTGACTTTGAAATCACTATCTAAGAGAGATGAATCCACTAAGGCATTTTATTTGCAATGACCATTTGACAAATAGATTGGTGGAAAAGGAAAGATCATAATGGGAGAATGATAGGGATACATAAGTTATGATTCAAAATATCCAACATGGTTCTAGTTCTTCTACTAAATTTTAGTAGAAAAGGAACACATTATGGTATAAAGATAAATTATACTTATGTAAGAATTTTATCCTTAATCAGAAGATCCTTAAGGAGATTCATGCATATCTAATAGGGGCACTTAGGATTTTTGAAAACCTATCATAGAATCAATCATAATTTTTTTTGGAAGGACTCTAGGGTGATATACATAAACTTGTGGCTGAATGCATGGTGTGTTAATAAAACAAGGGTGAAATAATTAAGACACCAAGTTTTTTGTAGCCTTTATCCATTTGTACTCAGAGTTGGGAGGAGGTTTCCATGGATTTCATTACAAGATTGTCAAGGTTTAAAGGTAAAAATGGCATCATAGTAATTGTGGATAAACTCATAAAATATACTCATTTTGTATCCTTGTTCACATCTATTTATATTTAGTACAATAGCTAATGCTTTTTTAGATATAGTTTAAAAATTACATGGTATTCCCAAGATCATTTTAAGAGATCGAGATCCCATCTTTACCAATACTTTTTTGACTAGTTTATTCTCATGTTTGGGTACTTAATCGGCTCATATTTAGTCACAAAATCATCAATTTCATGGAAAAAAAGTGGTCAATAAATGCCTAAAAGGGTATTTCTTGGGTACTTAATTGGCTCATATTTAGTCACAAAATCATCAATTTGATGGAAAAAAAGTGGTCAATAAATGCCTAAAAGGGTATTTCCATTGTTTTATATCAGATAAACAAGAATGGTGGGTTCATTGGTTACTACTAGCATAATGGTCATATAACACTTCCTTCCATACGTCTTCTAAATTTTCTCCATTTTTAGAACTTATGGTTATCAACCTACATCCATAACTTTATCCTTGAGGGTACAAACCAAGGTTAGAGATATTGAATAACACATTCAACATCAACATGAGGTACTACTTAGTATGAGAGAGAATTTGGAAATGTCACATAATATAATGAATTATAAAGCATATCAACACTATAATGCGAGGAATTTTGACATGGGTTATTAGATTTTTAAGTGCTTACAACCATATAAGTAGATGTATTTGAAGTAACAAAAAAATGATAACAAACTTGTAAGTATTATGACCCTTATAAGATTTTACAAAAAATTGACAGTGTTGTATACAAGCTAGAGCTACCCCAGTCCACTCACGTACATCTTATATTTCATTTATCATAACTAAATAAATTAATTTGGCTGAGAGTTTCTACATAGATTGATTTACCAAAACTTGATGAAGAAGGTCAAGTCATTTTATAACTCGAGGAGTGTAAAATAGGATTAAAAAATAGGTTAGTCTCTTTATTAATAGCAAAGTATAAATAAATTCAAAAAACTAACACATTAGGCCTATTACCTTGGTTTGACAATGTCAATAAAATGAATAAACATACAGAAAAAACATAATAAAATGGCTCTAACTTCCTAAAGTGACTTCTCCTTATGGATCATCCATAAGTGTGCTTATGCCAAGTTATTGAGATCAAGATATTTAAAAACATAGTTTAGAAAATGCTTCCAACATCTCATCATACACCATTTGGATGGGATTTGTGCATGCAAACTTAAGAAAAAGGTTGAAACTTTAACATAAATTCTGCATTAAATGTTTGCACTAGAAAGATTGATAATTATCCAGGGTGGCTCTTATATTTTTATGTTGTGCAAATTAATTATGGCCTTTGGATAAAAAATGAGATAAGTGGCCATAAATGAGTTCAATACTTAAAGGTCAAAAAATTAATATTTTGGAATAAGGGATAAATTAATAGATATGACTAGCCTTAATCAAATATTTATCTCGATTAATGCTTGGTGGATGACACCTTTTTTGATGATGTCATTGATATAATGTTTGAATTTTCATTTTATAAAATTATATATTCATTAATTTGTCATATATTTTTAAGTGATTAATTATATATTCATTGATGTAATCACGTAATATGATTTGATTAGTTAAGTGATTCTCCTTAGACTTTTTATAATTCTTGGAATTTGATTAATTGCCTTAGACTATTGGTCAAAAACATTAATTTGTTAGGTCATAATTTGAATTAATATGAATTAAAATAAGGTGATGGTTATGTAAAAATTAATTACCCAATTAGGGATATATTTATATGAATTAGAACTTTCACATGATGTGTGTGGATGAATTAGAGTGTTTTGGTCTACTTTGTGTGTTATTGTAGGAGGTCATTTAGACTTGCAATTTTGACAAGGTAGTGGTGAGAATTAAATGTCTACATTTCTTCCTTGGTTGAAAAAGAGTGAAAAGACATTTGGTTAAAACAACAACTTTTCAAAAAATAAAAATTCACTTAAAATGATCACAATTAGAAGAAAAAAATTCATTACCATTTTTATTGATTTTCATGAAAAATGCCCCAAAAAATGTTTGGGAGGCCTAGTATACCCCATCGAGGTTGTAAAGGGAGAAATCATTTTTCATGAATGAGAACTAGAATAAAATAAAATGGCATGTGATTTAGTAGAAGAGGCTAAAAAATAGAGTAATTAGAATAAAATGCTTCAAAAAATGGATAAATGTGGTAAAAATAAGCCTCCCAAGAAGAAAAATGGATCACAATAGGGCCTAGGGGTACAAAATTAAATTTTAGGTTATAAATTGACTCCTAAGTGGTGAAAATTATTCATTTTCACTTTACACTATTGTAATCTACATCTCTGGTTTTCACATGTGAGAGAAACTAATAAAATGGAAAATATCCATTACCACAGGCCCATGGGCAAGCTAGTGAGAGACTACTAGCGACCACTGAGGAGTGAGGCATTGGTAAGTAATTTTTGTTTTATTCAAATTTTAAATTTATTACATTTATTAAGCCCTAAAATCCCATAAAAAGGCAAGTTAATCATTTTTGAGAAGATGAAAATGGTGAACTCACCTACAAAAATAATGACATTGCCAACCTAATTGACAAATTTGAGAGGAAAATAATGAATTTGCCAAAATCCATGAAATCAACAAAATGGTGATATTAAAAATTTGGAAAAAAATCACTTAAATGATAATAATGATGGTTAAATGATGTAAACATTAGTCAAATGGGAAAACTATAAGTTAAATAGTGAAAATGCTTGGTCAACAAAACCAGGTAAAGAAATGGCAAACTCGTCTATAATAGCAAGGTAATCCTACCAATTGGTAGGAATGACCTAAAAAATGACCAATGAGGGGAATGGAAAACTCACCCTATGAAAAAAAAATTCCATATAGAACAACGAAATATCCAAGGAAAATGATGAGATTGCCCAAAAGAGGCAATGCCATAGTAAAAAGAACCAAATTAGATATAAAAATAGAATGCTAAGGCCAAATTGAGAATAAAGTGGTAAAATAAATAACTAGAGGAAAATTTGATAAGTGATTGACTTGGTGTGGTTTGTTTTTATGATAAATAGGAGTATGTGTCATGATGGTACACAAGTGATGATCACGAGTCTTACACTATGTTGGGCTCTTGATGGATGAGATTTTAGGACTTCCAAAGGCTATCGACTTATAACACATATTTTGGATGCTAATTATTTATGTATAAAATACCTATATGTTAGTATTATTAGATAATTGGAAATATAATATGTCTACCTTCCATTTTCCCATAGGCAAGGCCATAATCATGTTGGAGGATGTATGGTAGATTTTATGGGTGCTGATCTGGGGTCAGAGGATCTATTGGATGCCTTAGGGTAGACAAAATATCATGGAATATTTGATAATAGTGGTGGATATAATAGTTATTGAGGGGTATATTAATGTTGATGCCATAGAGGACATGGCATGGCCTCTAGCTATTGATCCAGGAGTAATAATAGTGAGACAGGTTGTAGTGGTGCTACTAGTACCAATAGATGCATTGGTTCCTAGGGAGGTAGTCATATTGATGGCTCTTATCAATGGCCTCATGATAGCTAACAAGAGTGGGTGGTTATTATATATCAGACTTATAGGTGTGATTTGATACATGCTCAATTACACTATGTATTTAGCATGGGGATCAGTTATATTGACATAATTATATCATGACTTGCACATGATTGCATATTAGAGGGGTCATAGTATCGGCCATAACACATTGTTTTAGGTTTGGGCTTAGGAGCATATATCTATAAAGAACCCTCTTGGTTAAATATTTCTTTAGGGACCTGAGGATCCATTAACCTATGATTGGTTTTAGAGTAGAGAGGTTCTATGAGGCCACATGGGTGACTTGTATCTTTATCAGTGGGCCATTAACAATATGGTAGATGGAAAATTTATCTAATGGACATATATGGATATTTAGTTTGGTTGTTTAAAGGGTGTACATGTTATCACCTTATTACATTACCAGTTAGCATGATTTCATTATAGAGATGTACATGCTCGACTGAGTCCATCAATAGTTTGGCCTCTAGTAGGATGTGATTTATGGACTACATTTATTTGCACATGTGACTTAAGAGATTAGAGAGTGGGGGATATAAGTGCCAAAATTCTAGATGATCACCAATGTTAATATGATACAACCTATATATTGGGTTTATAAAGTAAGAATGGCATATGTCAGTGTGATTGATGCTTATGTAGTTTGGTGGGTAGGTTTTTGACCTATTTGATTGACTAGACCCCATCCCAAATAGCCTAGATAACATAGGAGAGTAGTGAGATTGAGGTAAGCCCATGCACAAGGTTAGGTAAGTGTACATATTCATGTTTAAGGATAGGTTCCTTCATAATAGGCAATACCTTAGACCAACCCATTATAGATTGCTTAGGTTCTTATGTAGTGGCCTATGTAGCAATTTGTTCATATTTTAGTTTAGCACATTGCACATATTACCCCATGGTTATATACTTGAGATCAAATGCTTAGGATAGTTAGGGTGGAGATGGAGATGTATATGATGGATAGGATCCTCCATTAGATATAGATATGGTCAAGACAATAGGTGGTGACTCAGGTCAGGGCATAATTATAGGTACAGGTGAGGCCAAGACTTAATTATAATCACATGAGAGGTAGGTACCTCTAGTATAGGAACATGAGAGGTAGGGACCTATGGTACATGTATAGGGGAGGTAGGGATATCTAGGCACTATTAGGTTGGTTGATGATCAGAATCTAATTGATAATCTCTAATGTGATATTACAATGAGATTAGCTAAGATAGATATCCTAGAGGAGGATGTAGTTGGGTTATGGGCTAAGATGACAACATATCAGGGTGAGAATACTATACTTTAAGGTATTACTACTAAGTGGGAAACTAAGATTACAATATTGAGGGGCTAGGTTACCTAGATGATAGCCATATAGGGGAAACTTACCATATAAGATGATGAGTTATATGAGCAAGTGAGATGGAGATTGTGTAGACCAAAATAGAGTAGAATGAGATGTCTAGAGGCTTTGGGATGAGCTAGTAAAGACCCAATATATTATGACTACTTAGGGATTGGCCAAATCACTTTAGGAGGTGATCCAAGCCAAGGATGACACCCTTTATGTAGATATTGATACCCTTCATGTGAAAGATGAAGTGGCTTATTATCATAGCTTATACAAGTTTATAGTTCTGACAGAGGGCATGGCACCTTCCTAATGGGAGTATATGAGGACTCAAAGGACTAGCTGAACTTCTATATCTCAACATACTAAAACATCAAAGTTGTTAGTGGAATAATTAGCAACTTAGTGGCATAATTATCAACTTAGTGGGGAGTGATAGTTCCAACACAAACTCCACCACCTCCAAGCATAGGCCAAAGTTTTGATCAAAGTCTCCCTAGAGATGGGGCCATCTAAAGATGAGATTGTACTAGTATCTCTATATTTTTATTATATATGACATGTATATATGCTCTCGATGTATAAATTATATATATATATATATATATATATAATATGACATTCATTTTGGATCATATATATTGTACATGGACTCTTAATATTCTTTTGTGATGTTATTTTATTTTATAGTACCATGATGTTACATGTATATTATGCGATTATAATATCGATATTGATGTATATATTTTTACCATGATTATGTTATCTGCTTTACTAGTTCATTTTGCACTTGTGTTTATGACTATATGGTATATGCCTACTTTAGGAGATGCACATCCATAGGTAGCATAGAGATATCCACATTATGTTTATGTTATGGGATGTGTTTATGGAATATGGAAAGTTATTGTGGTCATGTATTGGATAGGTTGATAGTGCCTTTATAGATGTATTTCAACTTCACATTGCTATGTAAGATCTTGAGCACTTGGTTTTTAATTTTTCAAATGAGATTATGCATTATAAGTATATATAATCTATAATAATATTATATGTCAATTTCACATGGACTAGTTCAAATGCAAATATTTACAACTCAATATAATGATAAATTATCAAAATCTAAGTTAAAAACATAACACATTTAATCACAAAAAAACAAAAAACAAAAAACATAAAATAAAAGAGTTAAATTACATGATATGAACAACTTAAATATAAGATATGAAATATCAAGACTTAAGTGTAAAATATAATGTACCCAACACAACAAGTAATACAAATAGTCTAAACACAAAATATAACTAACTTAAAATCATGATATGAATCATCAAGACTTAAGTGGAAATAAAATGTACCTAAATGCAAATAAATAAGATAAACAAATAACTCACATAGACAAACAATAGAAACAAACAACTAATATAAACAAATAAACAATAAAAATAGATAAACACACATGAAAAATAGAAGAGAAACAAGTGAGTTATCAATAATTTGATTGTGTAAATAATAAGGTGTTATGATTTGAATATTGTGCTCCTAAGCTAAGGGGATAATGAATCAGTTACAGTAATATGGGGAATAAAATAAGAGAAAAGGGGTGGATGAGCTAACTTCAAATGCCTCCAAGTCAAGTGGACAGTGCTTACATAGTCCTATGACTTCAAGCCAAATACAGTTCTCCTAGGGATATGGGACAGAATAAAAGTGATGAAAAGTGGGTATGTGATTATAGAATAAAAATAGGAAATGTATACTTGTAAAATAGTAAAAACATTAAAGTGCTCACAAAATAATGAGAATGCAAAGGAATGGAAATGGATAATGTTCATTAGTGCACCAATTTCAAATGCACAATACCCACTGATGTGCCTCACAACATGGTGAGAGTGCAAGGGAACAAAAATGAAGAATGAGATTGGTCAAGCTGATGTGCCCTGTAAAATGTTGAGAGTGCAAAGGAACATAAATGAATAATAAGATCAACCCAACTAACCTGGGATGCCTTATACAAGTGTTACCTACATAGTCTATGTGGACCTCAAGATGATGTAGTTATACCTTAAATGGGAGGATAATTAATGGTAAGGTAATGTATATTAGAAATGAATCATAATAGATAAGAGGTTCTATCCTAAAAAAATTGGGGGATTTATCTCTTGCGTGGAGATTATAAGCCAATTTTCGCGATTTAGTGTTTTTTTTGGTTTTTCTTAGGTATTTTCAATTTTTTTGTATTTTATAATAAGTAAAGTAAGGTAATATGAAAAAATTTAAAATGAACCATCTAACAAAGGACAAAAACATCCTTAGGCAGAGGCTCAAACAATAGGGAAACTAACTGCAATTGTAACTACCACAAACCAATAATAAAAATTGAGGCATTAGGGGATACCATGAAACATAAATATTGGAATGGGAAAAACACATGAAGGGGAAATAATGTTAGGAGAAGAAATTAGAAGTTTGTAAGGAACTATCAAGTGAGTGACACCTTTGTTAACATATCCTAAAAGCCTTGTCTATAAAGAAGTTATTGATGTTAATCATATTGAAATATGATTACAAAATAAATTAGTTTCTTTGTTAGTATTAAAATATATTTTTTTTTATAAAACTAACACATTGGGTTTATTGTATCAATTGGAAAATATCAAAGAAATTAGGAAACTTAACAAGAAGTATAACAAGACAATTATGCCTTCTTAAAGTGACTTATCTTCATGGATGGTCCACAAGCATGATTGTACTTAGATATAAAGATCGAGATATTTGGAAATTTGGTTAGGAAAGTGCCTCCAAAATCTCCTCATGCATCATTTGGATTGGATTGTCGATGAAAATTATAGAAATGGTTGAAGCTTTAATTTTTTTTTGTATTATATCTTTTCACTATAAATCTTGTTATTGGTCAATGGTGGCCCTTACACTTATAGGCTTGGTAATGCAATAAGGACCATCCATCTCAAGATAAGAATCCATGGCCCAAGATGAGTCAAATTTAGAGGGCCAAAGGCATTCAATTTTATAATTAATTTTTTAATCTGTAATCACTTAAAAGTGGTATTTGAATGCTACGAGTGCTACTTGAGACTATCTATTTCTAGCTTAACCCTAAACCTATCCTAGAGCCAATTATCACACTTATCCAAATTTTGTATAGGCCATAGTCATCCCCAATCATCTCAAAAATAGTTTCTTACCCTTATTTCCTCATCTTAATCCTTCATGCCTAGTGTTTTACCATCTAGACATTAGTGACACATTAAGGACACTAGATCCATTTAGCGTTAGTGTCTCTAAAATGGTGCCTATGTATTTTATCCTATCTTTATCGAATGAAAATATTTTCAAAATTAAAACCCTCCTAAGGTTGAACTAAACATATTTTATTATCCACACAAGCAACATAACATTATAAATACATGAATTTTATCCCTCTATCCACTAGATGGAAATTAGATGCAAAATACCTATTCAAACATGAAACAAACTGAGTAACATTAAGGTTATAAATCCCCTTTATACCCTAATTTTGAATACTACCATCTACAATAGCCCTAAGCTTAAATTCTTTATGTTTTTAGTCTCAAACACACTCAAGGCACTCAAGGCCACTATCATAATAACATCACTTTCACTTGCACTAGCACTTATGTGGGGAGAAATACATCGATCTTGATCCCTCTTCAGAGTATTGGTATGTAGGCAACTCTCTTCATAGCGGGGTGTTGATGATGTCTAGTCTATCCTACTAATGAACACACTTTTTAGATCATATCCTAATTTCAAGGAGGATTAGGGTTTACATCACAAATTAGTCATAACAGACATATTATAGAGTTATAAAATTCATACACACATGAACATACCCAAAAACACAGACATAGGTGGACTCAAAATTTAGGATAATCCTGCACAAAGGACACTATCACCAATATTAGGACACTAGAGCCATATGACACCTCTATCTAAATGTGTCACTACTATCCAAGAGGGGTTTTGACATAGGGATCTAGTTGGTGACACTTAGACTTGATTCCATCTCAATTTATAACACTCAGATCATCTATATCAGGTGTTTTATAGACAAGTCTTTATTTTCACATATCTATTACTATTTTTAGAAAGTTAAAGTTAGTAAAATATATAATAAATCAGTGGCTATTCTATGAATATTTTTTCCATGATTTATTTTACTCATCTCCTTAATCAAACATATGATTTCCATAAGCTAAATCTTGAAAATATTAAAATATTTAGTGAACCTGACTTACTTTGAACATTGTTCAAATCCTAACCCTAGGTGCTCTTAGGGTTTGTATCCTTTTTGTGTCTATGCTCACATTTTAGTTTTAAATTTTAGATTTGTTTCTAAAATTTTAGATTTGTTTCAATATTTATTTTTTGTAATATTTCTTAGATTATAATTATTTAAAGGTTCAAAATATACTTGTTTTCCTACTTTTCAAACCATAATGGCATAATTTTAATAACTGATTTGATAAGAGCAATAAGAAAAAATTACAATATTTTGTGTCCAAACATGCAGACATATAAGATGACCTCATCAATATTATTTATGAAGAACTCTAAAAATAAACACTTGTCAATCTTCAACTCCCCAAACTAATAACATTATTCCTATAGTGGGGCCAACTCAACTAGCACAACCAACAATTGTAATTCAATAACATATAATGATAGCTACACCTCTTGTGGCTAGGTCATCCACTCTAAATGTACAATCCCTTATGTACGAGGTTCATACTCTGCAAGTTAAGGTGTTACATCTTGAGTAGGGATACACTAGGACATCACATGCATTATATTTTAATATTTTCTTACATACACCTTTGGCACACCACATAACAAAAAATTCCTTGTCATCCAAATTCATGGCACTTAAGCTTACATTATATGATGTCAAGGGTGACCTAGAGCACCATCTTCAAGATTTTCACATAATATGTTTGGACTACATGTCTAATGATTAAATTATCACAAATTTTTTTTGATGTAGTTTAAAGGATTATGCCTTACAATAGTTTTGTGACTTGTTGAGTCAATCTATCATAACATTCAATCCTTTGGAAAACATGTTTTAACACACATCTCCATCAATATCAGTGACAAGATCTCATATGATCAAGTTGCATAGTTGAAATAATATTAAAATGAGCCTATTGTAGAATATGTCTTACATTACAAGATTATATTAGCTAAATTAAATAGCCCCATGGTAGACATAGAGATTCAATACATCTTCAAATAGTCTTTTACCAAATTTACACAAATATATCTTATTTAAGAAGTTTCCAACATTCACAAATTTGTGCCACATAGTAAAATAAAGAGAGGTCGAGATTTTATCCATGGGTAAACTAAAATATACCAATGGATCAGAATAAACTACTAAGAGTTAAAGTAATCCTCCATACAAGGTAAGGGTCAATGAGAACAAGAGTGATTAAAAGGCAATAGCTAACATAGATTTAGAGCCATCTCCTTGCCTATTTTTATTAGCTTCTCAGTGCCAGATATTCACTAACCTTCTAGAATCAGCAGCATAGGTTTTACAACAGCTCTTAGAATGTAATTCCATATCTCTCCCTCCCATTAAATAAGTTTATATGACATGACCTATTTCAAAGAACTATAATTCTAATGAATTCTTTGAGTATCATAGGGTACATGCCATATAAAAAAATATGCATAAGCCTAAAACATAAGATACAAGATTTGACTAAGGATAATATTATTAATGTGGTCACACCCATAAAAGTAAAAAAATTAAAACAAATGGAAGCTAAGGCATAAAATATATTCTCAGATCTATTTCCAAAGCACACAACAAATTAGTTAGGGAGCACATCAGGTGTTTACTACATAATTAGGCATATCCACCACCAGCTTCATATCATACTATTATAGAGGAGGCACACCTATTTCATAATATCATTGGTATGTACCATGATATAATTCCAAATAGACCACTCATAACCATCTCATAGTAGGATATTATTGATGATGATACATATTTACATGTACTTTTATATAAACTTATATAGATCATCATCCTATCTAGAGTATTATGGTAGAAAATGGGTCTGGCATTAGCATGTGCCCTATGACATTTTTATAACATTTAAGGTATTTATAGTAGGATATATTCCCCATAGACATAGTTATTAGTGGTTTTATTTGTCATTTTTAGATATCCATCAGAGAGATTGTGCTTCCATTATAGGTTAGACTAGAATATATAGCCACTCGATTCTTATTAGTACCTAGTGCAGGTGTGTTTGATATGTTATTGGGTAGGCCATGGATACAAAAGCTATAAATAATCCCATCCACAATAAATAAATTCTTGAAATAAATACATGTAAATTGGGTGTTCAAATTTTAGGGTTTTCCATATGAGTATCCTCTACCTATTCCACAAGCAATTACTTCATAGTCACTAGATATAGTTCTAACATAGTTACTAGATATAACATAGTTATTAGTTATAACTCAAATCATAGTTCCTATTGATACATCATATATTTTAGTAGAGACACTAACATAGGGGAGGTCTACTCCTAAAGTGTCAACACATACGCATACTCTCCCATAGAGACCATTATTAAAGATATGTCATAGATTCTAGAGGGCCTTCATCCACTCACTTTTTGCTAAGATCAATATTATTGGGTTTTTAGGGTTCTTAGCATAGGGAAAATATGTCACCTACAACTTATTCTACTATATGGGTTCCTAATACCTTTATAATTCATAGGATACCATAGTGCCATAGAATCCTAACACCATTACACAGGTAGATATAGATATAGATAAAAACCACTCAGTATAACATATTATGAGATCAGAGTTTACCTTTCACATAACACACATGATCACAATTCCCTTATTTGACATAGGTCATAGTGATAGTGATTTCCCATGAGACTCATCAGTTAGTATGGTTTATATTTTATTGTACATACTTTCCCTCTCTTTTTCTCCTTATACATAGTTCATTTGCATGTTGCTTGTACATAGATTATTTATAAAAAATAAAAAATAATATAATATTAAAAAAAAAAAAGCCTTCAAATATTACTTAGAAAACACAAAATTTATAGATTGTATGCATTTTTATGTCTACATTTATATTTTATAGACACTACATATGATATCTATCTATTAGAGTCAATTTTATCGTACTACATGCTTCACTTATTATTTTCGTGTGCTTACAGGACTCAGGTCCACTACACCAATTTAGAATTACCATTATCTACCCATTGGGGGATTATAAACTAGTACATGGGTCTTCACTTGACACATTCACTCACTTGGGGGCATCTTATACACAATTTTTATCACCATGCTCTATTCTTCTATAGTCTACATTC
This sequence comes from Torreya grandis, assembly GCA_037957365.1. NCBI lineage: Eukaryota > Viridiplantae > Streptophyta > Pinopsida > Cupressales > Taxaceae > Torreya > Torreya grandis. Next base: position 4,923,695 of record JARHVA010000242.1, read on the forward strand.
CAGTTTTAGCATTTTTATATCTAGATATTGATCATTGCTACTTATAATCAAATTTTTATCAACTATTACTACTTTAGACTCAACATATATACATATTCTCTCTTACATATATTTATATGACATATTCATGCATGATTTAATTTCTAGCTTTCCTAGTTTAAACTTGATTTAATCTTCTATGATTAATATATTCAAGTGAATTTGAATATGCCATTGTTCTTTGGCTCTATGCCACTTCTGTTCATAATATATATGCCATGGACATGTGCCCATATCCCTTATATGTGCTTTCTTAATTGTGTTTACAGACATTTGAACATGTCCTTCCTTATATGTGGATCCAAGCTAACTTGCCTATTATTTTCATATGTGGAAATTTGAACATGTCCATATATGTCTTGTTTTCTCAAATTTAGTGACATGTGATCATGTCCCTTGTATTGTGGCCTCTTAGCCTAATTTATATGCCTCATGTGTTTTGTATGTATGCTTTCTTATATGCATCATGGCCATGAAACTTTTATTTTCTTGTTATACACACTATTTTTTAATATCATGAGGGACCTCATGCATCTACCCTCCATACTTGGGTGCTATGATGGACATCATACCCCATCCACCTAGGTAGTTACTCAATTATACCTAAATTATTATTACATACATTGATTACATATATATTGACACCATTATGTAATGATAAACATGACATAAATCTTACATTACATACTTATGCTTTGATCATCTTACATTCCGATGTTATGTATGCACATTATATTAGATTATTATGCAGTTGTCATATATGCTCTAGCTAACACACATTTTATAGATCTTTTTATTTTGAGGATAGTTCTTTCACATGCTCAAAAACTAGCCTCAAAAGAGGGGGAATCCATAGGGGTGTTTCACAGATATCAATCTCTTATATTTCATTCAAAATATTTTTTTTAGCACAGAAGCTTAGTTATAAAAAATTAGACATAGGTAAACATAGTGGAAAAACTGACTCAAAAAATAATACACTAACACATAATTTTGGCCAAAAAGACATTAGCACCCAAATAGGGACACTAATTCCACATGGAGATACTATCCATAAATGGCACTACTATCCAATATCCTTAGTTTTAGAACAACTAAGATTGGCCAAAATAGTACAATAGGTATAGTACAAGTTTGCATATATCTAGTTACAGGTTTATTAGTTATACTTAGTTTTTATTTAGATTCATATTAGCTCAACTCAAATTAATATAAGTTGATTAGATTTTTTTCATAATTCATGGAATGACCATTCCCATATTTAGTTTACATACTTAAATCCAATTATTACAATTCAATCCAAAATTAATATACTTAGATACTAGATGGGGGGCATGTGCAGAACACATTATTTCCATATGCTCAATTACACACTAGTTGATCAAATGGAATGGAAAATTCCATGTCATTCTCTATGTTTTATACACTTGAAATCATATTATAGGTTATCACTAATTTCATACCTTACTCTATTTTTAGTGGTTGGCATTCTTGAGTGGCCCAAAGATTCCTAATATACCTGAGTGCCCACATAGTGGACATACATAGTTAGATATACTTAGACATTTTCAATACTTTATGAAGTTTAGTTTTATATGCATATACTACACATGGATAAGAAATTATGGAGTCATATAATACTTAAGTTCTTGATCCACCCACATGAGAGGGTTAGACACACTATGAGTCCAATCCAAGCTATTCACAAGTCATGATCTACCAAGTAGGGGTTGGCAATGATAGAGTAAAAATTGGATTGAGATATTGAGCCACCCACACATGAGGATTGAAAAATATATTAGCTTAATCTAATCTATTCATTGATTGATCACCATATAAATTCACACACATAGGTTGTCACCAGGTTTATGCATTGGTTCACATACCCAACGAGATGTATTCATTCCTTTTTCTTTCCCATATCTTTACTCACTTTTACTCAATTACTTATTTACATAGAATAGTATTTTAATTTTGATATATCTTAAGTAAGGACTAATTTATGCATGTTTCATTTATAGGTCATGTATTTGATCATGCTTCACATACACAAACTCAGCTTCAAATACTTAGACTCAGCTTCATGAGCTTCACTTCCTAGGTAAGTCCATGTATGCTTCTTTTTCCTTTATATTAGTCATTTCACTTTGTTGTATTTATAGCATAAAGGTGGGGGGAGATGTAATCACCTAAAAGTGGTATTTAAGTGATAAGAGTTCTACTTGAGACTACCTATTCTTAGCTTATCACTAGACCTATCTTAGAGCCTATTATCACACTTATCCAGCCTTAGTATAGGCTACAAGCATCCCTAATAATCTCAAACAAAATCCCAGACCCTCATTTCCTAATCCTAGCCCTTCATGCCCAATGTTAGCTAGACATTTTTACCACATTAAGGAAACTAGATCCATTTGGTGCTAGTTTCCCCAAAATGGTGCCTATATCCTTTAACCTAGCTTTTTTGAATGAATATATTTTCAAAATTAAAACCCTCATAAGGCTAGCCTAAACATATTTTATTATCCAAACAAACAATAGAACATTATAAATACATGAATTTTAGCCTTCTATCCAATATATAGAAATTAGATGAAAAATATATATTCAAACATGAAATAAGCTAAGAAAAATTAAATCTATCAATCCCTATTCTACCTTACTTCTACTTAGCACCATATACAACAACCTAGAGCTTAGATTTTCTAGATTTATAATCTCAATAACACTCAAGGAACTTAAGGAAACTATCATACTTTCATCACTTACACTTGTACCAACACTTAGTTGGAGATAACTACATTGGGATTGATCCCTCCTTATAGTCTTGGTATGTAGGTAACTCTCTTCACAACAGGCTATTGAGGATGTCTAGCCTATCATACTAATGAACACACTTTTCATCTCATACCTTACTTGCAAGGAGGATTAGGGTTTGCATCATAAATCAATCATAACATGCATAATATAGAGTTTTAGAATTCATGCGCACAAGAATAGACCCCAAAAACATAGATATAGATACACCCAAAATTTCAAGACAATCCTACATAAAGGATACTAGAACCAATATTAAGACACTAGAGACACATGGTGACTCTATCTAAATGTGACACTATTATCCAGGAGGGGTTTTGACATAGGGATCTAGTTGACAATTCTCAGAACTACTTCTATCTTATTTTCCATCACTCAAATAATCTATATGAGGTGTTTTCCAAGTAAGTCTTTATTTGTACATATTTATTACTATTTTTAGAAATTCAAAGTTAGTCAAATATATAAAAAATTAGTTTCTATTTTATGCATATTATTTCCCTAATTTAGTCTACTCAGCCCTTTAATCAAACATAGGATTTACATAAGCTACATCCTAAAAAGTTTAAAACACAATCAATAGGCATGGCTTTCCAAATTTATATATTTGTTACATTTATTTCTTAGTGCTTGAAAATGTTTTGATAATATCATACTGATGTCATCATTAATGATTTTTATTGTGATGTCATGATCCACTTGGCCACTTATCCTGAGAATTGAGGAATAAATTCAATTAATGAATTTAGAAAATAGAATATCCCAAAAGCTATAGAATTTCCTATTAGAAGAAGATTAGGTTAATTAAATGAATTTAATTTACTTAATAAAAAGTGAAGTGACTTTGAAATTCAAAGAACCATTCAATTTGATTAATCCTAAATCATCTCTTGCACATTCATAATTTGATTCAAGATGAATTAAGTGAAACTAACAGTTATATACAGTGTATTTCCCTAAGTAGGGATGCCCTAATACATTTTAGAAGATGGATGCCAATTGTGTGGATGAATTTGGGTGTTTCAATGATTCATGTATTATTGATATAAATTTTCTAATTATAAGTTTGACACAAGAGTGGTGAGAATTGAGTGTCTAATTTTTTTCCTATTTGATAAGGCATTTCAAGACATAATTGAAGTAATGAATTTTCAAATAATAAAAAAATGTTATAATTATTAAATAATTATTGAATAATGATGTGTTCATGTTTTGTTTAATCTTATTTATTTTACTAAAAATGAGTTCATAATGGTGCCACAAACAATGTTTGGGATTTTCATGATGCCCCATTAAGGGAGTGGCTAAAAAATAAGATTGATGGATAGGCCCTTAAAAAGAAGAAAAATGGACAAGAAGAAAAGTGAAATTAACCCATGGATGAGATTAATCCAATGAGCCAATTCTTGCACACTTGATTTTAAATGATGAATAAAATATAATTGGATTAGACCAAAGGTGGGGGGAAGTAGAAAGGATGCATCCCAAAATAAGTGGCACACTTTGAAATACCCTAAACATGGTGAAAAATATGAGATTAGGGAATGATCAATCCTAAAAAAAGTTTTACAATTTGATTTTATTGAAGTAAAAAAAATCTACAAATCTTGGAATTAGAATAAAGATAGATTTATTGACTAATGATTTGCCCCAATAGGGTAGATTTGATCATTGATTTAAATGATGTGCCCTATCAAGGTAGTTATGATCTTTGATTGGTCTAATTTATTTGATTTATTGATTGGCAAGCATAGATCAAGGATATAACATGTTGCATATATTAAAGATGAGATGAAATATGAAAATGTAGGTGCAATGGCAGAATGACTTTTTAAATAATGAAGAAGCCAAAAAAACTAGGTACATGAGAATGCTCAAAGGTAATGAAAGAGATGATTGGAAGAACACAATAATGATTGAAGAATTATGTGATAATGTTGGATGAGTTGAACTTAAAAACTTAATGTAATTGAGCATTACCTACATAGTCCAAATTAACCTCAAGCCAATGTAGTTCTCCCAAGATAGGAGAAAATGGATAAGAAAAATGATCATGCATTAGATGGTTAAATAGTGTTTGGAGATATGTTTTTAGTAAAAAATTAATATACAAAATTTGAGAACTTGATTTTTAATATAACACAAAATAAAATATATCATGATATAAAAAACTATGATAACCTAACTATGACGTGCATAAGGACTCACTCCTGATCCAATAGATAAATGAAAATAACACACCAATGATAAAAACCATGATGATAATGCTAGTAGATGTAAATATATATAATCAAGTATAAATGCATGACAAGGAGCACCATTATGATGACCTTATTAGCACAATGGACTAAGCCAAGATAATAACAATAAAATAAAAAAATAGATAAACAAGTAAACAAGATAATAAAAAGGAATAAAAAGCATCTTGTTTATTAGCTAAGTCAATATCCATGTGTGAAGGATTAATGAAATGATAATGGAATGATGACCCTAAATAAGGATATATGCAAGGTAAGGACACATCTCTAGGTGGATGAAATCATTGGGAAAATTTATGGGTTTGCCCCAGTAGTTTAGTGTTGGGAAGGACACATCCCAACTATTGATAACATTAATAGCTCAATGATAAATCAAAGATAATGAATAAATTTAAGACAAGACAAATGTTTTGTAATTTTATAGATTTATATCTATTATGGATATTTTAAGCCTTTTTTTAATGTTTAATATTTATTGGATTTATATATCCCATGAATATTGTAAGCATTATTCTAATTTTTAGGTCTTTTAGAATAGTTTGAGAATGTTTTTGGGCTTTTGTCATCTCAACTTAATGGAGGATTAAGAGATGAAGAATGTTTTAAATTATAAAATGATGAGAGCATGGGAATGATAACTCTCAAAACAATGAGAGAATGGATTAGTATGCTCAGAAATGGTGAGAGCATGGGAATGGTAACTCATAAAATGGTGAGATCATGGCTTAGGATGATCATAAGATAGAGAGAGCATGGGAATGATAACTCATAAAATGGTGATAGCATGGCTTAAGATTATGAAAAAATGATGAGAGCATGTTAGGATGCTCAAAAAATGGTGAGAGTGTGGATTAGGATGCTAAAAAAATAGTGAGATCATGGAATAAGGGTGACTGATTTGACCTTAGAGAATGAGCACTACCTACATAGTTTGAATGGACCTTAGGTCAATGTCGTTCCTCATATAGAATGGGAGATAAAGAAAGACAAATTGATAATGTTGGATAATAATGGATGATAATGAGGGAAAATACTAGGAATCTCAAAATACCATGTGACATGACAACCAAATGTGTCTATTTTTTAGAGTTTTATGTAACAGGTCAAAAGGTATCTCAAAATATGTCTCTATATACCTTCCACTTCTATAACAAGGTCAAGACAAGAAGACTACTAGTCATAATAATATGGGCTAGGATGAATAAGAGTGAATGACCAAAATGGTAAGAGTGGTAATGGAGTATAATGGCAAAGATGGATTGATAGAAATAGTTTACAATGTAGATATGATTGCCCCTAAGTGTTAATGTACTTGTAGACAACAAATTATATATGCATAATTCTAGAAATCTAGTTTTCATCATGGTACTTGTCTAAGGTTCCATAATCATGGTTTTCACCATTGGATGAATTATTTATCTTTCTCTTTTGATTTTTTTTAATTGATTTTTTTGATTTTTTATCAGCTCAACTCAATGAAGGATTATGAGATTCATAATGTGGACCCTTTGTTTTCTAACCAATACCTACTCTGAATTACTTCTCTATCAATAATCTATTATTGATGTGAAATATGTTACTACTTTCATGATATTCAAACCTTTAAACAAGGTGTCTTTGTAACCTCTCTAAAAAAGAGTGATACCAAGAAGGGTAGGCATGGTATAAATGGTTTGGTCTAGTGATGTAATATAGAAGTTGAATAAATGATGGGATCACAATGGAATGTATAATGGGTGAAGAATAAATGAAGACTATGATTTTCAGCCACACGTATTTTTATTGATTCTATTTTTGACTCAATTTTGGTTGTCGTGGGGCTGACATTGAATTAAATAATGTCTTCATCAAATAATGCATAACTAATTGGTTCAGGTATTGGTACCTCAAATAGTTTTTCACCAATAAAGTTTTTTTGACTATTCTCATTTGGATTGTCCGATAAAGCCTTGGATAAGGTTTCATTAAGGGATGTTTATAATTCATTTTATTATCCCTTAGCACCATAATAAAGGTTTCAATAAAGGATTATAATTTTTTATTATGATTATTCTCTATCACCTCAAATTAGGTTTCACTAGAATCTACTGAGTTTAGACTTTGATTGTCCCTTAGCACCTCAAACAAGATTTCACTAAGATATTGTTCTTATGCTTGAATGTTGTCTTGGTTCCCTAAAATTTATACCACTAACATATTTACATGGAATAAGCTCAATAATGTGTGATTTTATAAGTTCCAATCAATATTTTTGGGTCGTGGAATGTCAATATAATGGCTAAGATGGTCAATGGTAAAGGCATGTGTAGTATCAATGGAAGGGTAAAGGAAACATAATCCTCATAGGGACTAGTAAGACAACTTGTGTTGATATCGAAAGAAACATGCTAAATAACCATAAAAGGATCACAAATATTTTTAATCTGTGCAAGGAGTGTGTAGTTGATGTCATAAAATCTAATAAGGTATGTTGATTCTAAAGTTGATGCAGACTCAATATGATCTGATAGAAGTGTATACCTAATGTTGGAATATCCACTAGTGTATGTTGATTCTAAAGTCGATTCTGACTCAAGAGGATCTAAATTTGATGGTGAGACTAACATTGATTCTTTTTTGATGTTAAATATGGCATTGGTTCTAGAATGGAACTTGATTCTGACATTAGTTTTAAGATAGAACATGATTCTAATTTATATGTTGATGTTGATGTTAATTTTGATAATAATGTTGGATCCAAAGGAGAAATTGTTTTTATGTAAACTTAACCATAAAAAAGGGCATGTTGAACTATGTTTTCCACAAGTACCTTTTTCACTTGTCACTTGAAAGTTAAGGCTTTGGGATGGAGGAGTTTTATAAAGTGGGGAATGTTTGGAAATGGATGAATAATTGGTTATTGCTCAATAGTTATGGGATATTAAAATATAGGCTCATAAAAGATGGGTCCTTCATCAAATATATATCCTTTATCAAATAAAGGTGAACCTATAATGGTTTGGATTTTGTTTAAAGATGGGTGATTCAAAAAAAATGTTGAGGATTGGTTGATTATCTTGACCTTGCTTTGGAAGTAGACATATTTGATCATGCTTGGAAAGAGGATCATGACATATCTTGATCAAGTAGATATCAAACATGGAAAAACTTTGGTCCTCCATAGATATTGGCCCTTGGAGTGGAAATTGTTGACTTTGTTGTGGCTCTAAGATAAGATTGGATATTAGAAAATTAGACAGGGAATTGTTAAATAAAATAACAACTAGGGATGTCTTTAAAGTAACCATCAGATGATTAGAAAATATCTAAAAATCTTATTATACTTGAGAAGTAATGATGTGGTTATGTTGGTGTGTGTATACAAATTTCATCTTCAACACATGTATTTCCTCTTTTTGAACAAAGGTACACAGTAAGTCTATATGAAAGTTAGTCAGATGTTTGGCTCCCTCTACTATGAGACACAAAATAATGAATTTCTTTTATTGTTTGAATAAGATGTCATTCAAACCGGTTTCAAATGCCATGGCACATGATGGAAGAAAGGGTGCTCCCAAGCAAGAATACATGCAAGGGGATTGGTATATAATTAAATTAGCCCAAATAAGGTATATTTTTTAGGTAGTAAAGGCCTAAAAAGGACAAACTTGGTCTTGGAATTAACCTAAAGAGGGTGATCTTGGTCTTGGAAATTGGCCCAAAGAGGGTGGTCTTATATTGGTATGATTAAAATGAAAGAAAAGATGGATGACATGAATTCACCATTCTCAAGCAATAGGTGTGGGATATTGAATAAAAAGAGAATATGAGGTTTTAATTGGCATGTGATGGACTCAAAATAATTGAATTTGGTTGAAACAGACCCGACTTGGCATTGCTTCAATTATTTGGCTTTAAAGCTAACCTTGGTCAAAGTTGACCTAATATGGCATGGGATTAACTTGGTATAATAATCTAGTTCAAGATGATCTTGATTGGATTGGAATGTCATTCAAGATAAACTGATCATAATTAGAATGGTTTGGCATATGGTTCAAGATGAACCTATTTTAGATTTGATTAGCTTAGTATAAAAGTGGTTTAGTACGTGGTTGAAGGTGAATCAGATTTAGATTTGATTGATATGATACATGGTAAAAAATTAACCTAATATGGTATGGAATTGACTTGGTACATGGTTCAAAATGAACTTGATATGGTATGGAATTGACTTAGTACATGGTTTAAGATGAATTAAATTTGACTTGGAATGGATTGGTATGTGGTTCAAAATGAATCCAATTTGGCTTGGAATGGCTTGGTATATTGGTTTAAGATGAGCCAGAATTGGCGTAGAATGGATTGGTATGTTGCTCAAGAAGAATCAAATTTAGATTGGAATGATGTAGTACATGGTTTAAGATAAACTATAATTAGCTTGGAATGGCTTGATACATGGTTCAAGATGAACCAAATTTGGATTAGAATGGCTTGGTATAGGAATGTGGCCAGAAGTGACCCAAATGTGAATAATTGACTCCAAATTGAATTTGGGTCCAAATGGACATGATTTGAAAGGTTTTTATTTATATGGTATAATAGTGGCACATGAAAAACATAATAGTATAATTGGCCAACATAAAACTAACATGGGGTAAAGATAGTCAAAAAATTAGGTAGGGTAATGACTCATCTCATAAGTGTGGTATGGACTATGTATTGGACTTGAGCCTTTAAAAACTTGATGTATTTATTTTAAATGTAGTTGTGAACACAACACTAGTTTTGACAAAAATACTCAAGCAATTATGGTTGTAACTTTGAAACTGACATGGGTTAAGAGATAAGCATTGAATCCTTTTAATATACTAGACTTTGAGAGGATTAAAAATTTAATGGTTCATTAATTAATTCTATAAATTATGATGGTATTTTTACTGCCACTCTTCTCTCAAAGGCTTATATGAAAATATGCCCTTTGAGGGTGGTTAATTTTGCACCCCTTTATTAATTATTTATCCATAACAAATATGGTTTTAATTCTAAGATTTCAATTGAAAAACTAGATGGTCCCGATATACCTTATGGTACGTGGGAATTTTAGAACAATCTATCAATTGGATTCAAGATTTTTTAGACCATTCACTAAAGGGTCTAGTCCCTTCATGACCACTTCAGTAATTGGGATCTTCATGCAATGCTATTAGTGTAATTAGGCTTTAAGTAACCATTGCATAAGATGATGCTAGTGTAACCCCAATTTATATACCCCATTAGATAATAAGATTGGTGTGATGCTAGGATGTCAATTCCTAAGTAAACACACCCCTAAATACCAGTGGGAAGGATATGAACTCCACCACATGAAGCTAAAAAAATATAAAAATGAGAAAATATGTTTCATTTTTTATTCTCAGGTTCCCATGGATGGGTAAGAGAAGAGCATAATTTCAATTTTTTTTTTGGGAAAGGCATTCAAACAAGAAAACCAATGTATTTTTGGTCACCTAGGCTCCCTAAATGGGGCAAGGGGAGAACATATGTACAATGGGTTTATGGGAAAAACAACATAATGAAGAAAATCTTAAAATAAAAATGGAAAGCATGCACTCTTAAGATCTAAGTCAAAAGTGTTTGTTAATTTTTAAACTCCAAATAGAAATGTGATTAAAGTTTGCCTTTGTTAGTTGTAAAATCAATTCAAATTGATGTCTAAAAATTCTAACAAAGATATTTATGTAAGTAAACAATAGTTATGGTGACCCAAGGAAATTAATTTCAAAACTTTCAAGGTCTCAAGAATTCAACACATGTCAATTTATCATTTAGTAGAGCGAGTTCACCGATCTATAGACAAATAGTGAAAAATTTTAGCGAATTCACAAATTAGTAGGATGACCTCACCATTTTCATGACAAATTCCCTATTTTTAGTAAATAACAATATAAAATTTAGTTTACCTCTTTAACAAGTTCACATTTGTCTATCGACTTCACCAATTTAAATTTGAATTCATTGATTTACAGGTTGAGTTTTGTTGATTTATAGGTCAAGTTTGATGTTTTCAAGAAGACATGAAAATTCTTAGTAGTGACTTCATTGTTTGTCCTTCATATTCACTGATATGAAGATTGAGTTCATTGTTTAGTTTGGAAATTTTGTCAATCCTATTAAGATACACATAATAGATAGAGAGTGATAAAAATAAATTCACCAATCTATAGGTCAACTTTGTTCATTACACGAATGACCTCATCAATTCATAGGGTAACTTCATTATTTATAAAAATATAAAATATGGAAAAATGAGAGGAAAAATAAGCAAATTAAGGCTAAACAATAATCAAATTTAGTAATTAGAAGAATATGAATATTTATAAAGAGCTTTATTGGGTGTAGGTCCCACTAGGTGTGCCAAATATGAAATAGGATTATGAAATAGATTAGTTTATTTATTAATATAAAAATATAAATAAATTCATAAAACTAACATATTAATCCTATTACCTTAGTTGGGTAATATCAATGAAATGAAAAAAACTTACTAAGAAGCATAACATGATGATTATACCTTACCAAAGTGACTTCTCTTCATGGATGGTCCACAAGCATGATTGTGCCTGAATATGGAGCTCAAGATATTTGTAAATATGGTTGGGAAAGTTCCTCCAACATCTCCTCATATACCATTTTGATTAGATTGTAGATAAAAATTATAGAAATAGTTGAAATTTTAGAATAAATTCTATATTATATCTTTTTACTAGAAAGCTTGTTATTGTTATATGGTGGCCCTTGCATTTATAGGCTTGACAAAGTGATAAGGAATGTCCATCTCAAGATGATAATCCATTGCCTAAGATGAGTCAAATTTGGAATACCAAAGGCATTCAATTTTGGAATTAATGTTCCAATTAATAATCATGGCTTTTCAAATTCATATATTTGTTGAATTCATCTCTTAGTGCTTGAAAAATTTATAATGATGTCATCATTCTTGATATTTGTTGTTATGTCATGATCCACTTGCCCATTTGTCATGAGAGTTGAGGAATAAATCCAATCAATTAATTTATAAAATAAGAAATCTCAAAATCTATGGAATTTCGTATTAGAATAAAATTAGCCCAATTAAATGAGCTTAGTTAACTTAATGAAAAGTGAAGTAATTTGAAAGTCAAATAACCATTTAACATAATTAATCCCAAAGTATATCTTTCATAGTCATAATTTGATTTGAGATTAATTAAGTGAAGATAATAGTTACGTATAATCCATTGCCCTAATCAGGGATGCCCCAATACCTTTCAAAATATAAACACCAATTATACAAAATAATTTGGGTGTTTTAGTGATTTGCTTGTTATTTCTAGATATCATTCTAATTATAATTTTGATGAGAGTGGTGAGAAATGAGTGTCTACAAAGAGATCTTGCACATATGCACTAAAAGGTAGAGAAAAAGAGAGATTAATGAGTATTTAGTCAAGCATAAGAATTTAAACTATGAAGATGTGACATGGGAGGATGAAGCTTTCTTGTAACAACATCCATAGTTGTTGAATGTTATTTTGAAGGTGAGGGGCATAGTATGCCCTTAACCTATAGTGTATATAGGGATATGTGTGGTTGACTTGTGGCTTACATAACTTTTCATATTATCTTGTCATATTTATATATTTCTTATATTGTTAGTAGCGTTAACTTATGGAATAATTATGGCTTCAGTAAATTATATATTAGAGGTAGTGGTTAGTATTTGAGTATCATATTACAAATTTTTCTCTTATTACATTATTGTGGAGGTTTCCCCTTGAGGTGGCTCAATCATATTTATCAATTATTTTAGTATTTAGTCAATTATTTTTGTGGATATACTTTTTTTTTCATATTTTAATGATATATTATTCCCATTAGTGTGAATTATCTAGGAAATTTCATTATAATTAGTTTTTTATAAAAATAAGAAGTTAATTGTAACTAGGTAGGATGAATTTAAAACTTTTTTTATAATAGTTTCCATCTTTATGGGCATAAAACTAATCAAAAAATTAAGTGGTCATATTTTAGGGAAGGAAGTGGTCAAATTATATATGATTACACCATATAATTTTGTAGACAATTTTGTTGATGGGCTTAGACTTGGAAGATTAAGACAATTTGACCAAGTATATGGGAGGTCTCTATTCATGCATAAAAAGACAAATCATCTCAAGTAAGTCAATTTTTTTTATGAAGAATGTTTTAAGGTATATTATATTTTGGAAGAATATAAGTATAGAGAGTGAGAATATTTCAAACAAACCTAGCCAATCAATTAGTCTAGGAAAGAGCAAAATCAACCATCCAAAGCTTGAAATACGGGTAAGTGGAAAGGTAAGATAAAAGTTACATCTTTCATGTTTTTAAGGATCAAAAGAATGTTAGATTAATTATGTTATAGATGTGTATATTGATGCAAAATTCTAGAAGTTACTATTGACCACTTTCTATCCTCAGGCCTAGAAAGGTGTCAACTTGAGTATTGGGATCTTTGGTCCATCATGAAAACCTCATAGTTTTCATGTCTCTTTAGGAATCAAGGAAATTCAAAGAAATGTTCACTAACTATAAAGTGAAGGGAGTAGGTTTCAATGTCTTATCATGGTCATGTCTCTATTTCAACTTGTGTTAAATGTCCTCATGGTGTGTGAGTATGTTTGGATGTCTTTGACAAAGGATTGAAGTGGTCTTATGATTTAGAGTACCTTAATGAAGATGATTGAAGATGGAAATTAATGGACCACTATGAGATTATCTATTTTATTTAGTATATGCAAGGTATGGTGGACTATAAGCCTTGAAAAGGTGATTAATATACATAAAAACCTCATGTAAAACTTTTAAGAAGGCTATAAGGTAATTTTTATGATATTCATTGGTAAATTTTCTTTGAGGCTATATGTATGTTGTATAAAAGAAAGGTTTTGGTCTTAAAATGAAAAATTTTGACTTCAAGAGGTAAATAAATCATCAATAACATCTTTAATAATCCTCATATTCATTATATTGCTTTAGTAAAATGGTTTCATGCCTTTAAATTGTCCCCTCTATGAGTTTAGAAGGTTATTTTACCATCAAGAGAGCTCACATGTGTGAAAAACCCCCTTTTTACTCTCAAAAATGTGTTCCTTACTTTGAGATGCCTTTTGACACACATTTTACTTCATGTTTCCCTAAAATGGTGGTTTGGAATCGAAACAAGAGGAAATGAAGGAATATTTATAAGATTCAATAGCCTTTTTAGGAGGTACAGATCCGTACATTATAAATTTTCTCAAGAGAAGTCATGGAGATGTAAGAAGGTATTTTTATAGGCACATGGTGGAAAAAATATAATTTTTGATGGATTGAGAAGAGAAAAAATGATGTGTTTTCCTTTTTCAATTCATTGGTAGACATCAAGATCACTTTAGGTTTGTGCTCAGTTCATATAGGAGAAAAAGAGAAAGAAGATTCAAGATCTTGACTAGAGAAAGTAGACCTTATGACCTTATAATAATGGGTATTAATTTTTGGTTTAGTATTACAAACTTTATGAACAAATTATAATAAATTAAGGGTTTTGGTCATCATTTACATTTGCACAAGGCAAGAGAAGCAATATGGTTTTGTGGAGTTTCTAACTGTTTTGGTCAAACTAAAGCTTGTTCCTGATTATTTAGGTCTTAAAGAGACATTTAATGAATTAATAAACATTTTGATCCATTTGTGTGAGTATTTAAATATAAATAAGATAAAAACTACCAAATCTATAGTCTATAGGCAAGGTTGAAGATAGTGTACATTTTAATGGTTGATGTAAAATTGTCAAAGCACAGTAAGTTGTTGTATGTGAGGTTTTATTCATGATCATGTGTCCTTTTATGTTTCTCAAAGTTTCATCAAGGTATCAAAACTTAGAAACCAAAAATATATCTTCAACACTTTCATAGTCTCATTTATCAAATATTAAGGTAACGTAGCATATGTTAAGGTAATTTAGAGAATCCTAGGTTTCTCTTTTTATAGTGTATGCTTCATCAAGGATATCCAAACTAATTTATATTGTAAGGCATATGCTTATGATTTCCTAGGATCCTTTAAGACTATATTTATTGTGGATTCATGTTTTTTTTCACTCCCTCATGTTTCATTCCATTTTCATAGCCTTGTCACTGCCATTCAATTATTGTTATAAGCTTATCACTCCATTCTCAGTCTTCATATATACTCCATTATCACGACACATACTGTCATCACTCATTATCCACATCCATATAATGAATCCAAGTATTTGGTACTCCTAAGTGTTGTTATGGGTCATCATGATCATGGATATGAGTTATGCATCCTTAAGCCATGGTAAAATAGTAAATCTTAACCTATAACCAAGGTGAAAACATAGTCAAGTATACTTCATGGAAAGTTGTAGATAGAGGTGGGTTAAAAGATGTCTCAATGAAAGGATTTTGATTAAAATTCCCTTAGGTTTTTTTAAATGGATGAGTGAGTGATTAAATCATGTCATTGACCTTTTGAAGGTCTCATCCTATCTCAGTCCATACAAATAATAGTGGATCATCACCTAGATTCATATGTTAAGACACAATGAGGCTACATCTACCAATAAATTTTTGTGTATTGGGTTTGAAAAGGATACAAGCATGGTTTTTAATGTTGTGATCAAAATACAAAAGGTTATTATGGTGGACCAAGGAGACATAACCTACATTCAATCATGAATAATGACTCAATCAATACCCCAGTTGTAATCTACAAGCCTTTTAGAGAAATTAACAAGTTTGTTTCAAATGGAAGAAAGAGTTTTTATGAGTATAAAGTTATAAGTCAATGGAGAGTATAAAAAATTTCAAGGATTTAGTGATAAGGTCTTAGACCCAAATGAGACAACCAATGTGCATCTACAACTAACTTAGTGAAGTTATGTAGCCAAGTGAAACAAGATTAATATTGTGAATTGGATTAAAATTTAACTTATGATATATGAAACATCAAATTTTTTTTGAATCCTATATGAACTCTAATCAATTTCAAATCTAGTGAATAATTTGAAATGTTTTAAGACTAAGATAGTCAACATTTTTAGAAGACACCTACATGTAAAATATTGTGTACATGAGCAAAGGTAGTAGGTTGAAGTGTTGGCACGACATATAAGTGATAGTTTAAACATTTTGAGATCATAAATACAATTCAAGGAATATTTAAAGTTTTTTAAGCATAAAAACATAGTCCTTAAGCATAAAAACATAGTCAAAATCAAGCTATAATATGCTTATTTTTAAGACCTCTTGTTTGGATTGAAGGAAGATAATGATTGTGGGTATATTTGAGGGAGTGAGGTATATTTGAGGATGATTTATAAAATGGATTAACATAAATATATCACTGATAGCTTGTTACAAATATGAAAAGGTCATAACACATCTTGGATATTTGAAACCTAAGGAAAATTGTAGTCACAGTCAATGCATATAGCCAGTCTTGTTATATTTTGAGGTTTTAAAACCTCTATAAGTGTAGTTAGGCCTTAAAACTTGGTAAAAATGGTAATTATGACTATATTAAGATATATATTCTATCCTAAATATTAGATAAATAATGTAAACATTCACTATTTTGTCTTAGACATACCTCAATTAGTTAGCAGTCAATAATGAGATCAGGTGGACTATTTGGAGGTATATAGATAAGACAGGAGGATTGGAATTAATTTAGATGTTTTTAAGGAAATAAAAGGTGATAGTAAGTCTTCATATACTATATGGTATTTATAAAACTCAAATATCAATTCAATATTCCCTTGAGGGCTAGCAAATGGAGACATACCTTAAACTTGGTAAGAGACCCTACCACTATGTTGAGATAGATCCAAGTATTAATTGAACATTATGGTTAAAATAATGATGTGAAGAGTTATTAAATTATTTAGAGAAGTTTTGGAGTTAGGGTGATGAAAAAACATTATTATTTTGGTCCTTAAACCTTACATTGACTTACACAATTTGAACACTCATTCAAAGACAATTTCCCTACATTCATATCTTAACACATCTTTTGCATGGGAACTCAAGATAGTCAATAAAGTTAAAAGGATAATTGGCATTAATATCCATAACAAGAAGTTTTGGTTTGGAGGTCTATATTAAATGAACCATCATTAAGATGGTGGACCTCTAAAACCCTTGCCAAAACCTTGAAAAGCACTCAATGAAGGAAAGATGCTTCAAAATGCATCCAAATGAAGTATTTGAGCCATGAAATGATTTTTTTGGTCTTCCTAAATCTACTAAGAATAAAAAAAACCTATTGGTTGGAACGTGTAAAGGTTATGTTGTATAGACTAGGCCTATGAAGGCTAATTTAAGCCTATGACCAAGGAATTGAAGGGTATCTTCATATATAATAAAATTAAGGAGAGAGAATTGGATCAAAAGTATCTAAATAGATTTGAAAGAACCATATATAGGGTTCTCTATGATTTTTTATATAGGAAGATAGACTTGGATGTTTAGATAGGAGATTGTATGCATGCAGATAGAAGGTAATTGGCTCATTTAAACCAACAACATTACTCTAAGGGACTTTAGGGATGCTATTCACATTTAATGTAGTGGATAAGAGCCTTAAAACTCATATTAAATTCAAAACTCTAAGAACATTGCATATATATATGCTTATCTATTAGCATCATTAAATAATGTCATCTAGAAGGGGAAATAAAAGGTAAGATGAAGTCATAAGGGAACCTTCAATATTCATGAACATGATTATCAAGTTGTTAGAGGGATGTATGTCAAATATGAGATATAGAAGAGGTACTATAGTTGGTAATTTTGACCTTAATACACCTAACACTACCTAGAAAACATGTTTCCTCCTTAAGAGGTGATGTCACATGCTCACTATTGTATGAAGTTTCTGCATGCGAGGATAAGCACTCTAAGAGAGGTGGAAAGAATATTCTACTTGTGTTTTGTGGAATTAGTTTAAATATTGAACCCCTAAACTCTATAAATCATTCTTAAGAGTCTTGGGTACTCTTAAACCTCTCTAAAACCCTAGTTAGGACTTGACTAGGAAGATTTGAGGGAAAAAGCATCCAAACAGATAGAAATCACCTGATAAGCACCTAGATCATCTAGTAAACTTAGAGAGGGTCATGACCATGGTACTTTATTGTATGAACCTGTTAGGAGATAATATTTTTCAAGAAAAATATTATAAAAAGAGGTAATTGGTATTTTAATAAGTTAAAAACCATTAGAGGTGTTTATTTTATACTTTTTTCACTTCCTTAGATCATGAGGTGTTCACTTAGTTGTTTGGAAGTACCTCTACCAACCTTCACTAATCAACTAGTCTATAAACCTAGTAAAAAGGCCTAATTTCTCAATAAGAGTGAAATTGTTCATGACGGAACTTATGGACATAGAGAGATTATATGGAGTTAATGAATTATATAGAGACATACATAATTACACATTGAATCAAGTAAGTTACATATTTATGAGCATTCATGAATATTTCTTGGAATTTATATGGATGTGGTCAACCCAAAAGAATAGGTAATTAGTTGATGCTACATGGAATATGGTTGTTTATGTTTATTTAATATTTATAATAGATAAAAGAGAGGGAATTTAGTGAAGATGTCATGCATATACCTTTCATGGGTCAAAGGTTGATAAAAATAGGCTTTGACCATCATAAGAACACTTTTGAAAGTACTTTAATGCATGTAAGATTTTTTTAACTATCATGTGGATTATAGTTATTGTATTTTGACTTCTTCAAGTGCTTCTACACCACTCTCCATATTTTAATCTTCATTTACTTCTATTTATTGAGTTTGAAAGGCCTAATTTGTCATCCCTTAGTTTAGTATAACAAAAAATTTTCTAAAATTATATTTTGTACCTTGAATTAATAAGAAAGAATTATTACAAACTTCTTCATTGGTATTAGTGTGTATCTTGATTGTTAAATTCAAGAGAAGTATGAGAATAATCTTCTTTTGTAGATCCTATCCTTCACCTAATGCTATGCTTTAATCCTCTACAAGTCATATGAAGTGTTAAGAGGTGGAAGTTGTGTTGAAGAGTGAGTTAGTTTATAGTGTGTTATATAGATTTGTATTCTTTTACCTTCAAGTTACAGACCTTTTATCTAACCTTCATATGAAATACTAATGTTTGGGACTGTGTTAAGAAAGTCTAGTTGATAAGCTATTTCCATTTGATTCAAAAGTGTGCTTAAGGACAAGGTTAAGAGAGGATCATTGAAGAATTAGTGTATCACCATCCCTAGTATAAATTTTACTCTTTTTAACCCTAAATAAAATAGGTTTTAGAAGAAGAATTCAAATTTGATATATCAGGGGAGCTGTCTCTATAAGCTATAGGTTTGGTATAGTTATAGGTCACCCACAACATGTAGACCAATCCCATCTTAGTTTAGGTTTGAATAAAAATTGAACACTCTCCTTCACAAGGTAAAATTTGGGTTGCTTAATAGTCCTAACATGCCTAGTGAGATTGCTCATTCAAGATATTTGGAGCATATTTGAGAATAGACATTTCATGCCAAGAGTGGTTACAATATCTTCCTCAAAAAGTAAGGAGATTACATTTATTGAGTTATCTTTGGATACAGTTAATAAAAAGAAATATTCCAAGTCTAACCCCAATCCTACACCTCCTAATTCTCTTACTTTTTCCCAAAAAACTACTTTTGTCTAAACAAATATTTTCCAAATAAATACTACTTTAAATTACACACTTAAAATGGATATTCTTAGGAAACAAGATTTTATGACTTTTAATGGTGGAAACCCCTTAAGCCTCAATAAATTTAATGACATACCTATTATTTCCTTAAAAATACTTCCTAATTTCATAGGAGAGAACTCAACTACCCTTATTGAGCATATTGTAGACATAGCCAATCTAGGTTCAGTACATAATGTAACCCAAGAGAATTTGGCTATGAGATTATTGGAAACTTTCTTTAAAGGTAAGTCACTCCAATGGTATAGGGGTTTAGCACCTACATCCATTAACACCTAGGATGAGTTTGGAAAACCTTTATATAAACATTTTGAAGACAAGAGTGATCATCTCTCTTTGGTGTAATAACTTAATACAATCAAAACAAACCCCTAGGAGTTCATGGTAAACTTCAACTACAATTTTTATAAAAGTTAGGATAGGATCCTTACAGTTATCAAACCCACCCCTAATTATACATTCTTATATTACTTGAAAGCTTTAAATTCTGATGTGGTAGTTATGATACAATTAATAGGAGAAAGCACCTTTCCAAAAGCCTATGAAGTAGCCATAAAGGCTAAGAATTACCTAATCCAAGTAGGTAAACTCACCCTTAAACCACCAATGTCTTTGTTCTTGGAGATTCATCCCCTTGTGCCTACCATTTCTCCATTACCAGATCTAGCTAATCTTGATAAAATATATGGTAACCAAGTGGACAGATTGGGTAAGATAGAGGGGTTGTTTAAGGCCCACAACAACAAGCTAGTGGCTTTGGAAATGTAGCAAGTTCCACCTCATAGGCCTTGTCAAGAAGCTTACCAAGATCCTAACCAATCCTATTAGTATAATAGGCCTCCTTATCAACCTAATCAATAGGGTTGAGGTCATATTACATATTAAAGACCATATAATGCCTATAATCCCAATGATACTAGTAGTTATAGAGATTTGGTTCCAACTCAAAATAATTATGCTCAAGAAGGTCAATGGCCTAATCAATGAGAACAATCAAATAGTATGTAAATGGCTCCAAGTGGTGAGGTTAGTCAACAATAT
Organism: Torreya grandis; assembly: GCA_037957365.1. Taxonomy (NCBI): domain Eukaryota; kingdom Viridiplantae; phylum Streptophyta; class Pinopsida; order Cupressales; family Taxaceae; genus Torreya; species Torreya grandis. Next base: position 4,944,660 of record JARHVA010000242.1, read on the forward strand.
TTTATGCAACATGGTCCTACTATTACATATCATGATAATCTACCACCTCCACAACATAAGGAAGATCATCTTATAACACATGGAGACAAATTTTTTATGACTCAAGTTGAGGTACTAATTCAAAAATGAGAAACTAGAAGAAAAAAACATTTTGAAACTACCTTTGCCAATTTCTAAGAAGATGAAAATCCCTTTTATCAAGTGGTATCTAATCAAGGTTAGAATATAGGAAATATGGACAACTTAGTTGTAGCTCACACAAGGGCCAAAAGAAGGGTAGTTGGTGATGATTTGGGTTTTAAAAAGGCAACCACTCTACCTTCTAAACCACCTAAAAATACTAGCACTCAATATGCATCTCAAAATTCACCATCAACTCAATAAATGCAAGATGGGAAAGGGTAGAATTATAAAGGTCTTTTCATTACACAATTTATACAAGATTCAATCAACACTTCTAATTCTAAGTTGTAGTCCAAGGAAATGAATCATACTCTTAGAATTTTTTATTAGATGAAGAAGGTCCATGTCTCTATTCTTATGTGGGACACATTGCTTATTCTAGGATAAAAGGATCTCCTATAACAATAGCTCTCCAAGCTTCATGTTTTAGAAAAACAATTAGAAAAGGTAAGTGCAATCCTTACTATTTCTATTCAACCTCTTGAGCCTTAAGAAATAAAGGTAGTTAAACCACCCCCTTTATATCTTTCAATCATCATAGGTGATTTCCTTATACATAATTGAATGATTGATAGTGGGGCTAGCACTTTTGTGATGCTTAAGTTCATAACTAATAAGTTGGGACTTAAATACAAGCCTCATGAGAAAAGTGTTTTAAAGTTGTATGGGTATCCTACTAAGATAATAGGTATCCTTAAGGACCTTAAGGTAATTTTGGTTGCTTTTCCTAATTTTACTATCTCTCAAGATGTTGTAGTAGTTGATCTTTCCCCTACTTTACTTTATGATTGTCTAGAGATTTCACTTCTAAAATAGGGGGTATCTCTCCCCTGATTGGTCCTATATGGTTTTTAGAACTCGGTATGGGATAAAGGTTACAATAAGGTCTAATAAGGTTAATTAATTATATTATCAAATGTTAATTTCACTACATTAGAGGATGAACACTTCAATGACAAATAACCTTTTGAACCACTTGAATGTATACCAAAATTGCTCCTTGATGAATGGGTAGATGATGATCATGGTTATGATCCTTATAAAAACATTGAAGAATTAGGTTTTGGTGTTTATTACAAGCATGAAGAAGGTTCCATAATACCAAGTCTACTACAACACAAGATCATGAAGGAGTTTTAAATCTATTTTTTAGTGGATCTAGATCAAAGAATGGGAGTGGGGTAGGTGTTATGCTCATGCCTCATCTTAATAAAAGGTACCATTAGTCTCTAATATTTTAATTTAGTTACACCTCTAATATTATATAATATTATGCCCTCATTCATGGTCTATAATGGGAAACAAAGAGAGGGATTAAGTTTTTACAAGTTAAGGAAGACAATGAATCAGTAGTGTAGCAAGTAAGAGGCCTAAGTGAAACCAAGAATACACTATTTAAGGCCTATAAACACATGGTTTGGGACCTCATGAATGACTTATAAGCTTTTGAAATTCACTTCATTCCTAGAGGAACTAATCAACATGCAAACTAGTTAGTTGTTATTAGAGCACAATATGATACAGTTGATGGGCTCAAGGACACTAAAGAGAAATCCCAAATTAAAGTGGTATCCAGGCCTTAGATCCCTAATAATGAGGTAATTTTTCAAGTATTTTATAGTGATAAATAAATTCCCTATTTCTTATAACATGAGGCACAATTCTACTTAAAGAATCAAGATAGGCTACAACATCAATATGAGGACTAGATGTCCAATTTAAGTCAAAAAAGTTACCTAAAGGCTTGGTAAATTTGGAGAGAATATTTAATGAGGATGACTAGTTGAGGTAATATAAGGTAAGCATCTCTACTAAAAAGGAACATTATGAATAAATTGTTATATTTGAAGATAAATTACTTAAGTTAGGAAAATTGAATACTAAGGAGGATAGGGAGCCTTCATATCATTATTCAAAGAGTTTATGGATGTTTTTTCATGGGAATATCATGACTTGAAGGGGTTTGATCCTATGTTTGCTCAATATCCATGTAGCTAGAAGAAAATGCCAAACCTATAAGGCAAAAGCAAAGACCAATCAACCCCAAGGTTGAGATCTTTATGAGAAAATAATTAACAAAGATTATTGAGTCCAACATAATATTTCCCATCAAACATTATATATGGGTGGAAAATATTTTACCTATGAGGAAAAAGAATGGGGAGATACGATGGTGTGTAGATTTCAAAGATCTCAACATGGTGTTATTAAGAGATTATACCCTCTACCATATATGGATCATATTTTAAAAATATTTTTTGGTTCATAAATATTTTACATAATTGGTGGATACTCAAGATATAATCATATATTGGTGAAGGAAAAAGATAAATATAAAAATAACTTCAAAACTAAGTGGGGTACCTATACATACAATAAATGACTTTTGGACTATCCAATGCTAGAGCTACCTTCCAAAGGGCAATGGACGTGACTTTCCAAAGGATTATAAGTGAGATGGTGATTATTTATATTGATGATATTATTGTTTTTTATAAAGATCCTAAGGATAATTTGACATATTTTAGATTGGTGTTTGATAGGTGTAGATAGTTTGGGGTCTATTTGAACCCAAAAAAGTGTACCTTTGTAGTAAATAAAGGAAGGCTTCTAGGACATGTTTTATCCAAGGGTGGAATTTATATTGATCTTGAAAGAATAGAGGAAATACTTGATTTATATTTTCCCAAATATAAGGTATTTCAAAGTTTCTTGGGTAAAATAAACTTTATTAGGAGGTTCATACTTGGATATGTAGAATTGGTGAAGCCACTAACTCACATGCTCAAAAAACATTAGGAGTTATCATGGATTAAAAAATATAAAATAAAATTTTAGGCCATTGAATAATACATTAGCCAAGATCCCACCCTCCTAAACCCTATTTTTAAAAAATATTTCTTCATGTATGCCTTTTCCCTAGGTGATACAATTTCTGCCATGCTCATGCAACAAAACAATGAAGGATTAGAGCAACCTATTACCTTTTTCAATCAATCATTGGAAGGGTATGAGGAAAAATTTACATTTGTTGAAAATATGTAATTGTTTTCATAAGGGGCATTAAAAATTTTAGACATATGGTCTCTAATAATAAGATCTTTGTGATGGTGGTTTACCCTAGCATAATTTTTTTATCCTTAATAGAGACCTAATTGAAAAGAGGGTTGGTTAGGTGAAAAAATGCATGGAATATGATATATAAGTTAAGGTTAAAAAGTTGATAAAAGGTAGGGGACATTGTTAACACCTTTAAATATATGTTAAAGAGGAAAAAAGTAGTTTTGATAGTCCAAGATAGTCAATATGTAGTTGCAATTATCTCTTCTTCCATCTAGGTACAAGACATAGAAAAATTATTCCAAATAGGAGAGTGTCCTATAGGATTATATGGGGAAAAGAGGAGACATTTTAGGCTGAAATATATCCCTTAAATATTTATTTATTGGGTAATCTTCAAGAAAGACATTGGTGGTATGTTTCTCAGATGTGTAGAAACTAGCCAAGTGGATAAGTTGTTAGAGCAATTCCATGATGGGCATACAAAAGGGAATTTTGAAGATAAGAACAAAAAATCAAAGATCATAATAATAGGATATTTTTTAATTTTTTCAAAGACTCACATTCTTTGGTTAGAAAATGTTCCAAATATGCAATGTTTATCGATAAGCAGAAACTAGTTGTTATGCCTCTGAAACCTATTCAAGTTAAACAATCCTTCATGAAATTGGGATTAGAATTCATACGTACAATTCATCTCCCATCAATTTTTGGGTATATTTTGGTTTTAACAACCACTGATTACTTTACCAAGTGGATGGAGGTAGTTGTACTCAAGGAAGTAAATAAGAACTCAGTTTTAGAGTTTTATGACAACTGAGTGACTCAGTTTAGGGTCCCTTTCACCATTATATCAGGAAATGGTTTAGATTTTAGTAGTGAAAATGTGTGTGATTCATCCCTTGATAATGGAATTTATCTAAAATATTCATGAATTATTATCCTCAAGGTAATAGACTAGCAGAGTCCACTAATAAGAATTTGATTAGGATCATTAAGAGGACAATGGAGGGTATCCTATGAAAAAGTAGTAGACAAAAAAGTAGTGGTAAAAACATAGTATGACAAAACATCATGACAAAACATAGAAAATAAAAAATGTAGTGGTATTAGTAATGTCATGAAGATGACACAAGTTTCAACTAAAGATCTAAACTCATGAAATCACATTTTCCTCTATTATTTTGCTTGTAAATGTGGTGCATTACTTTTCCAACATGACATGTTAACTAATATCACCAAAATGAACTAGACAACAAATAAAAAATTTGATAATCACTAAAATTTTCTAATTATACTCTTTGTGACATCACCAATACCACTATGTTTTTACTCACTATGTTTTGTTCTCATGACGTTTTCATCATACTACATTTTTGTCATACTACGTTTTTACTGCTACATTTTTTACCGCTAGATTTTTGTCTGCTACATTATCACATAGATCCCAATGGAGGATAGTTAAAGAGGATGGCATACCAAGTTAATGACTACCTTATGGGTAGATATAATTACTCTAATGAAGGATATTAGTCATTCTCCTTACCTTCTAGTTTATGGTAGAGAAGCAAAGTTGCCCATTTCACTAGAACTACCAGCCTTGGAACTTATACATCAATTGGAGCTCATGGAGAATGATGAAATAGGAGTAATAATGAGTGAGTAGAGAGAGTTATAAGAAATAAGGGATAATGTTATGTATGTTATATGGTCCAACCAAGACCAAGTCAAAATATATTTTGACATAAGAGTTTCATCTAAGACCTTTTATCAAGGTGACATTATACTTAAGTGGGATGAATATCATGCCAAACCATGTAAACATTCCAAATTTTATAGTCTTTTCAGTGGTCCATATGTCATTACTAATTTTAAGGAGAGTAATGCTTTCTAATTGTCCAATTTGAGTGGTGAGGACATACCTATTACTATAAATGGGATGCTCCTAAAGCGTTACTATTAGGAGAACCAATCGTCTTATACATAGTAGTAGTTTTTTTCATCTAAATGCTGATGCACATTCTTATTAACTATTGTTTTGTTTAGGTTATTTGTTGTTGTTTATTGCTTTGTGTCTTGTTTGTTTGATTTATGTTCAAGTCTGTAAGGTTATACAATTTCAAGTGCAGTCCAAATTTTTTATGTAACTATGGGTGATAAGCAAGAGATTATGGATTCTTATGGCCAATAGGCTAATAAAACTAGTTGAGTCACCAAAAATGTTGACCACTTTCTATCCTCATGCATATAAAGGTGTCAACTTGAGTATAGGGATCTTTGGTCCATCATGAAAACCTCATAAATATCATGTCTTTCAAGGAATCAAGGAAATTCAAAGGAATATTCATTGAATATCAAGTGAAGGTATTAGGTTTCAATGTCTTGTCATGGTCATGTCTCTATTTCAACTTGTTTTAAGTGTCCTCATGGTGTGTGAGTATGTTTGGATGTCTTTGATAAAGGATTGAAGTGGTATTATGATCTAGAGTACCTTAATGAAGATGGAAGCTGGCGACTCACCATGAAATTCTCTAGTTTATTTAGTAAATACAAGGTATGGTGGACTATAAGCCTTGAAAGGGTGATGAAGATACATAAAATCCTCATGGAAAACTTTAAAGAAGGCTATAAGGTACTTTTTGTGATATTCAATGGTAAATTTTATTTGAGGCTATATGTATGTTGTCTAAAAGAAAGGTTTTGGTCTTAAAATGACAAATTTTGACTTCAAGAGGACACTAAAGCATCAATAAAATATTTAATCACCCTCATATTCATTATATTACTTTAGAAAAATTGTTTCATGTTTTGAAAATATCCCCTCTACAAGTCTGGAAAGTTGTTTTGCCATCAAGAGAGCTCACACATGTGAAAACATCCCCATTTTTTCTCTCCAAAATGTGTTCTTTGATTTTAGATTCTTTTTGACCTACATTTTCCTTCATGTTACCCTAAAATGGTGGTTTGGAACTAAAATAAGAGGAAATGAAGGAGAATTTATAGGATTCAATAGACTTTTCATGTGGTATGGATCCATACAGTACATATTTTATTAGGAGAAGTCATGGAGATGTAAGAAGGTCTTATTATAGGTACATGGTGGAGAAATTAAAAAATTTTAGGGCTTGAAAAGCCAAAAATTGATGTGTTTTCCATGCTTATTTCATTGGCAGGCATCAAGATCACTTCAGGTTTGTGCTCAATCCATACAAGAGAGAGAGAAAGAAGATTCAATCTCTTGACCAAAGGAATTTGACATTATGAACTTATAATCATGGGTGTTGGTTTTTGGTTTAGTATTCCCAACTTTATAAACAAATGCTAAGAACATAAGGGTTTTAGTCATCATTTACATCTACACAAGGCAAGAGAAGCATTATAGTTTTGTGTAGTTTCTAACTATTTTGGTCAAACTAATGCTTGTTCTTAATTATTTGTGTATTTAAGATACCTTTAATGACTTCCTCAACATTTTTATCCACATGTGTGAGTATATAGATATTAAAAAGACATAAATTTCCAAATTAGTAGTCTGTAGGCAAGGTTGAAGACAATGTATGGTTCAATGTTTGATGAAAAGTTGTCAAAGCAAAGTAAGATGTTGCATGATATGTTTCATTCATGATAATGTGTCCTTATTTTAGGTTTTTCAAAGTTTACTCAAGGTATAAAAACCTAGAAAACACCAATATATCTTTAACACTTTCATAATCTCATTTAGCAGATATTAAGGTAACTTAGCATATGTTAAGGTAATTTGGAGAATCCTAGGTTTCTCTTTTTACAATGTATGCTTCATCAAGGATATCCAAACTAATTTTTCTTATAAGGAATATGCTTATGATTTACTAGGATTTTTTAAGACTATCTTGATTGTGGATTTATGTTTCATTACACTCCCTCATGTTTTATTCCATTTTCATAACCTTGTCACTGCCATTCAACTATTGTTATAAGCTTGTCACTCCATTCTTAGTATCCATATATACTCCGTTATCACCACACATAATATCATCACTCCTTATCCACATCAATATCATAAATACAAGTCTTTGGTACTACTAAGTGTTTTTATGGATCATAATGATCATGAATATGAGTTATGCAACCGTAACCCATTCTAAAACAATAAATCTTCACCTATAACCAAGATGAAAACACAATCAAGTATACTTCATGGAAAGTTATAGATAAAGGTAGGATAAAAGATGTATCAATGAAATAAGTTTAATTAAACTACCCCTTAGGTTGTTTTAAATGGATGATTGAGTTCATAAATCATGTCATTGACCTTCTAAAGGTCTCATCCTATCTTAGTCCATACAAACAATAGTGAATCATCACCTACAATCATATGCTAGGACACAGTGAGGCTACCTATACTAAGTAAGTTTTGTGTATTAAGATTGAAAAGGATAAAATCATGGTTTTGAATGTTGTGATAAAATTATAAAAGGTTCTTATGGTGGACCAAAGAGACATAACCTATAGTCAGTCATGAATAATGACTCACAATCAATATGCTAGTTGTAACCTATAGGGCTTTTGGAGAAATCAATAAGTTTATTTAAAATGGAAGACATAGTTTATATGAGTATAAAATTAGAACTAAATGAAGAGTATAAACAAGTATAAATATTTAGTGCTAAGGTCCTAGACCCAAATGAGATAACCAATGTGCATCTGTAGCTAGCTTAGTGGAGTTATGTAGCCAGGTGAAACAAGATTAATCTTATGCATTGGATTAAAAGTTAACTTATGATATATAAAACATAAATAAATGTTTGAATCCTATATTAAATATAATAAATTTCAAATCTAGTGAATAAGTTAAAATGGTTTAAGCCTAATATACAATCAACATTTTCAAAAGACACCTACATGTACAATATTGTGTACATGAGCATATGTAGTAGGTTGAAGTGTTGGCATGACATATAAGTGATAGTTTAAAATTTTTGAGAAATTAAATCAAATTCAAGGAATATTTTAAGTTTTTTAAGCATAAAAACATAGTCCTTAAGCATAAAAACATAGTAAAAAGTAAGCTATAGTATGCTTATTTTTAATAGCTTTTGTTTGGATTGAAGGAAGATAATGACTATGGGTATGTATGAGGGGGTGAGGCCTATTTGAGGATGATTTATATAATGGATAAACATAATTAGAAAACTCATACCTTGTTACAAAGGTGAAATGGTCAGAACACAACTTAGATAGTTGAAATCTAAGGAAAATTGCAGTCATAATCAACATATATAGCCAGTATTGGGAGATTTTTAGGTTTTGAAACCTCTATAGGTATAGTTAGGCATTAAAATTTCGTAAAAATTATCATTATGAATATATTAATATATCCATGCTATTTTAAATATTATAAAATTTATGGAAACATTCACTATTTTGTCTCAAACATACTTCAGTCAGTAATGAGACTAGGTGGACTATTGGGAGGTTTGTAGATAAGATAAGAGGCTTGAGATTCATGTAGATGTTTGTGAGTCAAGAAAAGGTGATGTTAAGTCTTAATATATGATATGGGATTGATAATACTCATCTTTAAAGTCAATATTCCCTTGAGGGATAGTAGATGGAGACAACCCTTAAATATGGTAAGAGACTTTGCCACTATGTTGAGATAGATCCAGGTCCTCATTGCACATTATGGTTAAAATAATGGTGTGGAAAGTTAATTAAAGTCTTGATAGAGGTTTTGGAGTTAGGGTGATGCTAAAAACTTGTTAGTTTGGTCCTTAAACTATCTATTAGCTTACACAATCTGAATAGTCATTTGAAGCACATTTCCCTATGTTCATATCTTAAAACAAATTTTGTATGGGAACTCAAGGTAGTCAAGAAAGTTGAAGGGGTTAGTGGAATTATGACCCATAAATTTTTTTTTGGTTTAGAGGTATGTATTGTATAAACCATCATTAATATGGTGGACCTCCAAAACTCTTGCTAAGACCTTGAAAAGCACCTAATGAAGGAAAGATGCCTCAAAATGAATCTAGATGAAGTATTTGAGCCATGAAATGATCCTTTTGGTCATCCTAATTATCTTAGGCATCACAACAACCTATTGGTTAGAATATGTAGAGGTCATGTTGTATGAACTAAGCTTGAGAAGGCTAATTTAAGCATATTACCAAGGAATTAAATGGTATCTACATATATCATGAGCTAAATTAGATATAATAGGCCCTAAAGTCCCTAAATAATTTTACAAGAACCATCTACAGGGGTTTCTATGACTGGTTCTATAGGCAGATAGACTTAGGTATTTAGATAAGACACCATATGCATATAAATAGAGGGTAATTAGCTCATTAAAACCAACACCATTACTCCAAGGGACTTCATGGATGTTATTCATGTTGAATATAGTGAATAAGAGGCATACAACTCATAATGAAGTCAAAACTCTAAGAATCATATATATACATATGCTATCTATTAGCATCATTGAACATTGTCATCTAGAAGTGGCAATAGAGGGCATGATGAGGTCATAATTACACCTCTAATCTTCATGAACAAGATTATCAAGTTATTATAATGTCATATATGAACTATAGTAGAGATATTATAGTTGGTCATTTTGACCTTGAGACACCTAACACTACCTAGAAAGCATGTTTCTTCCTTGAGAGGTGACTTCACATGATCACTATTATACAAAGATTTTGCATGGGAGGCTGGGAACTTTAGGAAAGGTAGAGGGATTAGTTTACTAGTGTTTTATGGAATTATTTTAGAGATTGAGCCCATAAACTCTATGAATCATTGTTAAGAGTCTTGGGTACTCTTAAACCTCTCTAAAACCCAAGTTAGGACTTGATTAGGAAGATTTGAGGGAAAAAACATCCAAATAGATTAGAATCACCTGATAATCACTTGGATCAACTATTATACTTAGAGAGGGTTATGACCATGGTAATTTGTTGTACTGATGGTGTATGGACCTATTGGAAAATAGTGTTTTTTTAGGAAAAAGAATAGAAAATGAGGTATAAGGAAATTTAAGAAGTTTCAAGCCATTGGAGGTGTTTTTATAAGACTTGTTTCAATTCCTTAGATCATGAGGTGTTCACCTATATTCTTGGAATTACATCTACCAACCTTCACTAATCATCCAGTCTATGAATGTAGTTAGAATGGCCTAATTGATCAATAAGATTGAAATTTATCATGAAGGAGCTTATGGTCATAGAGATACTATGTGGAATTAATGAATTATCTAGAGACATACATAATTACCCCTTGAATCAATTAGGTTCCATATTTATGAGCATTCATGAAGTTTTCTTGGCAGTTATATAGACATGGTCAACCCACAAGAAGAGGTAATCAATTGATACTAAATGGAAGATGGTTGTTTATGTCTATTCAATGTTTATATTAGATGAAAGAGAGGGAATTTAATAAATATGGCATGCATATACCTTTCATTGGTTAAAGGTTACTAAAAATAAGCTTTGGCCATCATAAAAACACTCTTTAAAGGTAATTCAATGCATGAAAGACTATTGTAACTATCATGTGGAATATAGTTATGGTCATTTGACTTATTCAAGGACTTCTATGGTAATCTACCTCTTTTTATCTTCATGTAATTCTAATTTTTGAGTTTAAAATGCCTAATTTGTCATCCTTTAGGCTGGTATAACAAATACTCTGCTAAAATTATATCTTGCACCTTTAATTAATAATAAAATATTATTACAAACTTATTCAATGGTATTAATGTGTATCTTGATTGTTGGATTGAAAAAAGTATGAGATTCATCTTCTTTTGTAGGTCCTCTGCTTCACCTAATGTTATTTTGTCATCCTCTATAGGTCATATGAAGTGTTAAGAGGTAGAGTTTGTGTTGAAGAGTGAGTTATTTTGTAGTGTTTTATATAGACCTCCATTATTTTACATTCAAGTTGTAGACCCTTTATCTAACCTCCATATGAAATACTCATGTTTAGGATTGTGTTAAGAAATTCTATTTGATAAGCTATTTCCATTTTATTCACAAGTGTTCTTAAGGACAAGGTTAAGAGAGGATCATTGATGAATTGGTACATCACCATCCCTAGTATATATTTTCCTTTTAAGTTGTCGTTCTAACTCTTTTCACCCCTAAATAAAATAGGTTTTAGAATTATAATTCAAAGTTGATATATCAGGGGAGATATCTCCTTAAGATATAGGCTTGGTCTAGCTATAGGTCACCCACAACTAGTAGACCAATCCCATGTTAGTCCAGGTTTGAATCAAAATTGAACACTCTCCTTCATAGGGTGTAACTTGGGTTAATAATAGTTATATCTATAATAACATCCAAATGATACACTAAGAGTCATGCCAAAGGGGACCATAATAAGTCCATGGAACTTTTGAGAGAGTGGTTAGATGTAGAGATAAATAACAATGTAAATAATGATGATAAGTTATGTTTCACCACTACCAATGTGGCTAGCAAAGAATGATAAGGGGAGATGAGCAAGTTATTCTAAAGAAAATTTCAAATCAAGAATAAAGGTAAATACACTTGTTAATACTAGATCTCAATCTAATTTTATTTTTCATGAAGTTATTAAGAGGTTTGTTTTGAATTTTTTTGATCATACCCATCCATATCCTCTAAGTTGGGTGAAAAATGGTATAGATATTTAAGAGACTAAAATACGTAGATTCAAATTTGATATTAACCCACAATATGTTGGTGAGATCAAAGTAGATGTGATTCCACTTAATGCATTCAATGTGGTGTTTTAATGTTATTACTTATATATTATGGGTCTTATTTTCACGATAATGACTAACATGTATGTATTGGTCAAGGATGAAATCATTAATATCATCAGGACACATAAAAACAATCCCAAGCTTGCCATGGTAAGTGCCAACCAAGAAAAAGTAATTATTCAAGTAATTTTTAAAAAAATGTTTACTTATTTTGAAAGATACACAAGTGGATAGGAGAATGATTTCTAAAACTAATTGTGCTAATAATGGATTGAAATATTTAGATGGGTTGATGAATTATTTTCAAGAAATGTTCCAAAATTTTAAAGGTTTTTTATAAGAAAAGGAAGTAGAACATGATATTCAATTGCCACTTGATTCTAATTTACCTTACATTGGTTTGTACATGTAATTATTTTTAGAGAGTAATGAACTAAATAAATAAATTTAAGAGTTATTATTCCTTAGTATTTCATCATGTGTGCCACACATTATGATTGTACGTAAACAGGATGAATCTTGTAGAATGTGCATAGACTATAGAGTTGTGTAATATGAAATAATGTGAGTTTGAAAAAAAAATCACTAATCTACTTGGGGAATGTGGTTGGAGGAGAACTAAAAGTGAATCCCATAAAGGTTGAGCTAACATAAATTGGTTTAGCCTAGGAGTGCCACAGACACTCAGATTTTAGTTGGAGCAATATAGTACATAAAGAAGTTTATTTCATCTATTTATAAAATCTTAACACATCTACATATTATTTGAACAATTGGTATGAGATTTAATTGGAGGGTAGTGAACATGATAATTATTTTGAATATTAGAAATATAAAATTAGCCATACGCCAATGCTTGCTTATCCAATTTTTTCCATCAACCATTCAAGACTAATATAGGTGAAAGTGAGTATGTTTTGGGAGAATTTTTTTGTAAGGAGGTAATACAATTATTACCTTTCAAAGGTATTCCTTAAAAATAAAGAGGGCATCTTGTATATCATAAGGGAATGTACACACTAGCTAAAGTAATTATGAAATGGAAGTATTATTTGTTATACAAAGAAACTATTTGCATATTGACCACAAACCTCTTAAATACTTGAAAACATGAAATAAATTAAAATAAGCAAAATAATAAAAGTTTATGGGTGTAAAAATTTCATTTGGTGATCAAGTACACGAAAGGAAGCAAAAACATTAGTCATGAATATGCTATTTAGGAGACTAATAATTGATGGTTTATTATTCAAGTAAATTGATTTTGAGAAGAATCTTGGGTCTCACCCCATTTCTACATGGTATTAGAGAATGATAAGGTTTTTTGACATTTTTTGTAGGTTCTAGATCTAACATGTTGGTACAATCCACATAGTATGGATATTTTTGCTTTGTGGACATTTTAAAACCTATTTACACTTCAAAGGCAATATCTTGAGATCTAGGAGGTTTGGGAGGCTATTTTTTTTTTTGGATTCATTTTTCCAATGCCAACACATTGGAGCTATTTTTTTAGATTTTTGGGTATCTAATTTTCTTTGGTACAAGATTTATTGTCATGAAATCATGTTGGAGACCCATTTCAGGTACCTTCCTGGGCTCTTATCTTGAGTTCTATTCAGAATTTTCACATGTTATTTTATTTAAATTACATAATTTTACAAGTAGAATACATTGGCATACTTAGATTTGAATCATATTTTATGAACTTGAAAATACTCTATTTTCCTATTTATTTTTGTTTCATTTTGGCATTGTAACTCATTATAAAGCTATAAGTAGAATGAGAGATTATTATTATTTATCTATAAATAGAAATCAATTTTCCTATTGTGGAGAAATTTTTTATCTAGTAAAACTTGATTTACATGTCAAAAATTCAATTTGTGTGCCTCTATGTTGTATTAGGGTTATTTTTCCTAAGCACACTTGTTTACTTCTAAATACTTTGTTGGCATTTTACTACCCATAACAATTTTTCCATGGTTTTTTGACACATTTTTAAACTTGTGTCAAGATTAATTCACATGAGCCTTGTTAATATATTTATAATAGTTTTTAATTTTTATTTTAATTTAATTAACATTCTAAAACTCAATGAGAATCAGGGTTTATGATGAATACTTGGAGATATGAATATGGTTGCACATCACTTGAATCCAACGATTGAAGGAACTTATTTTTGGCTTGGAAGAATAACCTGTACATAAGTAAACAACTTGGATAAAAAAAATTAATAGATAGATGGTGAGTTACCTGGTTAGGAACCATTCTTTGGAAGTTTTAAACTTCCTCAAGTGGATGTCAACTCACTATTTTCACAATTAAGTGGATAAATAACACTTGAAATTACAAAAGATAAAGATGTGATAACAATAATGATTATTATTTAATATTTATTTAAGCTATCAATACAAGTCAAGTATTTATCCTAATAAGCCATAGAAGCATTCACATCCTCTTATATAACATCAGTTTGGTTAGAAATGACTTCAATAGAGGGAGAGTAAACAATAGCGCAAAGTACTAGCTCAAAGGCTATGTCACTCTAATAAGTGAAAAGGGGTTGGGATACTATAAGAAGATTAGTGATATTAATGATATCATGCATAATACCTAGAAAATTCATCTACAAAACAAGGCCATGTTTAAAATGGCAAAAAAATAGATTGAATTAAAGACAAAGGTCTAATATTAAAGGCTAATTTTTTAAGGACCAAGTATACTGGATTGATGTCAATCCTATAGGATAAGTGCCGATTCAAAATGAATTGACATTGATTCTATCTAAAATTATACATAATTAAAATTGAGACTAAAAGGATGATAGAGGATACTGATACTAGAAATAGGGATTTATGCTATGTTCTATGAGTGAGATAAGAAGATAAAATTAAATAAACTACTAAGAAATGAAATAAAAAAGATAAGTACTTACCTTGAACTTATTTACAAGTAGAATGAATTCCTTATCACAAATGAAAGTAGTCATTCAAGCTCATAATGATGGATGTAGATTGTATATAGAAGAATTCTATCAGAGTAATGTTAAGGCTTCCTCAATTTATCCAAAAATATAATCAGTGTTTTGAGGTTTAGATCTCATGGTCCCCAAGCCAAAGGGTTGGATAGGTATAAATGGATCGGTGTTGATCCAAGTAGTCAACACCAATTAGGGAGAATTAGAAACAATTCACCTAGATTGGCAGCTAAATGTTTTATCGATGTTGATTTGTTCTAACTATAGGTAAATTTATATTTATGAGTGTGAGGTTGTTGGAGATGGGGATATACATGGGTGAAGTGGTTAAAAGGTTAGGATTCCCTAGATTAAAAATAGATTTAGGTTGTTAGGGAGATGAAAAGGTAATTTTTAAAATCAAATTATTAGGTAGGTAACACTAAATAAACTAAACTTTAGGATAGGCATATTTAGGAGATTAAAATAATAATAAGGGCCTATAACACCTAACAAATTTTATATAGTATACGAAGTTATAATGTCTAGATTTGCACATTTTTGTGAATCAATATAAAATACATGCCATGAGACAAAAACCAAGAGAGTTCCAATGCCCCAAGTTTATGTGAAGAGGTATCCCCCCTCAAACAAGGAACCAGTGTAGGATGAGAAATAGGTGACGGGTTTGAAAAATGGAATAGTGAATGCAAGGGGTAGATAATAAATGATATCTAAGAGTGTGGATACATAACATGATGTATATGTTTTGCACTAATAGGCTATAAGTTAATATAGGAAGATATGTCTTAAGGCAAATACTATAATAAAATACCACAACTATGAATAGGTAAGCTTAAATGAAGGATATATAAGAGAATAAGTGATAAGACTTGGCTAATCAAAGAATTTGGTGTGATATAAAATGTGTGCTACCTATAGATAGTTGTTATTAAGAGAAAATGTACTCTTAGGACCCACTAAGGGAAGGCTATGGGACCAAAAGGGGGTCCAAATCCACAAGCCAAAAATGGTATAGGACAAATAATAGGGTAGGTGTGGTAAGGTATCAGGATGAGAATATGGAGCAAGACTGGATGCATGTAAATTTCAAGTAGTGAAAAAATAGGCAAATTAACATCAATCCATAATTAATCGATGTCGATCCACCAAATTAACATCGATCTAAAATAGATCGGCATCAATCCAAAGTCAGGTATATAAGCAAAAATGATGTGGAAGGGGGATCATTTACTATTTTGTGAAATGAAATGATGTGTGAGAATTCAAATCATGATTGTGATATGAGATAAAATGGAGGCTAGCAGTAGTGGTTTGAGGTGATGACAACAATTATGGGATGAGCTAGACCCCATTAATTTTTTTTGTAGTATTTTGATTTTTAAGATCAGGGGAGATGCTAGGAATAGGGTAGTATGGTGCTAGATAATTGACACCAATTCCCATGAATTGATGATGATTCACTAGGAATCGATGTTGTTTCACCTAAAATGGAATTGATCCAATCAAATTGGTGTTGATCTATAAGGGATAAGTGTCAATTCAAAAAAAAAGGTGAATGGCTAGATTAGAGTCTATGGTTAAGTTAAGTAAATTTTTTAGGAGAATTAAGGTTTATAAGGGATTTTGGTAACATGCATGGACACTACTATAGATGTAGGATCAAGTGTTGATTATACTAGAGTGACTTCAATACCCTCTCAATGATGATAACTGGGCACGCATGGAGGCCATAGGCCTATGAGGAGTGTGTGGATGTGATTATTGGGATGTTTTAGATTCCTAAAGGGGAGTTGATTATAAAGGAGGATATATATAGGATTTTAAAACTTCCTGTATAGGGAACAATTATAGTTCTTTTGGATGAGTGGGGATGTGGAGCACTACTAACATACTTATATGGTGGGGATGTTTTGGATATCACTTTTATTACTGGTGGTTTTGTATTAATTCCTATATATGAGGTTGATGTAGTGAGGAGGGGTTTTCTAACCATGATGCTATTGGTGGCCTCATGTCATGTACTCCTAGACGGTATGATAGGTGTGGTTGTATATATGCTAGAGCACATGATAGTGTTTGCTTGGGCATCTACCTTACTAACATAAGTCTATAGGGAGCTCTAGGGTTAGAGGACCCAAAGGAGGTATGGGTTGGATGATATCATAGTTATTTAATGTTAGGTATATGATCACATTAGGGTGGTGCATCCCATTGGTACCCCAAGGATATAGTGGTACAATACTAATTAAAATGTGGCCTTCCTATATGGAAGGTAGATTTAGCTTGATATTTCATAGATGGAATTTTATAAGACATTGATAACTATCGAGGGGACTTGGAGGGGTTACAAGATGGATCTATCATTTGGAGACCTTATCTCAAATTTCCTACATAGCCTGGTTTAGAGGTGGAGCTTTTAGATATCTAGAGGGAGAGGTGGGTGACAAGGAGTAGGATGAATTACATGGAGTACCTCTATTTTGGGTGGCTAAAGAGATAATATATATTGGTTTAGGACATAGATTAATATTGAGGGGACTTTGAGGGGTTACAAGATGGATTTATCATTTGGAGACCTTATCTTAAATTTCCTACATAGCCTAGTTTAGAGGTAGAGCTTTCAGATATCTAGAGGGAGAGGTGGGTGACAAGGAGTAGGATGAATTACATGGAGTACCTCTATTTTGGGTGGCTAAAGAGATAATTTATATTAGTTTAGGACATACCATGGGCCTCGTGCACATATAGGTGCGATGGGATGGAACATGCACTCTCAGAACTAGACACTACAAATGTCCCAGTAGGGGCAAATAAGGAGGAGATGGTAGAATCAAATGTGGAGGATATGAGGTACACTCTAACATTCCTATAATAGTGGGTAGGACATTGAGATACAAGGCAGGAGAGGGTGGTACAACCTCACCAAGAGGGATTCGATGAGGAGATGGAGGATGTTGAGGAGGATAGAGGAGGAGATGGGAGACGAGGGGGAGAGAAGATAGAACATAAGAGAGGAGGAGATAAAGGAAGAGGATATTGATATAATATACATCATTATAGAGAAGTATATACTAAGGGCCTAGTGTATTGCCTTATAGGAATAGGTGGCTACAATATAGGGGGATATCACCATGATGCAAATTGAGCGAGACATCATGAAGACTAGATTGGATACACTGTAGGTGGAGTTTGACTCATTACAATTGAGCCACGATTTAACAGTGGAGGCTTGAGATCACTATCAAGTAGAGAGGAATATATTATGAAGAGGGGATGGAGACTCATCATTACATATAGTTATGGGGATGGCTAGGCCTAACACAGGGCAAGAAGGTATAATAAGCATTGATAGGTACCCAAAGCTACTGGTAGAGATGTGATAGTATGAGTAGATCATTCTAGATTTACATAAAGATATTCCATGTTATGATACCCACTTAGCTACATAGAGTAGGTATTCTAGGTAGACTCACATAAGGTCAGTCAACATGGGGAGTGTATCCTTTAAGAGGGATTAGAGGAGGGATAGAGACAAGGAAGGAGATGGGGGAGGTGATGGGAGTGGAGATGGTGGTGGAGATCTAGGGAGTATCCATTTGGGTAGGATACATTTTAATGAGCATCTCTTTATTTTATTTATTCATTGTACTGGCT
This sequence comes from Torreya grandis, assembly GCA_037957365.1. Lineage (NCBI taxonomy): Eukaryota > Viridiplantae > Streptophyta > Pinopsida > Cupressales > Taxaceae > Torreya > Torreya grandis. The sequence continues at coordinate 4,963,280 of JARHVA010000242.1, forward strand.
AGAGAGCCACAAACTTGTATATGGATATTTGTGATATATAGTTTTATCATATATATATATATATATATATGATTCATGATTATGAATTGTGATGTTCATATGGATTTTGTTATCATGGATACTTGTATTTAGATTATGTGATTTGGATTTAGCTTATTAAATGATGTGATAGATTTATGGTTGTTACATGTTATGGTTTTATATTAAAATATTTATGGATTATGGTTATTATGGATGTTCATTAGAGTAGTTGTTTATGGATTTATGGATTTTACGTGATATGTTTATAGGTTTAGATTATGTATTTGATGGGTAAATTTTTTATAAAAAATTTAAAAATGTTTATGGATTATGGTTATATTATTATGGATGTGATTTGGATTATTGGATGTATGGACTTATGTGATGTTATTATATGAAAATGTTCATAATATGGATGCAATTTTGATATGTGATTATGGATTTAATGCAATTATGTATTATGGATTATTATGTAAAAATGTTTTATGGATTATTATTACTATATTATGGATGTATGGACTTATAAAAAATGTTGATGGATTATGATTACTATATTATGGATGTATTATATTATTGATTATGGATTTATATATTTTATGCTATGCGATTATGGATTTAAAATTTTATGGAATATTAAAATTCTTATAAATCATGATTAATTTATTATGGATGTGGTTTTGATTATTGGATTGGATTATGGATTATGAGAAATGTTTATGGATTATGATTACTATGGATTACAGATTTCATGTTATGAGGTTTGTAACTTTTTGGACTACTAGATTAGGATATGATTTGATATATGTGGAAAATATATAATTAATTAACATAAAATTTATTTAAAAAGGGTTTTATTACTCATTATTGGCTCATACTATGACCCAAGAAAAACACTTGAAATGAAGGCATGTGCATCCTTAACTGACTGCTAATAAATAGTCGAACAACCTTAGGTCATCTAAGTTTAGGATATTATTGGTTTGAGATGGAAATTTATAAGGATTTTATTTGATATAAAGTGTATTCCTATAATAATAAGATTTTTCATCTTGTATTCCCAAAACTAAGGTCAACCCTAGAATCCTTTTGTGCCAATCCATGTAGACTGATCAATGCAAGAAGTCTACTAATTTAAAGAAATTTGATCAATGTAGGGATATTTTTAAAGATATTTTATGTAGGAAATACATCCTTTAAGGAGTGATATATATTTTTAAATATGCTTTTTTGAAGTAGTTTTCCTTTGAGGGATCAGTCTGTACTTTTGATATTTATATATTTTTGTAGATTTTGTATATATTATAGTTATCTTTTGAGGGATAAGTCTATTTTTTTTTTCTTTTATTTTGATCATAGTGTTATTATTTCTATATGTATTGGCTTTAGGCATCCTATAATAATTTAACAAAGATTTGTTACACAAGATAATATACTTATTCTCAAAATGAATTAGTGATAAGGAGGGATTTTAGGGAATAATATTTTGGAGCTCCTTCCTATTATAGGTGGAGCTTATCCAATTAGAGCATGTTATGAATAAATATGGGTATTCATATTCAAGGTTTAAAATATGCAATGCTGCTAGATAACTACATGTCTTTATATATCATTATTTGGTATAAGAATAATAGGGATATGGTTTTATCGAATCAAAAAAAAAAAAAAAAACAAACAAACAAACTAGGTGGATGAAGGTGATCAAGACTTATTAATAGTAGAAAAAATGCAAATGAAATTAATTATAGGTTCTCATTTTAGTTTTACATCAAGAGAGGCCAAGCGATATGCCCCAAATCCATATTTATGTGTGATAATGTATGGTCTGAGCCAATTTAGAGTAAATTTTCCCCTTTTTCTTTTTTCCATATTAGTGACATGTTGATTCTATTTTAAGACAATGTTACCAATATTAAATTCACATTATTTTAGATGCTTATTATAGGTGTGATTTATTCAATATTGATATACATAGAGATGGTCAAGGGTAACTGATCAAATTTCATCCAAGAGTTCAATCTAGGCTAAGTGTTCCTGACAAAAAATATTCTAAAAAATGATACCTTTAAGGGAGATGCAAAGGGAAGGAATCTAAACCTTAGGAGGAAGTACAACTTCAATACCATAGATTAGGGAGAAATGAGTAGCACCTCTAGGGGTTTGAATACTAGTTTGATAATTCTATAAGGCAAAGGGAAAATGAAAGTGCTAGTTCTTTCCTGCTTCATTAATGACTTTAGTTAGGATTTTGATAAGAGTTTTATTGGATACCTCAGCTTGTCCATTAGATTGAGGATAATAACATGAGGAGATGATTATATTAATGTTAAAATAATAATAGAGTTATTGAACATTTTTTTTAAAGATTTTCCATTATCTATGATGATCTTATGAGGAACACCAAAGTGATAAATAATATCTTGACTAATGAATTCGATAATTTTATCTACTTGGGTCAAGATAAAGGGGATAGCCTCCACCCACTTAGTAAAATACTTAGTGGTAGTAATGATAAATATATGATGCTAGGAAGATTTAGGATTGATCTGATCTATAAGATCAAGCCCCCATTGGGGAAAAGGCCAAAAGTCCTATGCTACCTATAATGATTGATTATGGACACGTGATAGGTTGGTGTCCTACTAACACATTACATATTTATTAAAGTATTCAAAACAATATTGATTTAAAGTGGGCCAATAATATCACAATTATAATATTATCTTAGTGATGGTGTGACTTCTAAAATTTCCACCACATGAGCCATCATGAGCTTCTTTGATAGCGAGGGTAGCTCCATGATTCTGGAGATAATGAAGAAGGATACCATTGAAACCACACTTATAGAAAATACCCCCTAATATGAAAAAATGTGTGATATGATTCTAAAAATATTGCTTGCCATTTCTACATAGACCTAGAGGAATAATACCCCTTGATAAGTAATTAAATATCAACACATACCATAGATCTAATGAATTTTATTTTATATTGTAGATAGAAGGAAGATCAGTTTTGGTAAAATAAGGTTAATTGACCTTGTGGATAAGGAAAAATAACTTAGATTCCTAAGATGAAGATGGGATAAATGAGGCCAAAGAAGCCATGGTATCCACAAACTTGTTAGTTGATTGAGGAGTGGCTTGGATAACATAATGCTCAAAAGAAGCTTGTAACTAATCAACAAAGGTCTTATATTTTTCAAGGGTATAATTTTTACATTGATATATTCCATTTATAAGATTGACCACAAGCTGAGAATCACCATAGATATTAAGTGTTTTAATACCTAAGGATAAATTAGTTTGGAGACCTATGATCAAAGCCTCATATTCTACCATATAATTAGTGTAGTCAAAATAAAGCTTAAAAGATAGAGGTATAGGTGTCCCCCTAGGATGGATCAATATAATTTCAGCTCTTCCACCATGCTTGCATTTGGATCCATCAAATAATAGAGTCATTTGAAATTTTTTATCTATTTGAGATGTAGAGGTTATGGATTCATCTGAGAATTCATAGTTAACTAGTTGATTATTAGCAAGAGGTGCCTCAACAAGTTGATTGGCAATTATTTGACCTTTAACTAATTTTTCATAGATAAATTACATATAAAATTATACCAAAATCATGAGCCATTTTTCCATTCACTAATTTTGATAAGGCTTAGAATGCATAAACTTTAGAAGATTGATACTTGTGACCACATAGGTTTTGTGATTGAGCAGATAATGTCAAAGCCTAGAAGCTACAAAGACGATTGCCAAGCATAAATTATCTATGTGAGAATAATGCATCTCATAGTCAACAAGTGTGCAAATGATATAGTAAATTGGCTTAACTTTATGTTGTTCATCATAATGGGAAAGCATGGCTCCAAGGGCATGGTCCGTAATAGAAATATACAAGAAAAAGGGTTTCCCTTCCTTTGAGGGACTGAGAATTGGTGGTTAAATAAGTTATATCTTAAGAGAATTAAAATCATCCTAATAACCATAGTCCCAATTAAAATGGATATCTTTCCTTATGAGGTGATGGAATGGTTGACATCGATCAGATAGTTGGGAGATAAAATGATGGATAGACTATAATTTATCTTGTAAACTACAAAGTTTCTTAAGATTAGATGGGGTTGGTATTTTTAAAATGGATTTGATATTAGTGGGGTCAACTTCTATCCCTTGAATAAAGATAATAAAGCCTAAAATCTTACTCGTCAATACTCCAAAAATGCATTTCTTAGAATTTATATGAACATGAAACTAGATTAAACGAGTGAAGATTACCTTTAGGATTGAAATATGGTCTTTTCATTATTTTGAATTATTGAGGAGATCATCCAAATAATCCTCCATAATTTTATGAATGATGTCATGGAAGATATAAGTCATGGATATTTGATAGGTGGATTTCACATTCTTTAGGATGAAAGACATAACTCAATAGTAGAAGGTTCGCTAGGGAGTAATAAATGAAGTCTTATTTTGGTCTTCTGGTGTGATAAGTATCTAATTATATCTAGAGAAACCATCCATAAGTGAAAAAACTTCATGCCCATCTATTAAATCCACTAATTGGTGAATATTAGGGAAAGGGAAATCATCCTTAGGATAGACAAGATTAATTTTGAAAAAGTTAGTACAAAGGTGTTGGCCCCCTATGGGATTTGTGATAGGGATGATATTAGATACCCATTGAGGGTAATCAATAGGATGGATAAGTTTAATGAATAAGAGATGTTGTAACTATTTTTTGAATAAGAATGAAATGCAAAGGTGCATATTTTGATGCTTTTACTTTATAGGTTTGACATTAGGGAAGGTGAAAATATTATGGATAAAAATAAATAGGTAGATACTAGGCATGTCACTATAGGACCAAGTGAATTCCTTATTATTATCTATCAAAAATGTAGTAAAATCTTGGTGTTTTTGAAGATCTAAATATTTTTTGACCTTAACTATTCATGGAGTCTTATGAGATCCTATGTTAATGTCAATGGTAGCCTCATTTAATAGACTAGAGGTTTCATATAGAAGGGACTTATGTAGATGGGAATTATCCTTACCTATATGAGTTAATATCAACTCATCATCTTGGTACTAAAGTACAAGGATGGTGGGAAAGTCTTGCCCTATCATGTTTGGGTAGGATAGAGGAATGGTTTTGACCTCATCATTGGGATGATATATGAGAGGTTTTATAGTAATATAATTTACTAATTTTTTTTGGGGGAATTGATACAACATCATCTATTGAAGAAGGGGTGTTGGATGGTGAGGATGGCATGTCCTCTTCAAGGATTAGAAGAAGAATAATTTATGGGTAGTTTTGGGGTTTTTTAAAAATATAGGCCATGCTTTTCATAGATTGTCCTAAAATATCCTAACATACCTCTTGTGGGCCTTATTCATAGCACCTTATATTGAAACCCTTCCAAGTACACCATTATAGGTATGTTTTTGTAAAGTGGGGTTTATGCAGGAATAAAAAGCTTGAGGTAAAGGTTTTAGCATGGGTTTAGTTAGAAAGGCCTAAGGAACACTGATTGATTCCCCCATATATAAAATGGGTGCAGAGAAAAGGTAGATCAAATGGAATAATCTCTTCAAGGTTAGGATAATATGCAAGCTATTTATTTGGATTTCTATATTCTTGGGGAGTGGGGATAGTATTGAGTGTCAATAACTGATACTCTTCAATCGATAGCTACTAAAACATGAAATCAATGGACTCCTTGCTAATCCTTAATGTAGGGATTGTTGTACTAGATGACACCTCATTAGACAATTATGGGGTAGTATTTTGTAATGGAATTAAAATGTAATTTATTCAAAATCTGAGGTTACAAGTTTTAAATAGATGAGGATCGGTCGAGCCATTAAGTATTTTACCTTTGTGTTCAAATTTAATACATCAATGCAATGTAGAGGGGATGTAATACATAACACATATCCATGGATGCCCTAACAAGATGTTGTATTAAAACTCCCCTTATATTATGTAAAATAGTTCAATAAGAACATGCATGTCTACTTGGATGTGAAGGATGACCATTCCTAATGTAAGGGTGACAATATCATTGAATGCTCATAAAATGGATGGGGATTAGGTTACACTAATTTTAGACAACTGTAATTGTTTAAATGCATGAGAGGAGATGATATTTATACTGTCACCATTATCAATCATTACTCATTTAATTTGAGTTTGATCAATTTGGGTAGTGATGAATAGGGATAGATCCTAGTCATCAAGCTATAAAGGTGATATTTATGAATCATGGAAGGTTATGGATAGTGACTTTTAAAGTGATGTGATGAAAGATGATAAAGGATAGGGTTCATTAGTTTGTATCTCGATGGCTTGTAAGGATTTTATCATAGCATCATAATGATGTAGATAATTTTGGACAAGTTCATACAAAGATATCTTGATCAGGAGTTAATGAATCTACTTTAGAATAGATATTTGTATTAGTTATGAATTATTATTATTTTGCATTTTCCCTAAAATAAAATTTTTAGGTTTTAGAGCAAGTGTTGTAAGACTATTTGTGGCACAAGTTGGTGTTTTCACAATAGTCACTTTGGCTTTATCATGATTATGGGTCTTATGACCCTAGGTTTGGGATTGCATAGCTATGTTGATTGCATCTATATTAAATAAATGAGTATTTGTCATGTTCTCAGACTCATTGATATCTAGAGGGTTCAAGAGGGGTTGATATTGAGCTCTATCAAAGGTCTTATCTTCCTTTATAGCTCATTTTGATACTACTAGTAACATATTACTTCCAGAGGTGGATGTGACCTTAAAAGTTTGAATATGGGGATGGCCATGATCTAACCATTCCATTAAAATATCATCTTCCTCTAACAAGTTTTGGACAACTTTTAACATGTTACAAATTTTCGTATCATGACCTTCTATTCTATGATAAGTTCACTTCCTATTTTTTAGATAACATATTGGTATTTGAACATGAGGGTTAATGAGGTTTATGGGTGGTAGAGTGATAAGAGAGGTTTGGAGAAGTTGGCCAATGATTTTAGAATAAGACTCCTTTAATAGATCCTGACTAAATTTTTTAATCCTTCAAGGTATTGGTAGGGAAGTTGCTTTTGACTTTGAACCTTGATATTTTGAATTGGTTATTTGAATATTCTATAGAGTATGTACTTTATGCTTAGGATAATCCCTTATACCTAAACCTTGTAGATGGTAGGGGTTTAAAGGATTGTGTTGGCATTATCATGGTGGTAAAATCCTATTGTGATGACACATGTTATTTAGTAGAGGATTCTATGATGGTAGCTTTTAGTCTTGCTGAAGGATGGGGTCCATTTTTTTTTTATAATTAGTGGTAATGGCACATTCCATTTTTGAATTTGATCAGGGGTAATAGGGATATCCTCTCCACAAATTTTAATATTAATGGGATGATACTAAAATGATTTTCCTCATGGTGCCCCAAGGTTTTTATTTTTGGTACCTATAGCTTTTCCCTTAATTTATCTAAGATTTAGTTCCTCTCGAGTAATGAGAGGAATTGTTTTTGAGATGGTTTGAGGTAACATGGTAGTTTCCTTAGGGATTAGTAAACTAGATGGTATATGGGTATGCTAGATGTAGGTATTGAGATGACATAAGGAAAGGTATGCATATCTTTAAAAATGTCTAAGAAATCCTTTTCTTTGATAGTATTTTCCAATTTTATTTCTAGTTGATCATCCTAAATGTTTTTAGATATTGTTTCCGTAAGTGGATCCTAAATAATGAGAATGGTAAAGTTTGAGTGAGTTTTTGGGATGACTTCACTCAATTCAGATGGTTTGAAGACATCTCATGTAAGGATATTGAGGATAGAAGCACTACCAACTTATTTTGGAAAAATTTGATAATGGATTGTACTAATCACATGGGTTTCATGGTCTAAGGTGGATCCTAAATTATCTTACATGGAATTAGATGTGGAAGCATGGTTAGGGAATGACTACCTAAATATGTTTATAGACTGATTAGGGGGCACATTAGGGTTATATTTTTATAACTCCTCTTGATCAATAAATTTCTATACTAGACCCTTGAAATAATGACACCTATTGACATCATGACCTATTACACAATGCAAGTTACAAAAGTCATTTTCCTTAAACCAAATAAGATTAGGGAGAGAGTCATTAAGAGGTCTTATTGGAGGAAGTTTGATGAGAGATGATTTTAAGAGATTATCTAAGATAGATGTGTAAGAATATCCTAAAGGTGTATACTATCATAGAGGAAAATGGGTTAATGGTTTTTGGGATTGTGTCTAAAAAGTAGAGGGTTTAGATTGGACTTTTGCTTGTGGTGGTGCTGATTTTACAACTATGGCATAAACTTCTCCTTTGGTTTTATTATTATTAGTCCCTTTAGAGGAATCAAGTTTGAAGTTTTTTACTATAGAATTTCACTTTCACTTATTCCAAGGTTCTAATTTGTGGGCCATCAAAAAAGATTCATCAAAGGTTTTGAAGGATTGCACCCATAACGTCGATGAGATATGTTTAGCACATGATCTCACAAATAATTCAATTAGTTTGGGTTGTGGAAGGGAAAAGGTGAGTTATTTTATTAGACTCCTCCATCTAGCCACACAATTAGAGATAGATTCATCATCAAATTATCTAATTGATCCATAAACTCTACACTGATTTAGTGCACAAAAAGTTTACCTTGAATACTTTTGTCAAATCACATAATTTACCAAAAACACTCAAGGAAACAAAACTAAATTTGGCCTTTTAATACATATTTGTATCAAACCTCAAAGTTCTCAATTTTATATTAATATGTAATATTTGACTAATTATTCATTAAATAATGATTCATAAATAAAATTAATCAAAATTATGGAAAAATAATGCACAAATAAAATCAACTCATGACAAGCACTTGATAATAGAGTTTGGCAATACCTATGTCTCTGGGTTTGCTTATAATAGGAACTGATCCATTTACATAAAAAGTGAGTACACATACAACCCTCACAATTTTCAAATGGATACTCTAAGACTATATATAAATTAGCAACAGACCTTTAGAATGTCCCAAAAACCACAGACAGACCTTCCACCTTACTATCATCAATATAATCTTGTAATCCTATGGATTTATCCAAAATTATCAAAACAAAACTTTAAAAATGGTTTTAATAAAATAATCATAGGTCTTTCAATATAATTTTGAAATCATCTTGGAGTCTAGGATAATTCCCTAGTTTACATCGAGAGCTAAAAATCTCTCCAAGTCCCTCAAAACTTGGGATTTTGCAAACTGGTCTATTATGGCCTATACACAATTTACTATATTATTCATTTTGAGTCATTAAAAATTGCATCAAACAACATAAAATATAGACACTTAACATATGACTTGAATTGGCTCAAAGTTTAGAACAAATCTTTTGTTCACTTTGAAGTTTGAAAATGCCTCTAGGTGTCTCAAAATTGAGGAAAGATACAAATTAGACCTTATGCCTTCACTACTCGACTAAGAAATTGTGTTTATATACAATTTCATGAAATTTATATAGTGATTGAACTCATGGATCCTTATCCTTTTATCCAAGAGGTTGGTGGTTCAAATCTCTAAGGAAAGTAAATAGGCTTAATTTGAGTTTGTTTGGATGTGTTTAATCACACATTGACCATGGGAACTCCAACTTAAGTCTTTTAATAGACTTCCACCACCATTTATACTTGGTCTTTGAGCCATTTTGGATGCTCCCCCATCCATGTGCACTTGAACTCTATCTATTGTTGGCTTGTGTGTTCATCCACATTGGTAAAGTGGGTGTGAAGTTGGGGTTAAAATCCCATGAATTTCATGGTATGTTAATGCCTTAAAAGACATACTCCACATTGGAGATAATGCCAAACCATTGGAATTAGATCTTTGAATTTGAACTAGTTGCATTGGAAAATTTTATGGTTGGTAACCTTAGCATATGTGGTAAGTTAGAATCTTTGATGGTCTACATGGTAATAATTAATTACATAAAACTCTAGTTAATAGGTGACTATAATATAATTCAACCATGGAATAAAATAGTGGTGGTAAGACATGTGGTGGATTGAGGACCCACCATGTAGACCAATTGAAATTCAACACTTATCAATGTCCAATTGGATGTACCAAAGCTCTATCGATGATAGGGTCCCCCTTTGAGATAAAAGCAAAATCCACTAGCTATGATCCCCATAGCCAACCTTTTACACCATCTACATATGCTTGTCAAAGATGAAGTCTAATAAACCCAAATTTTTTTCCACTCATGCTACATGCCACATGTCACTATATTATTGGTTTATTTGGTGATTGCTTGAACACATCATATTTTTGCCTATTGAGTGGGAACTTTGAGAAGCCATATCTTTTAACCGTGACCTTAGTTTTCTACAAATGAGATATCATCAAAAAGATCTTGAGATGATCTACATAGTGGAACTATTTTTGAATTATTTCATAATAGTCAATTTCTATAGTTTGACAAACTTTGAAATACTTTGACCATCTTAATTAGAAATTTTACCAATTGTACAAGGAAAATATGAGCTCTATTTTATGCATTCTACAAACCATTGGAAATGTCTCAATAGGCTCTACACAATGGTGTATGTTTTAATTTGCCTTATGAACTTTTCCAAAATGTCCTCTAGATCACTGATGGAATAAAAGTTGGTGATAATTACTTTTCTTGCAATGTTTATATAAAAGTGCTTTAAGAATATTTGAATTAGCTACCCAAAATAGAATAGGGAATGCTAAGGAATTGAGTTATACCAATCTAAGGTAGTTGCAACTAATGACATGGGAAAGGTTTTGAGGAGAAGAGCATCATCATGAGATATAATATAAAAAGTGTGTATGAACACTCAAAGGTGCTACTAAGGATCCTCCTTATTTTGAAACTTGATAAATTTTAGAAGCTCCTATTGTAGATGGTAAGGTCTAATGGGGATAACTGGTTTAATATGTTTGTTACAAATTTTCTCATAAGTGAGAATATTTTTCTTCCTAGAGGTAGAGGCTTCTAAATTGGCCATCATATCTATAAGGATACTCATAAGGTCTAGTTGGGTATTGTATTGTATTGAGGAAAATTTGCCAAGACATTCTATTGTAGATTTTTGTAGGTAGGAAGTGGAGAGGAAAAGGGCTAGGATAAAGGATAACCAATTGAGGTGGTCATAATTGGTTATGATGGCACCACATACTATGGGGCTTGTAGTGGTATATAATTAGACCAAAGTCTTGTGAAGGAGATATGTATTGGGTGGTTAATGAGATATATTATTGAGGAGGTTGATTTATAGGGGCTTGTTACAATGGTTAAGTTTGGGGATTTAAATGTACGATAGTTTGGATGGGTGGAAGGGTTTCTGGGATTGAGATAACTATATTTTGAAGTGCTATGGTAATAGATAGAGTAGACATAAGTTGAGGTGTGGTGACATTCTGAGCTTGGGTATTAGTTGGGGATGAACCACTAGACATCATCGAAGGTGGGTTACTCAAAGGTTGCATATTATTAATGTTGGAACTTGTCAGGGGAGGATTGTTATGAGAGGAAACTATAGTTATGGTAAACCCTTCACCTTCCTCTAAAGGCATGTCATAAGTTTTACTAAAAATTTATGTATGGGGGGAAAGTGGGATGTGTATAGCTCAAGAGCTAGGGTAATGGTTAAGCACAATTAGATTACTATACAATATGGTGGAAAATTCAAGATCACCCTAAGTATAATACTGGGCAATACCTTCCCCTATGGATTCAGAGGAAGCAGGTGGACTAGGAGAGTTGTCCATGGATGAGGATGAAGATGGGGGTTTGGTTTGATTTAGCGATTGATGACACATCAAAAACATGTAGTAATAAAGGAAAAGGTAAGAAATAAAAGAAAAAATCACACAATAGTTTTTTTGATTATATCATATTTAGTGAAAAATAAAGGCACACATGTTAAAGACGTACTTGGAGAGATTTTAATTTTTTAACTTTTAAAGTGTGATAAATGAAAAAAAAGGTTATCAAAGGTCCTAAGAAATGACAATCTAGAGATGGTTTCAAGTTTGTTTAGGCTAAAAAATATCTCTATACTAGAATCAATACATGGCTTGGTATTGAGGCCTAACCCCTCACTTCACACATCACAATGTAAGGGTGTTAGGTGCTTAGATAGTATCTATCAAATAACCAAGGTTTATACTCAGTCAATATACTGAGTTGCTTCTTCCCTTGGTGATCAAAACTAAGTAGGATAGTTGAGAAGAAGGTTATCATTAAGTGATGAAATCCAAATCGATTCCCTTATGTCATTATTTGATGGATTTATTATGTAAGTGGTTTGGTATGTGTGTAAAATAAGTTATTTCTATGATAAATTAACCACCTAGATTACTCTTTATGAATTACCTAAGCAAGTAAAAATGGATGCACTTATTTTAAATTTTAAAAAGGAAATTAAAATAATTTTATATTTTCTTTTGAATGAAGACAACAATAAAGATAAAAGGAGAGAAAGATGGATACATTCACAATGAATTATAATAATAAAAATGAGACCTTAGGGATCCCATCAAGCATGCCAAAATGTTATAGTATTTTTTTAAATTTAATTAACTTAGTAAAAACTTAATGATAATTAAGGTTTATGATGAATACCAAGAGATAGGAAGATGGTTACACACCGCTTGAATCTAGCGACTGAATGAAAATCTTTTTGGATTGGAATAATAACCTGCACACAAGTAAATGACTTGAACAAAAATAGATTAATAGATAGATGGTGCATGGATTGGTTAGGAACTAGTCTTGTAAAGTTGTCAGAGTCTTTAAATGGATGTCAGCTCACTATATTCATAATTAAGTGGATAAATAACACTTGAAATTATAAAAAATAAAGATGTAATAACAATAATGATTATGATTTGATCTTACTTTAAGCTATCAATGTAAGCAAAGTATTCATCCCAATAAACTGTAGTAGTATTCACATCCTCTTGTATAAAATCAAATTGGTTGGTGTTGGCTTCAATAAAGGGAGAGTAAATAATAGCACACAGTGTTAGCTCGAAGGTTATGTCACTCTGATTAGTGAAAAGGGGTTGGGATATTATAGGTAGATTAGTGATATTAATGACATCATGCATAATGCATGGCAAAGTCATCTACATAACAAGACCACATTTAAAATGATAGAAAATCAAAATGGATTAAAGATAGAGGTTTGAGATTAAAGGGTTGGGTTTTAAGAATTAAGTATAGTGGATTGATGTCGATCTTGTAGAATCGGTTTTGATTTAGAATGAATTTATGTCAATTATATCTAAAACTATACTTAATTAAAACTAAGACTAGAAGGATGATAGAGGATACTGATATTGGAAATAGGGATTTATGTTATGTTTTATGAATGAGATAAGTAGATAGAAGCAAATAAAATATTAAGAAATAAAATAAATAAGAAAAGTACTTACCTTGAGCCTATTTGCAAGAAGAATGAATTTCTTCTCACAAATGCAAGTAGTCCTTCAAGCTCATAATGATGGATGTAGATTGTATGAAATAATATTCTAGTAGAGTGGTGTTAAGGCTTCCTCAATTTCTCTAAAAATCTAAGAAATATTTTGACATTTATATCTCATGATTCCCAAGCCAAAGGGTTAGCTGGGTATAAAAATGTTGATGTTAATTTGGGAAATCAATGTCAATTAGGGGAGAATCAATAATGATTCATCTAAATTGATACCTAAAGGTTTTATACATGTTGGATTGTACCAAATATAAGTAAATTTGTATTTTTGAGCATGAGGTTGTTAGGGATGGGGTTATATGTGTGTAAAGTGGTTAAAAGGTTAGAATTCCCTAGGTTACAAATAAATTTAGGTGGTTAGGGAGATGAAAAGATAATTTATAGAATCAAATTACTAGGTAGCTAATGGTAAATAAACTATACTTTAGGATAAGGATATTTATGAAATAAAAATAATAATAAGGTCCTAAAACACCTAACAAATCATATATAATATACAAAATTATATTGTTTACATAGACCCTCATTATTTTGTAGGTGCATTGTACTACACTGTAGATATATTTATTTTAATATTTTATGTTTCACTTTTAATATGTCATGGGGTTGTCAATATTTTCATT